>ML790355.1:826636-873261 GCA_009831015.1 Picea engelmannii | reverse complement strand
GGTTATAGTAGATGTCATTCTGATCACTGTGTTTATTTTAAAAAGCTAGAAAATGGAAGCTTTATTATCTTGCTATTGTATGTAGATGACATGCTTGTTGCAGGGTCTAATATGCAGGATATAAATGTGCTCAAGAGGAAATTAGCCAATTCATTTGCGATGAAGGATTTGGGTGCTGGAAAGAAAATCCTTGGCATGAGAATAACAAGAGACAGAAAAAATCGCAAATTGAAATTATCTCAGGGTGAGTACACAGAGAAGGTGTTGGATAGGTTTAGAATGTAGAATGAAAAACCAGTTAGTACACCTTTGGCCTGCCATTTCAAATTAACTAATGAAATGTGTCCCAAGACACAGGAGGAGATAGAATACATGTCCAGGGTCCCTTATTCATCAACAATTGGCATCTTGATGTATGCAATGGTTTGCACAAGACCAGATATTGCACATGCAGTGGGAGTTGTGAGAAAGTATATGAACAATCTAGGTTAGGAACATTGGGAGGAAGTAAAGTGGATTCTCAGGTATTTGAGAGGTACTACTACTCATGTATTATGTTTTGGAGGTTCAGACACTTTTCTACAGGGATATGTTAATTTAGATATGGCAGGTGATAAAGACAGCAGGAGGAGAACCACAGAGTATGTTTTTACTATAGGTGGAACAACAGTAAGTTGTATTTCGAAACTGCAAAAGGTTGTTTCACTTTCAACAACAGAGGCATAGTATGTTGCTGCTACAGAGGCTAGTAAAGAGATGATTTGGTAACAGAGGTTTATGGAGGAATTGGGAAATAAGTAGGAGAACAACAGGTTGTATTGTGATAGTCAGAGTGCCATTCACCTTGCAAAGAACTCAGCTTTCCATTCAAAGACGAAGCATATACAGTTGAGGTACCACTTCATATGATTCATCTTGGAAGATGGACATTTGAAGTTGGAAAAGATACACACTAGCCAGAATACTGTAGACATGTTAACAAAGGGAGTAACCAGGGAGAAACTGAGTTCCTGCTTAGTTTCAGTTGGTCTTCAAGAATGAAGATGAAGATGAGAAATTTGCTAGGTCCAAGAAGGTTCAGAGTCCAGCATATACAACAGCGATGGAGTTGTTGAGATCAGTCTCCAAGTGGGAGATTGTTGGTGTTGGAGCCTGATTATCTTCCCGATTCAGAGGTCTTTTAATTTCAGCCGTGTTTATACCCCATGAATTATTTACACCCCAGAAGTATGTACACTCTTCCACGCGAGGGAGTGCAGAGGGGGGGTACCCCCTCTGCGGGGTCTGGGGGGGCTATACCCCTGGCTGGGGGCAAGTGAGGGTTCGGGGGTGAAGCCCCCGAAGGAAAAATTGTCTTGTAAATGTATATTGTAATTTCATTGTAAATCTGGACCGTTCATTATAAGGTCACAGATCTAACGGTAGAGATTATGTTAGGGTTTTTTTCCCTAGAAGGAAACCCTCTTTTATGAGGGAAATGTATTACGGCTATGGTTGATGGTGAATATTGTATTCTGAGAGAGGAGATTGTGAGAGAAAGAAGAGGAAGTTACAACGAGTTTTTCTGTAGGTTGTATCCCTTCAGTTGCTGGATAATAATAAAGGAAGGACCTGGCAATTTCTCTGGTGGACATAGCCCACACTGGGTGAACCACATACATTCATGTCTCTCTTGTATTGTGTATCTTTTGTATTTTGTTTTTGCATTTATTTTATTTTATTGCTCCACGGTCCTATTTTTCTAACACCTAATGGCTGTCAAGACCTTCTTACCCATGACGATACCATAAATGATTTACAAGCTCATGAATGGGATGTTTTTATCTGAAAATTTGATGGTTATAACCTAGCGGTTGCATAAGCATTTGCTCAAACGTTTGATGGGTTCAGAGCCCAAGTTGGGGATATGCAATTGGAGGTCACCGAGGAATCTATAGCCCAGGAAAAAGGACTATCACAAGAAGGTGAAAATGGTTCAAAAATGCTAAGCTGGAAGACGTGTCGTGGAGCCTGTTCATGGTCTCTCGGAAATATACATGTTTCCCTAAAGGTATTCCTATTACCCTCCTGAAACCTCAATGGCACGACCTTCTTTTGATTCTGAAACAATTTATAACATGCGAGGGTAGGTATGGTTTCGTATTTTTATACCACATCTGATTGTTGATGTTGTTCCTAGGGTTTAAGATAAACATGCCCTTCTATTTTTTGATGAGCCTGTGTAATATGTCAAAACGTTATAAGAAACAGAGCTTGAACCCTCTTTCAAGCCTCTTTCATCATGGGCTTATACGCATTTTTCTTCTGTCGCACCTGTCTCAAATTGGGGACACTTGGGAAAACTTCCTATGTCGAAATGGTTTTCCCCTACATGAGAGCACAGTGAAATCACCTCTGCATTCAAATGTAAACCCCAATCCTGGTAACTCTATGACCGAAAGTCAATTTTTTGATTCACATAATGACTGTGAGCTTAATGAACCAAATTATGTTGCTGTACAAACCCCCCTGGGTTAAAAACAACGATGTATTTTCACACCCAGAAAATCCTTAGAAGAGGTAGTAGATGTATTAAAAGGAAAGGTTTCTCCTTCTCCTGCTATTGATCTAAATCAAGGTTTAGTGATGAACCTACTATTAAGAAAATTCGTAAGAGCAAGAAGAAGGATAACTCAGATTTGAGCTTTATTAAC
This sequence comes from Picea engelmannii, assembly GCA_009831015.1. Taxonomy (NCBI): domain Eukaryota; kingdom Viridiplantae; phylum Streptophyta; class Pinopsida; order Pinales; family Pinaceae; genus Picea; species Picea engelmannii. Next base: position 870,568 of record ML790355.1, on the reverse strand, counting down.
AAGAGATCTGGCCAATTAATATCCAGGATTCTAAGAAATCGAAAGTAGGATCATTTGAGCTCGATCTTATTGGTCAAGGTCAATGATCACTACTCTGATGATGAGATCAATGATTTCCTTGCACGAGAAGATATAGATAACCAATGTCTCGAGAACAAAACTGTTGGTCAAGCTGTGCAATACGACTTTGTTTCTAGACTACCTCCTTTTCTAAAAGGCCAAGAGGGTTTTGCTGGCATAGGCCATCATTTGAAACAAGTCACAGGAAGGGCCGGAGTACCCATTGATGAGTACATTCAACCTCGACCTACTATAGCACCAGTACACTGTGACAATTGTTTGGACTAGGTAGAATGCTATTATAGGTACATACCATATCTACATGCACAATTAAAACATCTTGTTGCTCGCAATTCTCTACTTGAACGAGAAAATCAAGAGTTGAAGGCATGCGCAGTTCGGGCAAGTAAAAGGCCCAAAAGATCCGGTAGTGTAATTATTAAAAATGCAACCAAATTCAATGCCATCATTAATTCATAACTATCCGACCCTTCATTGTCTAATTTCTAGAATGGTAAAAGTGATTTTAGATTTTATTTCATTTTATTCTGTTATAAAATTCAAATAGGAAGATTTAGTTTTGATTTTCTTTGTTAATATAAGACTAGCTACAAAATCTCACGATTTTGTAGACAGTCTATTTCTGAATGTTAGTTGGCATTATTTTCTAAAATATCAATTTCATTTTGTCATCTACAGGAAAATGATAATTATGGTGGTATTTACAAGGAGAAACCATCTTGGATCATATGTTGTATAGTTCAGTAGTTTCCTTTTATTTTATTTTGATAAAACTTTTTCATTATGTAATAAATTTTGATAAACCAACTCCTACAAGAATGGTTTCCTGTTGTACTATTTTTGTAAAACAATCTATTTTTGGGGATTACACTCTATCTTGCATGATAAGAGTTTGTTAATCCAAAACTAATTTAAATAGTGATCACTGTTATTGGTGGAGACAACTTTTGCTGGGATACATTATGGACATGTAATTTTGAGAATGGATATGGAGAAGCTATTCACCATTGGCTTTAGACCTATGTGATGCTTATTCCATTATGTTATTTTATTGCCTCGATCTTATGAGATATTATTATGTTTGATGCAACTTTAGCCTTGTCTTCATATGGTGTTTGATATTGTTAAGTATTTAGATGATGTCCATAATTTGTTATTCTATTTTGTATCTGTGATCAATCTATCATTTGATTATTACTGATTTATTCTGGATATTAAATGATGGATAATATTAATACTTTAAATTGAGTTTCCTTTCATTCTAATTGTTGACTATCGTAAGATCACCAAATATTTACATTTATTGTTCTGTTGTTATATTCTCACTCCAACACATCTTTGAATTTATTCTTGGAGTATTAGCATTGTTCTGTCATAGGTTTCCCTCACATGCATGACAATTAGGAGTTCGAATTACACAGGAAGATAAACTCAGTTTAATCGATTAGTTACATGTTAGTTTGCTTGTTATTTAGTTAAATTATTTATTAATGAAATGAGGATAGCATGAATTGGATTTGATTGTTTATGTATCATTATTTCAATTATATTTTCTTAGTATTATTGTAACACCCTGGGTTTCGAACCCCCATTTTAAATAATGTATAGTTACAATGTTGAGAGACCTGAGTGCCCAAACAATTATTAAAGGGATGATATGCCCAAGAAATGTAATGTTTTGATCATCATTAATAATAAAAACATCGTTGGCTACTAGACAGATAAGTACTAGAGTTATAAGAGGCTATGATTCCACAAGAGAGGGGGCTTGAGGGGCTAAATATTTATTTCCTATTTTAATTACCCTTTTTGTCTAATGAAGGGGACCGGTTACATGAGCTTCTTGGGGAAGGCTAGGAGGTTCTTAATTCCCCATGAGAGATACTCAAACCCACCCCTGGCCTGATTGTGGGGTTGGTCATTGGTCGATGGTTGTGGGTTGATGGTCATTGGTCATTGGCTCATCCGCTCCTTCCCTTTTGAATTTCGTACCATTATTTCCATCACGCCCTTCCATGCACTCACTTACCCATCCATTGATCCATCCTGACCTGTGTCTTGGCTTGGTAAAGGGAAAGGAACTACTGAGAATTAGCCATGGGATAATTGGCTGTAATGTTCGCTGGTGCAATCCATCCATGACTTGGGGCCTGCATGTTGAATATGCATTGGCCTGTGCCCTAGTTTGCTCACAACTGTGAGTCTTGAGAGTTCCAACATTGAGATTCTAGACCAGTTGTGCTGGAGGCCCCGAAAAAAGGAGAAGGACTACCTGAGGGACTGTGTGGCAGAGAAGGTTGGAGGTCCATTCTCTTGGGTGATACAGGCTGGGTAGAAGAGGGTTGGGTACTTGGATTGTTATGGGTGCTAGGAAACCTGTGAGAGCTTGAGAGATGACTGGTTTGGGAACCCAATTACACTCTGGAACTGTCCTTGTGGATTCATAGCCCTAGCTCAGGGGTGACACTGTTGTGATATTTGGGGAAGTGTTGTCTACGGTTGGGTGGAACGTCCTTGGTTTGCAGCCAGTTGGTGTCACCTTTTTATAAAGATAAGTGCTCTTTGTTGTGATATTATTATCTGTGTATGAATGTATTTCGTTGTGGATTTTAATTATCGTTTAACTAAAGCTTAGATTATGCATGCTTGCTGGATATTGTTGTGCATGTCATTAAATCTTGTATCATATCCGTTATTATTAATTAAATAAGGTATCGGTAAGAGTACAAAGTCCAATTGTGGGCTTGAAGGTAGCATGCCCTGGCCTGTGGGTGGTTGGGGATGTTACATATTGGTATCAGAGCTTCTGGTTGAAACACCGAGCTGGTATGGGTCAGGTCTGTTGGTGAGAGTCTTGAGGTCAAGATTGAACTCTGACCGTGAAGTTGAAAAGCTCAGGAGGAATGGCGTTGCACAATATACACAGGAGTTATATCACCAAAGACTCGTTGTAAGGGGTTCGAAGGATCGTGACCATCCCCTTAGAATTCGGGAGTGATCGCCATTGTAGGATCAGGTGAGATCTAGGATCATTGGATTGGAGGACAGGTGAACATGGGTCGTCTGATGAAAAGGAAGAAAGGGTTAAGGTCACCATCGTTAGATCCCATTGAAGAGAGAGATCAAAAGACAATCGACATTGCAGGGAACCAAGTTGCACAGGAGATAACTTCCCAAGGTAGTCCCGCAATCCAAACCACAATTTCACTAAGGGGTTACATGTCAGGGTCAAGAGAATTGTGGGGAAAAAAGTGGGTTACTCCAAATTGTCAATGCGTGCCCCCACAAATTGAAAGGTAGTAAGTGATGTGACATGTAAGGGATCGAACATTGAAACTCCATATAGACAAAGTAGTTTTGGGTTGTCCATCATCAAGGAGAGACAATTGGCATGAGATCTACAATTTCGAAAGTTTGTGGATGAGGAGGAGGTGAAATAGCCGAAGCAGATCCTGATTGTCGATCACCAAGAGGTACATGTCAGCATATCAGTAACCCCAGAGAAATGTGTTCGAGAGGTTTTCAGTTGATATTTGAAACCCCCGAAGCCTGGAGAGTCAGAGAGCTGAATTAAATCTCGATCGTCCGATCATCCGAAATAGATCTCAGTCGCCATATCGTCCAGAGTAAATATCAATTGTCGGATCGTCTGAGGTGAACCTGGGTCATCTGATCCAAAAGAGATGTGGAATAAATATATGGATTTTGGGTGAAGGTCGGAAGTAAGCCTCAAACATCCGATTCAAGAGGAAACGTGGCATAATCCCATGTACTTCGAGGAGGTTTGAATTTAGAGATTTCCGAAACCTGAAGACCCGAAAGGATCTCATCCATTGATCTGCCAAGATCCATGTGTCACCAGATCTAGGGATTCAGATAAAATCCAGTGGGGCCAGATAAGTTTTGAAATTTGAGATTTTCGAAGTCCGAAGACCCAAAGTAATCCTCAACCATTAGGTTAAGGAGGACACGTGGTGCAGATCCATGGACTCTAGGTGAATTCGCGAAGTGAATCTTAGTCATTTGATCCAGGAGGACACATCACACATGGTGACAGATTGGCCAGTTCGAGAATTCATATTTCAGGAGAATTGGAAGTGTGCTAGTATGGAAACACCTGAAATCCCGAAGCCTGAAGAGACGAAGTGATGAGGCACGATGACATCACCTAGAGGTGATGTGGATCCTGGAATTCCTGAAGTGACATGGCTTGAAAACATCACCTGGGATGACGTGGACACATGGGATCTGTGCCACATGTTAGTAAGTTTTGAGAAATTGGAGTATTGAAAAGTCAATTAGGATGTGACACGTGGAAACCGCTTTATTTGGCCACATGTTCGCTTCCAGTATTTCGCCACATGGCGACATATCGTGCAGTCTGGAGACTGGGCACTCCAGAGGGGGAATATGTGATAGGTTGAGTTGGGTTGAAAACTCTCGAAGGCCGGAGTACATATTGACCGTTGATTCCATAAGACACACGTCGAAGGATTGTTGACTTCGGGTGAAAGCACTCTAGGAGAAAGTGCAGGAGGAAATTTTGAAACTTCCGAAGCTCGAAGAGCTGAAGCAATTCACAACTGTTGATCTGTGGGAGGACACCCATTGACAGATCATGAAATCTGGGTGAAATTATTCCGGGAGGAGGAAAGCGAGGAAATTTGAGACTCTCAAAGCACAGAGTCCCGAAGTGGATCTCGATCGTTGATCGTGAAAGAGCACGAGGACCTTTGATCTAGTCCTGATTGAAAGTTCTGAAGTCTTGAAGCTCTAGACAAGCTCTTTTTTCATCTAAGCAAAGGGTCATGGCCATGGTCATATGTATATTGAGAGATAAGGGAAGAAAGGATAAGGTCCGAATTGGTTGTTTTTGAGATAAAAAAGTGCTAAGGAAGGATTTAGTCGTGGTCATGTGGGAAGATGGTTTGAAGGAAGCGCCTGCATAGGATGAAATTCCATGTCATCCAAAGATAACAGGACACTGTTATTTTTAGAGAATGGGGATATAATCTCCATGAACAAAAAAAAGAAAGAGACTCGTGGCATGGTTTGGAAATTTTGTTTATCACATGCATAATTCTAACAAAATTGTTTCTTGCACATTTTGCAAAATTAAGGGGTCTAAACACATCAACCCAGGATGCATATTGAGGAAATGAAAGAAGGTGAGGGAGCCTCCAGTCATGATAAGGAGGCCGGATGTAACACCCTGTTTCCCCCAGTCTGTAAAAATAACTATACTGGCCAAGAACTATGGAAAACTCAAAGATTGTGAATGTTTGAATTAACGGACCTTAGTATAAAAGGTCTAAGGAATGTAAATGATGTATGAATATATGTTGCATGACTGCTGAGAGGGGGATGTGTTGAAAAGAGACCATGATGGCTGATGAGAGGTGGTGGAAGGGGTCGGGATTGGCTGTTAACTTCCACCGAACCAAAACCGTACTGGTTTGTACGTGCTTGGGAAAACCAAAGCTCACTCTCAGAACCCAAAATGAATTACCCGTCTGGATGGTAGTTGGGGAGGCTCCTCAAGAGTAAATGAGGGGATGGGGTGAACCACCCATCCATAGAAGCTCTCAGACCTGACCATCAGACAGGGAATTTCGTGCCACACACAACCTCGTAGGACGAAAGAAGTGTGGAAGGGGGGGGAGAAAAGAGCATACATATAGACACACACACACACACGTGACATGAATCATGGAAGGAGAACCAGAGGAACTCCGGGAAATACAATGAGTCATGAGAAGAGGAGAGGAGAGTAACCTTCATCCTAGACTTCTGACGAGCGGGAAGTAAGAGACCGAGTCTCAAGCATCGTGGTCTAGCTCGGGGGTGGCTAGTGGTAAATCCATTTGGAGTCGCTGAGCCTACGGTTGGGTGGAAACGAGCACCCCTCTCAGTAGTTGCATTACACCTAATGTTTTTTGATAAGTATTTATGTCCTGTATTTGAAATTGAATGTTCCTGAAATGCATTCTCATGGTTGTACACTCATGAATGGTTTATGTATAGAAGTGTTTTCCTGATGTGTTTGATTGGAAAAGGCGGATGCATGCTTATACATGTATGGCCATATTCGGTTCATTTATATATATGTATATATATACATTGAACAAGTTCATATTCTGAGTCCTTTCTCGGGAGATCTGTCCTATTTACTTGACTCACGTGATGTCTTGGTTGGATTTCCCCGAAGGCACCTCCTTCTGGGAAGGTTCCCTCACTATTCCAGAGCCTGAGTGAGTTCCTTGAAAGGACTACCATTTAAGTAAATATCTAAGCTTACCTCGCCCCTATCATAGAGTTCAGAGCTTGATAAGTTAAGAAGGACTTTCAGTCATGTCCCCAAGCCTAGTGATAATTACCCAAGAATCTGATGAAGGATTTTATGGCCTAAGTCTGGAGACCTTGCACCAACAATAATGGTTCCCTTAGATTTTGGTATTTCGGTGTCTCGGTACCCAGGAAATCCAAGGGTAAGTTCCCTTGTACTCGCCAATCATGAAATCCTGAAGTTTGAAACCCCAAAAAGGTCTAGTGTGGATAAGTCTTGGTGTTTTGGTGTTTCGGCAACCGAGAAACCCAAGGGTCAGTTTCCTTGTACTCGCCATTCCTGAAATCCTGACTTGCAAAACCCTAGAATAGTGTAGAGTGATTAGAGTCTTGATGTTTCGGTGTTTCGGTACTCGAGATACCTAAGGGTAAGTTCTCTTGTAATCGCCAGTCCCAAAATCTCGACTTGTGAGACCTCGAAATGATAATAGCGCGGATGAGATACTGTGTTTCAGTGGTTTAGCACCCAAGATATCTAAGGGAAAGTCTCTTGTACTCGCCAGTCCCAAAATCCCAACTTGCGAGACCCCGAAATGATAATAGCGCGGATGAGATATTGTGTTTCGGTGTTTCAACACCCGAGATATCTAAGGACAAGTCTCTTGTACTCGCGAGTCCCAAAATCCCGACCACCCATCCATAGAAGCTCTCAGACCCGACCATTGGACAGGGAATTTCATGCCACATGCAACCTCGTAGGAGGAAAGAAGTGTGGAGGGGGGGGGGAGAAAAGAGAATACATACAGACACACACACACATGTGACAAGAATCGCGGAAGGAGAACTAGAGGAATTCTGGGAAATACAGTGAGTCATGAGCAGAGGAGAAGGCAAGTAACCTTCGTCCTGGACTTCCGACGAGCGAGAAGTAAGAGACTGAGTCTCAAGCATCATGGTCTAGATCGGGGGTGGCTAGTGGTAAATCCATTTGGAGTCGCTGAGTCTACAGTTGGGTGGAAACGAGCACCCCTCTCAGCAGTTGCATTACACTTGGTGTTTTCTGATAAGTATTTATGTCCTGTATTTCAAATTGAATGTTCCTAAAATGCATTCTCATGGTTGTACACTCATGAATGGTTTTTGTATAGAAGCATTTGCCTAATGTGTTTGATTGGAAAAGACGGATGCATGCTTATACTTGTATGTCCATATTCAGTTCATTTATATATTTGTATATATATACATTGAACAAGTTTAGATTCTGAGTCCGTTCTCATGAGATCTGTCCTATTTACTTGACTCATGTGATGTCTTGGTTGGATTTCCCCGAAGGCACCTCCTTCTGGGAAGGTTCCTTCACTATTCCAGAGCCCGAGTGAGTTCCTTGAAAGGACTACTTTTTAAGTAAATATCTAATCTTACCTCGCTCCTGTCACAGAGTTCAGAGCTCGATAAGTTAAGAAGGCCTTTCAGTCATGTCCCCAAGCCTAGTGATAATTACCCAAGAATCTGTTGAAGGATTTTATGGCCTAAGTCTAGAGACCTTGCACCAACAAGAACGACTCCCTCAAAGTTTGGTCTTTCGGTGTCTCGGTACCTGGGAAATCCAAGGGTAAGTTCCCTTGTACTCGCCAATCACAAAATCCTGAAGTTTGAAACCCCAAAAAGGTCTAGAATGGATAAGTCTTGGTGTTTCAGTGTTTCGACAACCGGGAAGCCCAAGGGTCAGTTTCCTTGTACTCGCCAGTCCTGAAATCCCAACTTGCAAAACCACGGAATACCATAGTGTGATTAGAGTCTTGATGTTTCTGTGTTTTGGCACCTAGGATACCTAAGGGTAAGTTCTTTTGTAATCGCCAGTCCAAAAATCTCGACTTGTGAGACCTCGAAATGATAATAGCGCGTATGAGATACGGTGTTTCGGTGTTTCAACACCCAGGATATCTAAGGGAAAGTCTCTTGTACTCGCCAGTCCCAAAATCTTGACTTGCAAGACCCCGAAATGATAATAGCACGGATGAGATACAGTGTTTCGGCACCCGAGATATCTAAGTAAAAGTCTCTTGTACTCGCCAGTCCCAAAATACCGACTTGCGATACCCCAAATTGATAATAGCACGGATGAGATACGGTGTTTCGGCACTCGAGATATCTAAGGGCAAGTCTCTTGTACTCGTCAGTCCCTAAATCCCAACTTGCGAAACCCCAAAATGGCATAGCGTGTCTAGAGTTTGGATGTTTCAGTGTTTCGGCACCCGGGAAACCCAAGGGTCAGTTCCCTTGTACTCACCGGTCATGAAGTCACAACTTGCGAAACCCCGAAATGAGCTTAGCGATGAATACGGGCTTAGGAGTTTCAGCTCCTGGTAAACCTAAGTGCAAGACCTCCTGTCTACGCATATCGTGAAATCCTAACTTTCGAAACCCTGAAATGGCATAGCGTGTCTATAGTTTGGATGTTTCGGTGTTTTGGCACCCGAGAAACCCAAGGGTCAGTTCCCTTGTACTCACCGGTCATGAAATCCCAACTTGCGAAACCCAAAAATGGCATAGCATGTCTAGAGTTTGGATGTTTTGGTGTTTTGGCACCCAGGAAACCCAAGGGTCAGTTCCCTTGTACTCGTCAGTCACGAAGTCCCGACTTGCGAAACCTCAAAATGAGCTTAGCGATGAATATGGGCTTAGGAGTTTCGGCTCCCGGGAAACCTAAGTGCGAGACCTCTTGTCTGCGCATATCGTGAAACCCCAAAATAATAATAGCGCGGATAAGTCTTGATGTCTCAGTATTTTGTCACCCGGGATATCTAGAAGCAAGTCCCTGGTACATGCCAGTCCCGAATTCCTGACTTGTGAAATCCTGATATGTCTTAGTGCATGTAGATTTGGTTTTTGGTGTTTTGGCACCTAGAAAACTGAAGGGTATGAACCCCTTGTCCTCTTCTATCGTGAAAAACTGGTACACGAAACTCCAAAAGGTGGGATGCTAGGTTTTAATCCAAGGCATTGTTAGATGTGACAAACTGTTGGTTCCTTTAGGATTTCGACACTTCAAGAGACAAGAGAGTAGGGGAACACATGGATCGTGATTTCATGAATCGCGAAAGCCAGAGGCACCTCTCTGGTAAGGCCTGTGGTCATAGCCAACGATCACATGGGTAAGGATAAAGGATGGAAGGGTCTGCATTAGGCCCCATAGGAATTCAGGGATTCTATTCCTCAGTGAAAAGAAGGAAAAAGCCAAAACATATTAGTTCCCATAGTGGGTGTGTTACAAATTGGTATCAAAGCATGGTTACAACACTTGGCCTACTTGGGCTCATGAACGGGTTGCGCAAAGACTCCATTCAAAGCACTCTTAACAGGAGTAACCCTCTATCTTAACCCCCCTTAATCAAAAGTCAAAGTTAAGAATGAAAAAACCCTATTGTGTGTATGCATGTGAAAAATATGAATATTGCGCGGGTTATGAATATATATAAATATTGACTAACAACAAGAATTTTTCTTTGGCACACAAGCGGATGATCAACCACAGGAAATTTTAGACGTATAGAATGGTGACTCACCATGAAGTGGGGGAGGGCTCCCACAATAGAGACGAAGAGTCTGACGAAAGGAGGGCGGTAGGGACCCCTCCAGATCTAGTTGAGACTGTGAGGAGCCTCATGGTCGAATTACATAGTTGCAAGGCTGACAATGAAAGGATGATAAAAGAGAAAGAGAAGCAAATGGAAATTAATGCAGTTTTATTGCAGAGCTTATCCGACATACAAAGGCAATTGCAACATGAACGTGATACATAGAAACATGGTCATGTTAGTGGCCACACTGAGAGGAGCACCTCAGAAAGGTCCACCCCAGAGATAAGGGACAAGCGTCAGGCGATTCTTCTGGAAAGGAAGTTGGTGACTCAGAGGGATCTTCTAGTAGTAGAACTAGTTCTCATTCCCAAAGAAAATGAAAGAAGCATAAAATTTCCAAGAGTCATAATCTCGAAGAGTTCAAGAAGGCCAAACCACCCTCCTTCGATGGTGAAATAAAGAAGGGAGAGGAAGCGAAGGCCTGGCTTCTTGGACTAAAGAAGTATTTCAGAGTCCATGACTTCTCAGAAAACTTGAAGGCCCGAGTAGCCACCTTCAACTTGAATGGAAAGGCTTCCATTTGGTGGGAAGACTTGTCTTGGGAACGGTTTGAGAAATACTTCAGGAAGAAGTATCTATCAGAAAAATATTTCGATGAAAAGTGAAAAGAATTCTATGAACTTAAGTTGGGGCAACTCACCATAGAGGAATATGTCAACAGATTCCTCGAGTTGCTAAGGTATGTACCCTACATAAAAGTAGAAAAGGAAAAGGTGCAACGATTCATCAGTGGACTACCTAAGGACTATCATAACATGATTGAATTTGACGAACCAAAGACCCTAGAAGATACTATCCGAAAGACAAGATATTTTTATGAACAACTTGGGAATCGGTCAGGACCTCACGAAGGCTGGAAGTAGAAGAATAGTTTGGGATTCCAGAAAAGGGGGTTTAAATCCCCAAGATTTAAGGACTATAAAAAGAACTCAAGGATGAGCTTCCCAGCCCGAAGTATACACCAATAGAACTTTCCCTCCTTGAGCGGAAATAAACTTTCTGGATCTTCCCTAGTAAAGACTGATAACTCAAAGAGAGAACCTTTGAAATGTTAGGGTTGTGGAGAAGAACATCTACTGAGGGACTTCCTGCACCGACAACAGAACAACCGAATAATTTACAATGTTCAAGAAGCTACCACCATTAATGACATGGACAGGAGTGTGCCACAAATTTATGCAGCCTTGGATAATAACCAAGCTGACCACCAAGCCTCAGTGGTGGAAATCGAAGGTATGATCACCAACCATCTAGTGTCTATTATGATTGACCCTGGTTCAAATTTGAGTTATATAGCCCCTAAGGCTGTTGATAAATGTAAAATACAGCCACATAAAAATGCCAAGCCATGGTTGGTATAGTTATCCACTGGCACCAAAAGAAGGGCAGCGAAGGTCATACCAGCCAACCAATTAATTATGGGCGAATTCCCCACCCAAGCAACCCTTAACATATTACCCCTGGGATCGTATGATCTGTTGATTGGTATGGATTGGCTAGCCACCCATAAAGCCAAACTGGACTGTTACCATAAAACCTTGGAATGTGTAAGTGAAGAAGGAAGGAGAATAACCCTTCAAGGGATCCAAAAACCTATCTCGGTGAGACAAATATCAGCTCTTCAAATGAGAAAGTATTGCAGAAAAGGATGTCCACTATATGAAATACAGGTGTTGAAAACAATTGAAGGTGACGAACCAAGCCTCGAAGACCGCCCCACACTGAGAGAGTATAGAGATGTATTTTTGGAAGAGGTATTGGGTCTACCTATGAGAAGGTACATTGACTTCTCAATAGAACTTGCACCAGGAGCGGTGTCGGTGTCTAGGACACCCTACAGGATGAGCTCACTTGAGCTAGTTGAGCTTAAATTACAACTGAAAGAGATGATGGAAAGAGGCTATATCCAGCCCAGTGTGTCTCCATGGGGAGCACCAGTCCTGTTTGTGAAAAATAAAGACGGTACCCTTCGACTGTGCATAGATTATAGACAACTCAATAAGGTAACCATAAAGAACAAGTACCCCTTACCTAGGATCGATGACTTTTTCGATCAATTGGGAGGTGCCTCCATGTTCTCGAAGATTGACCTAAGATATGGGTACCATCAAGTCTGAATCAAGGGTGAAGACATCCACAAAACTACCTTCAGGACGAGATATGGTCACTACAAGTTTGTGGTAGTACCATTTAGATTGACCAATGCCCCTGCCACTTTTATGTGCTTGATGAACAATGTGCGCAGCAAATTCCTAGAAAAATTTGTGTTGGTTTTTATTGACGACATATTAATTTACTCCAAGAATAGAGAGGAACATGAGGAACACCTTAGGCTTGTGCTTCAAGTGCTAAGAGAACATCAGCTCTATGCCAAATTTAGCAAGTGTGACTTTTTCCAGAAGCAAATACATTACTTGGGCCATGTCCTATCTGAAGAAGGGGTAGTAGTAGACCCTAATAAGATCAGGTCTATCATGGAATGGCCTACCCCGAAGGACATTTTGAATATCATATCCTTTATGGGCTTGGCAGGATACTATAGGAGATTTATAAAAGGATTCTCTAGGATTGGGTGTCCAATAACTACCCTCCAGAAGAAGGGGACAAAATTCACGTGGACACAAAAATGTGAAGAAAGATTTCAAACCATATCTACTGACCCACACACTTGTGTTGAAGATCGCTGATTCTGAGGTTGACTTCCTTGTGTGCACAAATGCCTATAAGGAAGGGCTCGGAGGAGTCCTTATGCAAGGAGGAAGTGTGGTCTGCTATGAATCTCGAAAATTGAATGAGCACGAAGTCAACTATGTGACCCATGATCTAGAGCTGACCGCCATAGTACATGCCTTGAAAATGTGGAGGCATTACCTCCTAGGAAGAAAATTTGTACTTATGACAGACCACTGTGGATTGCGATATCTGTTTGACCAACCAAAGCTCAAGGCCAGACAAGTTAGGTGGATGGCCCTCCTTAGTGAGTTTGATTTTGAAATCAAACATATTAAGGGAAAGGAAAATTGGGTGGCTGATGCCCTTAGCAGAAGCATGAAAACAATTCACTTGGCAGCGGTAAGCACCTACGAGACGGATGCCAAGGAAAGAGTCAGAAATGCACAAGAGACAGACACATTCTTCCAGACCCTGACCTCATACCTACAACAAGAACCCATAGGGATAAAGTATGGAGGCTACCATATGATGGAAAAAGGTCTTCTCACTTATAGAAACATATTGTATATCCCAGATTGTGATGACTTGAATAGGTTCATAATGGATGAACTGCACAAAAAACCCTATACTAGCCATCCAGGATACCAGAAGATGATCACGACCACTAGGAAACAATTCCATTGGCCTGGATTGAAGAAAGACATAGTTGAGTACTTAGCCAAATGCATAGAATGCCAACAAGTAAAAGCAGAACACCGACACCCAACAAGATTATTACAACCTCTACCAATCCCAGAATGGAAATGGGAAACCATCTCCATGGATTTCATCACCGGATTACCAACCTCGACCAAACAGAATGACGCCATCATAGTAGTGGTGGATAAATTGAGCAAGTCCACTCATTTTATCCCCGTCAAGTCAACTTGTAAGGAAATAGACATCGCCAACGTATTCATGAAGGAGATATTTAGACTGCATGGTATGCTGAAAGAGATCATGTCTGATAGAGACACGAAATTTACTTCCAACTTTTGGAAATCACTGATGGCTGGTTTGGAGACCAAGTTACTATTTATCACAGCCTATCACCCTCAAACCGATGGATAGACGGAAAGGGTGAATCAAATATTAGAAGACATGCTCAGGATGCATGTAATGCATCAACCCAAAAAGTGGGAAGACTACCTGCCACTAGTGGAATTCACCTACAACAACGGCTACCAACAATCCCTGAAGATGAGTCCTTTCGAAGTCCTCTATGGTAGGCCGTGCAACACTCCAGTCAGTTGGAGTAATCCCGTAAACAGATTTACCATTGGACTTGACATGTTGAAAGAAAAGGAACAACAAGTAACTTAGATAAAACAAAATCTAAAGGCCGCTCAGAACCGACAGAAAAGCTATGTCGACAGAAGGAGAACTCCAAGAGAGTTCTAGGTAGGAGACCATGTATATCTCAGAGTTAGGCCCAGGAAGAGTTCCCTGAGGATGGGAGCCTATGATAAGTTGGCACCTCGGTATTTTATACCCTTTTAATTTCTAGATAGAGTGGGACCTGTAGCCTATAGGCTAGCCCTTCCTCCTATAGTAAAAGCACATAATGTTTTCCATGTTTCATTATTGAAGAAACATGTACATGATTCTAATCATATAATTGACTGGTCTGTGATCCAGGTGGAACTGAAGGGAGAATTCCTACCAGAACCTCAATACATACTGGACAGAAAGGAAACCCCGCTCAGGAACCAAACCATTGCACAGTTCAAGGTGCAGTGGAAACATTTTTGCCCTGATGAGGCTACATGGGAAATGGAAGATGCCATGAAACAAGCATATCTGATTTTGTTTACCCCTGTACATACATGTCATATTGATATATAGAACATCGAGGAGGATGTTCCTTTAAGGGGGAGGGAATTGTAACACCTTGTTTCCCCCAGTCTGTAAAAATAACTATACTGGCCAAGAACTATGGCAAACTCAAAGATTGTGAATGTTTGAATTAACGGACCTTAGTATAAAAGGTCCAAGGAATGTAAATGATGTATGAATATATGTTGCATGACCGCTGAGAGGGGGATGTGCTTAAAAGAGACCACGATGGTTGATGAGAGGTGGTGGAAGGGGCCGGGAGTGGTTGCATTAACTTACACCGAACCAAAGCTGTACTAGTTTGTACGTGCTTGGGAAAACCAAAGCTCACTCTTAGACCTCAGAATGAATTACTCACCTGGATGGTAGGTGGGGAGGCTCCTCAAGAGTAAATGAGGGGATGGGGCAAACCGCCCATCCATAGAATCTCTTAGACTTGACCATCGAATAGGGAATTTCATGCCACACACAACCTCGTAGGAGGAAAGAAGTGTGGAAGGGGGGGGAGAAAAGAGCATACATACAGACACACACACACGCATGACAAGAATCGCGGAAGGAGAACCAGAGGAACTTCGGGAAATACAATGAGTCATGAGAAGAGGAGAGGAGAGTAACCTTCATCCTGGACTTCCGACGAGAGGGAAGTAAGAGACCGAGTCTCAAGCATCGTGGTCTAGCTTGGGGTGGCTAGTGGTAAATAAATTTGGAGTCGCTGAGCCTACGGTTTGTTGGAAACAAGCACCCCTCTCAGCAGTTGCATTACACCTGGTGTTTTCTGATAAGTATTTATGTCCTGTATTTCAAATTGAATGTTCCTGAAATGCATGCTCATGGTTGTACACTCATGAATAATTTTTTATAGAAGTGTTTGCCTGATGTGTTTGATCGGAAAAGGTGGATGCATGCTTATACTTGTATGGCCATATTCGGTTCATTTATATATATGTATATATATACATTGAACAAGTTCAGATTCTGAGTCCATTCTTGGCAGATCTGTCCTATTTACTTGACTCACGCGATGTCTTGGTTGAATTTCCCCAAAGGCATCTCCTTTTGGGAAGGTTCCCTCACTATTCCAGAGTCGGAGTGAGTTCCTTGAAAGGACTACCGTTTAAGTAAATATCTAATATTACCTCACCCCTGTCACAGAGTAGCTCGATAAGTTAAGAAGGCCTTTCAGTCATGTCCCCAAGCCTAGTGATAATTACCCAAGAATTCGTTGAAGGATTTTATGGCCTAAGTCTGGAGACCTTGCACCTGTAAGAATGGTTCCCTCAGAGTTTGGTCTTTCGATGTCTCGATACCTGGGAAATCCAAGGGTAAGTTCCCTTGTACTTGCTAATTGTGAAATCTTGAAGTTTGAAACCCTGAAAAGGTCTAGCGTGGATAAGTCTTGGTGTTTTGGTGTTTCGTCAACTGGGAAACCCTAGGGTCAGTTTCCTTGTACTCGCCAGTCTTGAAATCCCGACTTGCAAAACCCCATAACAATGTAGCATGATTAGAGTCTTGATGTTTCAGTGTTTCGACACCCGGGATACCTAAGGGTAAGTTCTCTTGTAATCGCTAGTCCCGAAATCCCGACTTGCGAGACCCCGAAATGATAATAGCACGGATGAGATACGGTGTTTCAACACCTAGGATATCTAAGGGCAAGTCTCTTGTACTTGCCAATCACGAAATCCTGACTTGCCAAACCCTGAAATGATAATAGCATGGATGAGATACGATGTTTCGTTGTTTCAGCACCCGGGATATCTAAGGACAAGTCTGTTGTACTCGCCAGTCTCAAAATCCCGACTTGCGAGACCCCGAAATGATAATAGCGCGGATGAGATACGGTGCTTCGATGTTTCGGCACCAGAGATATCTAAGGGCAAGTCTCTTGTACTTGTCAGTCCTAAAATTTCGACTTGCGAAACGCCGAAATGGCATAGCGTGTCTAGAGTTTGGATGTTTCAGTGTTTCGACACCTGGGAAACCCAAGGGTCGGTTCCCTTGTACTCGTTAGTCATGAAGTCCCGACTTGAGAAACCCCGAAATGAGCTTAGCGATGAATACGGGCTTAGGAGTTTCGGCTCCCAGGAAACCTAAGTGCGAGACTTCCTGTCTGCGCATATCGTGAGATCCCAACTTGCGAAACCCCGAAATGGCATAGCGTGTCTAGAGTTTGGATGTTTTGGTGTTTCAACACCCGGGAAACCCAAGGGTCAGTTCCCTTGTACTCGCCGGTCATGAAATCCTGACTTGTGAAACCCTGAAATGGCATAGCGTGTCTAGAGTTTGGATGTTTCGGTGTTTCGACACCCGAGAAACCCAAGGGTCAGTTCCCTTGTACTCGTCGGTTGTGAAATCTCGACTTGTGAAACCCCAAAATGAGCTTAGCGATGAATATGGGCTTAGGAGTTTCAGTTCCCGGGAAACCTAAGTGCGAGACCTCCTGTCTGCACATATCAAAAAACCCTGACTTGCGAAACCTCAAAATAATAATAGCATGGATAAGTCTTGATGTCTCGGTATTTTGGCACTCGGGATATCTAGAAGCAAGTCCTTGGTACACGCCAGTCCTGAATTCCTCACTTGTGAAATCCCTATATGGCTTAGCACATGTAGATTTGGTTTTTGGTGTTTCGGCACCCGAAAAACCAAAGGGTATGAACCCCTTATCCTCTTCTACTGTGAAAACCTGGTACGCAAAACTCCGAAAGGTGGGATGCCAGGTTTTAATCCGAGGCATTGTTAGATGTGACAAACTGTTGGTTCCTTTCAGATTTCGGCACTTTGAGAGACAAGAGAGCAGGGGAACACATGCATCGCGATTTCCTAAATCGCGAAAGCTAGAAGCACCTCTCCGGTAAGGCCTGTGGTCATAGCCAATGATCACATGGGTAAGGATAAGGGATGGTAGCGTCTGCATCAGGCCCCATAGGAATTTGCGGATTCTGTTCCTCGGTGAAAGGAAGGAAAAAGACAAAAAATATTAGTTCTCGTAGCGGGTGTGTTACACTGGAGGCCAAAATACTAGAGTTGGTAATGCAGTGACAGAGTCCAATGGATGCAAGGGAAAAGGAGAGAATGAAACATTAATAGAAACGGTAAGAATCCTAAAGATGCAAGTGTAGAGCTACAAAGCAGAAAAAGAGAGAAAATTCATATAAATGCTCGAGTGTTGCAGAGCTTAAATCAGTTGCAGAGGCAAACAAAGAAGGGATCAAACTCAAGACAAGAGGAAGAAGGCAGGTGCCATGAAATAAGGGATGATCGTGGAAGAGAGGGTGTTATCACTGAAATTTCATCAGCACATGGTTACAAGAACTCAGCATCGTCAAACAGTGATGAAGTCATTCATGGACTTGAATTAATCTCACAGCATTTAAAAAGGGCAAAAAAATATACAAAGTAGTGAAAAATTGAAGAGCTCTTTACAGAAGTTGGGTGTGCACGCACATGCGCGGAACAGAAACTTAGCATGCGCGCATACGCGCACGATGCGCGGCTGTTGGCACAAAAAGTCGCGCACCTGCTAAACGGCGCATTTATTGAAGTGGTCGGCCTCCCAACCACATATGGATCATCTCCCAAGCCGATTTGACCCTCAAATCTGAGATGAATCCAAATGGTAGGCTGGTCAAAGACCTAATAATTCCCTAAATGGCCTCTTTTCACACTACAAAGCAGTTACACAAAATCCCAAAGCAATGCTATAAAAAGCCATGAATGCACCTCATTTTCTCAAGGAATTTCAAGTAATGTTATGCTGCCTAGATTGTTTTAAGGACTCCATCCTTGACAACGACACATTGACATCATTTCATTGAGAATTCCACCTCTCCATTGAGTGGATTTGCAAGGAGTTCTTTCACCACCATTTTAATTTTTCTTGTTGTAAGGAGAGCAAGCTTGTGAGGGTCCAAGAGCCTTCCCTTGGAGGAAGAAGGGACTCATAGTCCCCTTTCTTCTTGGTGCTTTGATTTCATCAATAGATCAGCCTAAAAACATTGGTGACATGGGTCTATTTGTGTGTGTTATCTCTATGTCCCTATGCTTATGATTTTTGTTGTTATTAGTTTAATTCTTGCTTATAGTTTTTTTTTTCTTTCTCTAACTCTTTCCTCTATAGTTGTCATGCTCAGCAAGAACCAACTGGGCATGTAAGAACCTCTTATTTGCTCACCAAGGTGACGAAATGGGTGCAACAGATTGGCGACTCCACTGGGGAAAGGTATCAAATTCCTACCTCATTTGGGTTTATTTTGCTCTTCTTTTAGTTTGATTAACTTGCAGGTGCACAAACCGGCCTAGGCCGACCTACCAACCATCCAATTCAGAGGAGAATTGAGAGAAATTCATCTGGATTTTTCTTTCTCAGCCGTTTGTCATAGGTGCGTGAGTATTCTACCCCATAGATGCGTATTGTGCATGCATGCGCTTAGCTGACAACCATTCTCTGCGTGCATGCGCTTTTGGACCTATCTCTGTTCGCACGCCTGCGCTCTGTGCGCCTCTGTCTACTCTAGGGGCCGCGCATCCAAGCTAAATTTCACATTGTAAGTTGTTGGGATGTGGGGAAGGCCATTTGCCTTCTTGAAAATAATGTTAAGCATGCTCTAAACACTGTACCACACTTAGTCCCCTCATCATATAAAGGGGTTAGTTAAACACACATAGGCACTTAGGAGGATAAAAATCAATTTCCCTTATTTGCTTTTTGCCACGTGGATGGCCTGTTTTGACTTACAATCTAAAGTGAACATCAATTTTAATCACATCTAAACTTACATTGGGACTAGAAATTGAAGTAACAATCGTTTAGTATGCTCTTCTCTCGCGCCTCCAAGCGATCTTGAGAGTCAGAAAAAGATTGTAAAACAATTCCATCTCCCTTAACAAAGGTTAAAACCTTTAAGGAGAGGACAACGACCCTTCTTGGGACCCCTCTTATTTTTCTTTTTCAAACACATTTTAATATTGTAACTGGCCCATACATGCCCACATGCTACAAAGATAGGATAGTGTTTGAAATTGTGCTTTCTTAGATCAAAACACTAGGAAAGTTTAAAGGTTTGTAACGGGCCCATACATGCCCACATGTTCAATCTAGGATAGTTTCGAGATTTTCTATATTACATAACAATAGGGAGTTAAAGGATAGTAACAGACCCACATGTCCACATGCTAGCTTCCTAGGGATTTTGAATTACGCAAGGTTGTACCAAAGACACTTAGTTAATTAGGTAATCAAACTCTTGTAAGGACCAAGCGAAGTCCACATGCAGCAAGGTGACATATAATTCACTAAAATTAGCACACTTTCACTCACACACACAAGTCACTTCTCACCCATATAGCTTCTTCTCAAAATGTGGAGGTCAAAGTAAGTTCCCTCCAAAGGGATTCCGAAAATACCCCATCTTTTCTTGACGAGACTATCCACTCCCATTTTTAATCAACGAGGTTGGTTTGCACCCCCAACCTCCCAAAACAATTGCATCTAAAATATTTCTAAAAACTCACTAAGTTTTCCTCCACAGGAGGTGCCAAAAGAAATTTTTTATTCTAGGTAGGATTTCGGGGATAGGCATCCAAATAACTCCCCGTTATCTGGTTCTCACATTGTCAAAATATAGCGGTTTTCAAATAGGGAACTTAAAATCCTCCAAGTCAAGTGTTCCAATCACAATAAGGCAGCGAGATACCCACGAAAGGTTGAAGGCTGAGGTCTAGTTGTTCTGTGCGTCCCCCCTTGAGGCACCCACCTCTTGGACGGGATCCAGCCCATGAGCCATTTCTTAGGCCGAAAATCTAAATGTCGCACTTTGACCGAGGTACCTAGTGACCAAATTTAGGACATCTACCCAGGTGGAAATTGTGGGCTGCAATTGCACCTTGATTGGATTTTGTGTGGCTATTGGGAAATATCGCCAGCTCTTTCAGGATATGCCCCCTTTACCCCTCATTATAAGCAATTACTTCATCCTTCACTAGTTTCTCTTCTGGTGACTTCAGACCCCACTGTTGAGTACTATTGGAAGGGCCAGTGCTATTTGAGAGGAAGGACGTTACGTCTTCTAGGACATGAGCATTTGCTTTCTTTTGATTCCCCCCACGTGGACAAAACAAATTTACCCACATATATGCTTCTTTCTCATTTTATGTATGATGCACATCTGATTACAGTTTGATTTGGATATATATATTGTGTGAACATTCAACGCAAAGGCTCTTGTTTCTGTATTTCTCTCACCACTTTTTGGACATATTCACATAGCTAAGTCTGACATCATAGGGGAACCACAGAACCCCCGTCGTTCATGACGCTTGCTCAATCTCCCTCCTATCTCAGGGGGAGTATCTGGTCGTGCCCTCTCATCAGCACCTCCTTCACACACTCCTGTGAGTGCTACTATATTAGGATCAACTTTGTTTGGTTCTACATTACTTGGGTCAACTTCCCAAGGTCACCCATTCACTCGCTCTCCTTTGCATGGAAGCAGGGGACCCACTTCCTCTCAAGGAGGGAGCATCAACCCACCTAGTCCCCATCAAGGGTTAGGTTCACAACATACCATGGCCGGAACTAACCCTCCCCCCCCACTACAGATGCCATATTTGGCCTCTCTCAACATACCGGATCTCACCAAACCTACCAATGATCCTATATTGCATGACGCCACATGGCCTGCAATGCCAAAAAAACTTCCTTCAGACATACCAAAGTTTGAAGGGAAGGCAGGGGATGACCCTACCAACCATGTCATGAACTTTCATCTATGGTTCTATTCTAATAGAATTATGGATGATTCCATCATACTGCGATTATTTCAACGCACACTCACTGGCCCATCAGCCAAATGGTATCTCGAAGAAAAATCAGGGTCCCATGCGACCTTTGAGTCATTGTCCAAAGCATTCTTGACCTTCTTCCAATTACCCATCTGCCACGAAAATGGTCTAGAATTACTGTCTAACTTCAAAAAAAGCTCATCCACACACATCGCTGACCACATTCATGAGTGGCGTAGGCGACGTAGTTTGTGCAAAGCGGAAACCACCAAGCAACAATGTCTTGACTGGTTTCTTAGATCACTTGTCTCTCTCCTTGGAAAGGATGTAGCTTCCACCTTCCCTCAATCCAAAGAGGAAGCCATCAACAAGGCCCAACAATATGACCTCATCTATGCACAGTCAGGGTACTTATACACAGTACTTCCTGATCTTCCAAAACCTGTGCCCTTTGGCCAAGACAAACCGGGGATGTCTCACTCAGCAGACGGACTAATAGGTGCCACCACACACCATGGTCCACAACCCCAACCACCACCAATGTATGGAACACCTCAATACCTACCGGCATATGGGGGCACTTCTTATTACCCCCCACCCCCTTATCAACAACCATACCCTATTACTATACCTCCACCCATCAGTGGAACACCACCGACACCTCCCATACATCCACCTATTCCCACAAACAGTGGTACTCCCTCAACATCAGCTTATAGTACTAGTAAAAGCACTATGCCTTCCTATGTACCTTATGGATCAGTACCACCACAAAATCCATACTTCCCATTTTCGGGTCCTCCACAACCCATGGCTCCCCCACATCCACATGCAGGGGTAAATTTTGTTCAACCTTCTGCTGCTCAACAATACCAAAATTTTGAACAGTTGAACACAGCCAATCCAACTCATCCATTGAACAATGCCAAGAAGAAAGGATGGAACAGGAATAAAAACAACCCAGGTCAAGGTGGGAATCAACCCCCAAAGCACCAACCAACTGGGGGAAACCAAAACCAAGGGAACCCAAACCCCTAAGGGGGCAATAATAACAAATGCCAAGGGCGAAATAATGTTAAAACCATATTCCCTTGTTCCCTTTGTGGTGAGTTCGGCCATTACACTCATCATTGCCCCCAGATCGTTGATTTCAAATGGTTGAAATACTCGGGTGCTCTTCCCCATTCTCCTGCACAACCTGCCCCTCAACAGGCACCACAAAAATACGCGCAACAACCCCCTCCTGCCGTGCTGCAAAATCCTATTCCACATCAAGGTGTGATAAACACCCAACAGGATACATAGCACCCCCCACCTCAGGTGGGCCAATACCACAACTCCAACAATCCAGCAGAGCGAACAATTCTCCTCACCAGTGAGGAAGAAATCCTTCTACAAACCCGTAACCATCAGTATCATACACCCACTGAGTCTCCTCCCATCACTTCAGAGACGAATCCTACGCCGGTGGGACCCCCGTTGGTGATCCCTCACCCTTCTGCTGAACCACCACTATGCATCCCTCGCATCCCCTTGTGCAGGAATGTCCACAACCCATAGGCTAGGGAAGCTCACAACTATAGTTTGGTAGACGACTTAGCACAATCCCCAGATGCCATGTCAGTCTTGGAAGTCCTCCAGACTTGTCCCACTCAGTGGAAATCATTACTTTCCGCCTTGGGGGCAGTTGACCCTGCAGATACTCGACTCATCACCTTTGATCTTGACAGCGAAGAACCTCGTCTTCCTGCCTTGATCGCTTTTCAAATACCAGTGAAAATACGAAACATCACAGTTCATCGGTGTATCATCGATGAAGGCGCATCTACGTGCATCATGTCCAAAACAGTATGGAAAAAAATTGGTTCCCCGAAACTCATACCCTCTGCCATCACATTATGAGCTTATGTTGGACGACTATCCTCTCCCGAAGGGCTCTTCCAAAACATCCCTGTTGAACTCGGGGGAAAGACTATTCTCATCGACATCGAAGTTATCGACGCCCCGCTTGACTATAATATCCTGTTCAGTCGTAGCTACATGTACGCTATGAAGGCAGTGGCGTCTTCTATCTTTCGGACAATGATGTTCCCTCACAATGGGAAGATCGTGACCATCGACCAAGTCTCACATTATGAGCCTAAACCATCTGCCAACCTCAATAACGTTCTTCCCCTCATCCACAAAAACCAAGACGCATATCCACTTGTCGATATGGGTCCTGGGATTTTCAAAAATCCATCCTTGTTAGGAACGTACCACGGAGCACCACCACTCCTTCATCCTGCTAATCAAGTATGCGTCATCTCATCTAATGGAACTCACACAGAGGATGCTCTTCCTCCTCAGGAGGCTTTAGTCATTCTTGACGTCTCAATAGTCGCAGAACCACTCTCGTCGGAGCCTCCTGCGCACTTGTCGACCTCAACAACCCACAAATCCACATCCCCTCAAGGGAATAATCCCGTTTGGGAGACAACTCCCCAACCCCTCACTCAAATTCCCTTCTTTTACCCTCCACCAGGTATAGAATCTTTTCAGGTAGCCGCCACGCTCACACTACCCAATATGGTGTTAACAATCCCAGTTTGGTACTTACACCCACCAGAGATGGTCCCTCGACCATCCCTTCCCCCACAGGAAGGAATCCCCATGACGATTCCTGTCCTTACCCCCACTACCCCCATACTCACTAACCCCCCTGCTACAGCCGGGGGTAGGAGGAATAAGAAGGAGCCCACTGCTCCACTTCCTCCATGCATCCCACCACCTTGTGCACTATGTGAAAAAGAGGGCCACCAAACCAACAACTGTCCATCACTACCTGAATTACGGAATTTGATCCCCCCCAATCAAACTCCCACAACACCCGTCACTACTGCTAGTCCCACTACTACCACCAACCCTTCCAGTAGTAAAGGGTTGAGGACCAAATATGCTTGTGCTATCTGTTCAGAGTACAACCATTATACCCATCATTGCCCAGCACTACCACGCTTTCGGCAGATGTTAGCCACTGTATGCCAGAATTTCCAGAACAACCCATGCCCTACTACGTCCTCTCCAACAAATGTCACTGACATCCACTATGTCACCACTTCAGTCAAGGAACGCATGAGATGCCCTTGCTCTCTCTGTGATTCATTAGCTCATTTTACATACCAGTGTCCTATGATCCTTGAATATAGGCAACGTCAATTGGCCCTGCTTCACCAACCCGCAGAAGCAATCATTGACCTTACCTCGTCACTCGAGGATCTTCATGTCATTTCTCCTAAGCTCGAGGCACTCCCAATGCCTCCATGGTTCTTAAATGATGTCTCTGAGGATTTACCCCACAACCCCCCCAGCTCTCCCACTCATTCCCCTACAGACACTCTCCACCCAACCACCACGGGTACCCCTCAGTACTTCAATATATGGTTTATGTCGAGTGAACCCTCACCATATCCTAGCATTGCTCCCTTCGCTTCTCCATCAGGGGGCAACCACACTATCACTGAGATTACTCCTCACGACCCCTTGTATTCCCGATGTTTCCAATGCGACGAGGAAATACTGGAAGAGATACACCGCCCAGACTCTCCCTAGGATGCACTACATCACTGTGCACTCTTCTTTCCACAGGAAGCCCTCATGCCTCCTAACCAAAACCCCATTTACACAATTGAAACCAAAGATTTAATCCCATCCGGGCCTATCAATTGGTTCAACAATCCCATTCCTTCCCCTGATGCATTTGAATAAGGAAACATGGCCAACATTTCCCCCACCATCAAAATCGACATTTCCATTAAAAATGGTAGCGTTGAAGAAATCACCATTGGAGCTCCTTGCACTCCTCAGGAAATCGCCGCATATGAAGCCTTCTTCCAGGAATATAGGGATATTTTCGCCTGGTCATACACAAAAATGCCTGTCCTCGATCCCTCTATTGTTGAGCATCGCATTGACACCTGGCCTGAAATCACACCAGTTCGCCAAAAACAGCGACCGCTACACCCATCCAAAGCCACGACTATTAAAGCCGAAATTGACAAATTACGCGCTGCCGGGTTTATTTACCCCATTGCTTATACTTCCTGGGTTTCTAACCTTGTACTCGTCGACAAAAAACAGGGCACTATCCGCATTTGTACAGACTTTCGCAATCTCAATAACGCATGTCCCAAAGACAATTTTCCAACGCCTTTCATCGATCAAATTATCGATGACTACGCCGGCCACAAAGCTCTCTCCTTTATGGACGGATTCTCTGGCTATAACCAAATTCAAATCCACCCAGCCGATCAGTATAAAACCTCATTTATTACCCCATGGGGTACTTTTGCATATCGTGTCATGCCTTTCATCTTAAAAAATTCCGGCGCAACCTTCCAGTGGGCGATGACATACATATTTCATGATCTGGCTGAAATCATCCTCGCCTACTTGGACGACCTCACAACTCGATCTAAGAAACACACCCAGCATCTCGATGATTTACGAATCATCTTTCAACGATGTCGTCAGTACAACATCCACTTGAATCCTCTCAAGTGTGTGTTCTGCGTCACTGCAGGGCACCTCCTCGGTTTTATTGTTTCCCAAAGCGGTATTACCATGGCCCCCTCAAAGTCCAAGCTATCACTGAAATTCCACCTCCTCGGAATTTACGACAACTTCAGAGTCTACAGGGAAAAGCTAACTTTCTCAGACGCTTTGTCCTAGATTACGCTATATGCGCACATGGTTTCCTTTGCTTACTACGTCACCTGATACTCACAAAACCTTAATCGGATACCTCGTCCTCCCCAAATCTACAAATCTCCTCGGAAACTGCTCGTCCACTCACTATTGCAGCAAGTACAAATGAGGTGGCAATGTGGGCCCTACATCTATGTATAGGCCTTTTTCCAAACTTCCACTCACCATTTTGGGAGCCCAAGGTGTCCATTTTTCAAACCGTCTTCAGCCATGGGATCAACATCCCGTCACCTACATCACAACAGTCCTTGGGTCACTTTTCATCATGAGCCCCCGAGGCGCCTTTTTTTCATATCATGGTTAGGTATGCATGCGCATAGTCACCTTTATCCAATATATGCTCATATCTTTGATTCTATTTAGATATTGTTCACTTTGGGTATTTGGTTGTTATGTGTGCAGGTACTTTCTCATCATTCATCGGCATCATCCCTTCAGGTATATACTCAGCACTGGCATGTAGTATTTCCCTCTATATCATACTTTCATTTCTAGTCACACCCTCTGATTTTTACCTCTAGGATCTCCATTCCCAGCTCTGTAGTACCCACACCTCCATTTGCATCATCGGTACTATTACCTGGTAGCATTCTAACCCACATGAGTTGTCCCATTCATAGCACCCTTTGCCACTTTTTGACACTCATGCTATTCTTCATTACCCTTTAGGGATGGGAGTCCTGATAGTCTTTCATCATGTTGTGAATCAACCACATACTTCTTCTCCTGATTTTGCTAGCTTTCCATATGGACTCCTAGATTATCTCTTTACAGGTTCTATTTTTTACCTGCATCTCCGCAGTATCATGAACCCTTCATTTCATCCACCATCAGTTTTCCCATCTACAAACCTATCTTCATTTCACCTACCTCATACATAAACTCACCAATGGGGCCCCCACCCTTCATCATTTTTCCAAAGAAAATTCTTCCCTCTTTGGGGCACTCATTTCACACTGGGGCACTCGTTTCTGTATTTGTACATTTTTTCCCCCAAATTATTCGTTATTTATTGTACAAACACTTTTATTTTCAGTCATTTCATTATCCTTTTTTGTCGTCACCGTTGGTGACCTGCTTCCCTCCTTTTGACCAAACGCAACCCATGTCACCCTTGGTTGGAGCATCACTCATCATCTACCCTGGCCGACATCATCCACATATTCAAAGTACCCCACATGTCACTTACCTCTACCCTCTGCATTTGTTCACTTCGTCCCGCCTCTGACACAACTCATCCCCGGTCTTGTCGTCCCCTTGACACTCGACCTCGTTACATGGTTGCAGCCACTTTTTATCTCATACATCCTCCAACCAAGGGCAGTCTTGAGTCTTCCCACTTTTTGACTTCGTCCATGTACCTCTGCCACGTCCTCACCTCAGTAGATTCCACGAAGTCCTTTGATTTTGGGAGTCACGTTCCCCTTTTGTCGACATCAACACAATTCTTCCAGAAGGGCGATAGTATCTTGATTCTCATTCTCCATTTAATGAGAGATCTCAGACAACACAGGGGGAAACACCATTGCTCCCCACTGTCGTTGGCCCCCATAACATTCGACGCAAACACTTTCTCATGTTATGGTGGGTCTTACTTTGCGACTATTGCAATTATTTCTATCATTTTCCGAAGACCTCTGAACTTGGTAGGGCCATCAATGCCCGCATCATCGCCGATACTTATTTCCGCGATCATTGCCTATTATTCAAAGTATGTTCCTTTGCAGAATTGTCTTCTGCCTTTATCATCACCGCCCCCGAGGGCGCTACAATTGTCTACACCAACACTTCAGTCATATTTTTTCAGGGTTACATAACACGAGCATGGGGCATGCCCGCCTCGTTTGTACGCAGTTGTATATTTTACGCACCTTATGGAAAGGCGGGTCCTACCGGTTCCTTTCTCCTCCAAAGGATTGCTCTGAATGATCCCACTATTGCTCTATATTACAACAACATTCTCAGTAGAAGAAACATTGATGGATTTCGGCTATACGTATTCTCCTAACCTCATCCATCAGGGGGCATCTATTATCACTGAAATTTCGTCAACACATGGTTACAAGAACTCAACATCGTCAAATAGTGATGAAGTCATTCCTGGACTTGAATTAATCTCACAGCATTCAAAAAGGGCAAAAAACTATACAAAGTAGTGAAAAATTGAAGAGCACTTTACAGAAGTTGGGTGCGTGTGCACATGCACAGAACATAAACTTAGCATGCGCGCATACGCGCACGATGCGCGGATACGTGCACGATGCGCGGCTGTTGGCGAAAAAATCCGCGCACCTGCTAAACAGCGCATTTATTGAAGCGGTCGGCCTCCCAACCACTTATGGATTAGCTCCCAAGATGATTTTACCCTCAAATCTGAGCTGAATCCGAATGGTAGGCTGGTCAAAAACCTAATAATGCCCTAAATGGCCTCTTTTCACACTACAAAGCAGTTACACAAAATCCCAAAGCAATGCTATAAAAAGCCATGAATGCACCTCATTTTCTCAAGGAATTTCAAGTAATGTTATGTTGCCTAGATTGTTTTAAGGACTCCATCCTTGACAAAGACATATTGGCATCATTTCATTGAGCAATCCACCTCTCCATTGAGTGGATTTGCAAGGAGTTCTTTCACCACCATTTTCATTTTTCTTGTTGTAAGGAGAGAAAGCTTGTGAGGGTCCAAGAGCCTTCCCTTGGAGGAAGAAGGGACTCACAGTCCCCTTTCTTCTTGGTGCTTTGATTTCATCAATAGATCAGCCTAAAAACATTGGTGACATAGGTCTATTTGTGTTTGTTATCTCTATGTCCCTATGCTTATGATTTTTGTTGTTATTAGTTTAATTCTTGCTTATAGTTTTGTTTTTCTTTCTCTAACTCTTTCCTCTACAGCTGTCATGCTCAACAAGACCCAACTCGGCATGTAAGAACCTCTTATTTGCTCACCAAGGTGACGAAAAGGGTGCAACAGATGGTTATTCCAGAAGTGCCAATAGAGCTCATGGACACCACCCACCTCCTTACTCAGAAGGAAATTTTTATGCATTGGAAGATCTCGTAAGGAGTCTAGAGGTGTCTCCTTTCAGACACCAAAAAAGGAAACAAGAGGTAGATAGTTTGCAAGGAGATATGAGGAAGCTCAAGCCACCTTCCTTTGAGGGTTAAAGAGAAAGGGAAAATAATGCCGAATCATGGTTTCTTGGTCTCAGGAGATATTTTTAGTTGCATAACTATTCATCAAATCTGGAAGCCAGGATTTCCACCTACCATTTACACGGGAAAGATACAATATGGTGGGACCAAATGAAGCAAGTGGAACATGTTAATGAAAGTAGGATCACTTGGAAGTAGTTCAAGAAGCACTTCCATAAGGAGTACCTCTCAGAGCATTTCTATGACAATAAAATGAAGGATTTCTTTGAACTCAGGTTGGGAAGCATGACTATGGAAGAGTACAAGAAGAAGTTCTTGGGGTTGTTAAAGTATGTAAGGTTCATTGGTGATGAGAAATTGAAAATAAAGATATTTCTAAGTGTACTGTCAGCCTTTTATAAGGAAAAGATCAAGTATGATGAACCCAAGACCTTGACTGAAGCCATCAGGAAGGCTAAATACCTGTATGAGCAAGGCCGGGGAAGATAATATCTATAGAAATCTTGGAAGGACAAGAAAAATGCGAAGTCCGGTCAGAGGAGGAAAGGATTCAAACCTCCCTTCAATAAGAATGAGCCTAATAGAAATCATCAAGATCAATATGCTAAGGGAGATTCCAAGAAGGAATATTCCTTGGGAAAAAGGGGAAGACCACCAATCCAATGCTGGGGATGAAAGGAAGATCACCTGTACAAGGATTTCCCACACAGAAAAGATAGAGTGAAGACTGTGCAGAACATCTAAGAGGCTACAATAGTCAAAGTTATGGGAAGAATATATGCAACTTTAAATTATCGACAAGCAGAGTACCAGTCCAATATGATCGAGGTGGAAGGTAAGATCATAAATCAACCTGTTGCTATTTTGATTGATTCAGGAGCAAGTCATTTCTACATTGATCCTAAGATAGTGGATAGATTACATTTGGAGAAAAGTAAACTTGGAAAAAGCAAGTTTGGTTCAGTTAGCCACTGGAACCAAAAGAAGAATCCATGATATGGTCAGAAGTTGTTCCATAAGTCTTAATGGCATGAATACTAGTATTGATCTAAATATCATACCATTGGGGTCTTATGATATTCTGATTGCAATGGATTGGTTGGACAAGCATCATGTTGTCCTATATTGTCATAACAAGACATTTACATGTATTGATGGAAATGGAAAATAAAGCACCGTGAAAGGAGTTCCAAGACCCATCTCTATAAGGGATATTTCAGGCTTACATCTAAAAAGATGTTTTAGGAAAGGATGTCAATTGTATTTAGCTCAAGTGGAAGAGACAAATAATACAAAGGGGCCAAGCCTCAAAGATTTCTAAGTACTACAGGAATTTGAAGATGTATTCCAAGAAATACTCGATTTCCACCAATAAGGGAGATAGATTTATCAATTGATTTAGTGCCAGGAGCTGCCCCGGTGTCAAAAACATCTTACTGGATGAGCACACCAGAGTTAAACGAATCACAAATGAAGTTGGAGGAATTTTTGAAGAAAGGGTACATATGTCCAAGTGTTTCACCTTAGGGAGAACCAATACTTTTTGTCAAAAATAAGGATGGAACCTTGAGGCTGTGTATTGACTTCCGACAGTTGAACAAGTACACTATAAAGAACAAGTATCCCCTACCCCGAATTGATGACCTCTTTGATCAGCTAATAGGAGCAAAGATATTTTCAAAAATTGACCTAAGGGAAGGATACCATCATGTAAGAATCAAGGAAGAATACATTCATAAGACAACCTTTAAGACCAGGTATGGGAATTATGAATTTGTAGTGGTACCATTTGTACTAACCAATGCACCAACTGTATTCATCTGCTTAATGAATGGCATATTCAAAAATTATTTGGATAAGTTTGTCATAGTATTCCTGGATGACATAATTATCTATTCTAAGTATGAAGAGGAGCATGAACATCACTTAATACTGGTATTGAAAGTACTGAGAGAACATCAATTGTATGCCAAGTTGAGTAAGTGTTATTTCTATCAAAAGTAGATCCATTACTTGGGACACATTATTTCAGAGCAGGGCATAACAGTAGATCCAGAGAAGATCAAATCCATTAGAGGATGGCCAACACCCACAAATGTTTTAGATGTCAGATCTTTTGTGGGATTAGATGGATACTACAGAAGGTTCATAGTAGGGTTATCTAATATTTCTCATCCCATCACTTCTTTGCAAAAGAAGGGAACAAAATTTGAATGGATACTCAAGTGTGAAAATAATTTTAATATGTTGAAGGAATTACTTACTAGTGCACCTGTGTTAAAGATTTCTAACCCAAATGAAAGTTTTGTTGTATGTATAGACATATGTAAGGAAGGACTTGGGGGAGTCCTCACGCAAAATGGACATGTCATTGGATATGAGTCCAGAAAGATTAAGCAACATGAGATGAACTATGCCACCCATGACTTGGAACTTGCTGCCATTGTTCACGCCTCAAGGATGTGGAGGCACTATCTCATGGGGAAGAAAATTAAATTAAGAACAAACCACATTGGAATGAAGTATCTTTTTGAACATTCGACCTTGAATGCCAGGAAAACAAGATGGATGGAATTTCTAAGTGAATATGACTTTGATATCAAGCATATCAAGGGAAAGGAGAATAAAGTTGTCGATGCACTTAGTAGAAGATTGCATCTCATGCATGCTATTGCTATCAGTATCCATCAGTTGGACTTGAAGAGAAGACTTTTAGATGATCTTGTTACAGATCAACATTACCTACAGGTAAAGGAAAACTTACATCAAGGAGATGTACAACAGAAAATAAAGGAGTACGAGATAAAGGAAGACGGATTACTCATGCATAAAAATAGAATCTATGTTCCTAGTTCCAGAGAAATGAGGAATTTGGTACTGAAGGAAATGCATGATGTTCCTTATGTTGGACATCTCGATTACCAAAAAACAATTACAACAGTAAGAAGCCAGTTCATTTGGACAGAAATGAAGAAGGATGTTGTTGATTACATCGCTCGATGTATGGAATGTAAGAAGGTGAAGGCTGAGCATAGGCACCCAATGGGTTTGTTGTAGCCATTGCCAATTCCAAAGAAGAAATGGGAAGTGATCACCATGGATTTCATCACAGGATTACCCAGAATGAATAAGAAACATGATTCAATCATGGTAGTGGTTGAAAAATTAACAAAGGCTGCTCATTTTGTGCCTGTGAAGACAGTGCATACAACGACTAATATTGCAGAAATTTTCATGAAGGAAATTGCTAGGTTGCATGGCATACCTAGGAAAATTGTCTTGGACAATGATACAAAGTTTACCTCCAATTTCTGGAGGGGATTGTTTAAAGGATTTGGCACAAATCTAAACTTTATCACATCATATCATCCCCAAACAGATGGAAAAATAGAGAGGGTCAATCAAATAATTGAAGACATGCTGAGAATGTATGTGATGGATAAGCCATCTAAGTGGGAAGATTACTTACACTTGGTTGAGTTTGCATATAATATTGGGTATTAAGATTCGTTGAGAATGATCCCATTTGAAGCCTTTTATGGTAGGAAATATGATATTCCAGTAAGCTGGGAAAACCCAACAGATAGAGTGGTACCTGGGTTGGAGTTGCTCAAGGAAATGGAAGACCAGGTGGTTAATATCAAGAAGAATTTAAAGGCAACTCAGGATAGACAGAAAGTTTATGCAGAAAATAACAAGACAACTAGAGAATTTAAAGTAGGGGAGCATGTACTTTTGAAAGTGAAGCCGAAGAAAATCTCATTGAAATTGGGTAGTTTTACAAAGATGGCAGCCAAATTTTGTGGTCCATTTGAAATATTGGACAGAATAGGGCCAGTTGCATACATGCTCACATTACCTGCTTCCATGAATGTGCATAATGTATTTCATGTATATTTACTAAAGAAATATGTACATGATCCTAACCATGTTATTGATTGGCATCTGATTCAGGTAGAGACAGAGGGAGACTTTCAGGTTCAGCCAGTACATGTATTGGAAAAAAAGGTAAAAATGCTCCGAAATTGAGTTATAGAGCTGGTAAAAGTTCAGTGGACCTTCTACGATCCTGAAGATTCTATCTAGGAGCATGAAGATGCCATGCAGGTAGAGTACCCACAACTTTTTGAATAAATTTGAGATTTTGATATCTATTTTGTATATGCACTGAGGACAGTGCCAAGATAAGGGGGAGGGGATGTAACACCTCGAGTTTTGAACCCCCATTTTAAATAATGTATTGTTACAATGCTGAGAAGCCTGAGTGCCCAAACAATTATTAAAGGGTCGATATGCCCGAGAAATGTAATGTTTTGATAATCATTAATAATAAACACATCGATGGCTGCTAGACAGATAAGGACTAGAGTTATAGGGGGCTATGATTCCACAAGAGAGGGGGCTTGAGGGGATAAATATTTTTTTCCTATTTTAATTACCCTTTGTTGGCCCTTGACCAAATTTTGAGGAATACTTGGTCATATTTGACCGTTTTTGGTACTCCGACATCTATTTGGAGAAGGAGCGCATGGTGAAGAGGATATCACAGGATCTCTGCCACTTTATAGGGATTTTTGGGAATATTGTAATGGGAAAGGGATAGCGGCCCTTATTTAGGCCTTTTGTATGTATAAATATAAGGGTAGGAAATGTAAGAAAGGAGATGCGTGTGTCAACTATGTGATGTAAAATGAATGGCTTAGTGCATAAAGTAGATCTATGTGATCAGACGTCTATGTAACTGTAAGAACTCTATGCATACTGTAAGTATTATAAGTGCTAAGTGCATGGGTCAAGGAAGGACTTAGTGCTTGGATCTACCCGGGGAAAGAGGATCTAGTGAGCTACACAGATCTCTTGTCCTAGGCGGGGTAGGATCTTGAAGGCTTTGTGTTGTAACTTGGTTTACAGAAGATAATAACATAAGAAGACTTTGTGGATGTAGCCCCAGGGCAGGGGTGAACCACGGTAAATCTGTGTATTGTGATGATGTGTTTGTCTCTCTCTTGCTAAGTGATTTGATATGTTTAGATAGATCTATTGATGCTTTGTGATTATGAGATATGAATTCATGCTAGATATGATATATAAGATGCTAAGTGCTTAATCTATTAGGTATAACCTGTTTATCGTTGCTAAGTGCCAGATCTGAGTAATTACTGCGGTGCTTTGTGCTTTATGCGAAGTGTATTAATGAATGTATGTTAAGAAATAATTGATACTAAGTGTGTTGTAAGCAAGATAATCACATATCTGTGTCCCAGCTAAGGTTGCAGACACATGAGTCTTGCAACCACCCCTGCCTCTACCTCGGGTGAGACTGCATTTGCTTCGCAGGTGTTGCCGAAAGGGTCGGTAGCTAGGGTTTGGTTGGTGCGCTCTTGAGCATTGAACCATGGGTCTTCCCCTATGCCAACAAATGGTTCTGTTTCCGAGACCTGAAACTATGATTGCTGGGAACTGAAGAAGAAGTAGATTTGTGCAAAATAAGATTTGTGCGTAGATCTATTTCCCTAATGTGCAGTGTTCTGTTTGACCTATGAAGCTTTGTTCCAAGAAAGAGAGGTCAGATCTGAAGAAAAGAGGTCAGATCTGAAGAAAAGAGGTCAGATCTAAAGAAAAGAAGTCAGATCTACGAAGGAAAGAGGTCAGATCTGCATGAAAAAGGTAAGATCTATAAGCTTTTTGCTTTGATAAAGGTAAGAATAGTTAAAAGTGTTAGATATGGAATCTTTGTGCTCTATAGAAGTAAGATAAGTGGAAATTTTTGTTTCTAAAGCATGGATTTAGGTATGCTTGATAGATTTTTTCCTACCTTTAAAACTAGAGCATTGTTAGATGAAAGAAAGTTTGATATGAATAATGATAGATATGTTATACCTATGCATAGAAAAAATGTTTGGACTAACAGATGAATGTAGGATCCTCAAAAAAATTTGTTGCAGGCTAGATACCATGATACTGGCACGCAGTATATAAAAAGTTAGGGATCATTTAAAAGAAAAAGAGGATTGACCCTATATTACAGTTGGAAAAAACCAGGACATCTAGCTAAGGAATGCCCTGGTGGAAGAACGAATTGTCTCTGTTGTAAGGCTATGGACCATGACGTACTAGATTTCCCTAGAATGATTGATAGACTTGAAAATCTGAATATAGAGCAAGAAAAACCTAAAGGATATCAAGAGACTCAGATTATAGAGGAACCCTAGAAAGAATCAGAGTTTATGTTACTGAAAATGAAAGACACCCTGAATGATCACAGAGACATCAGCTTATTATAGATCCTCAAGAAGAAAGAACAAGTCGAAGTGAGAACAGGGGAATTCAACATTGACTGTACTCTGGATGAGGAAACATCGATAAACATCATGACTAAAAGCACTTAGGAAACCCTAGGAAGACCTACTCTAGTTCCTTCACTAGGAGGAGTAAGCTTGTTTAAAGGAAAATTGGTAACCTTATGTGGACAGATTACCCAAATAGCCATGACTACCCATGGCACCTCAACAAAAGAATATTTTGAGATTGTCAAGTTCATGGAAAGCAGTGCTCCGTTTCCAGTATTTTTAGGCAAAAATTGGATTGCGAAAGATCAGAGTCAAAAGTAAGAAGAGGCATACTTAGAACAAAAGAAGCAAGAGTTAAAGGCTTTAGTGGCTAGAATAATAACGCACTTAATTGAAGAACGGGAGGATAATGCAAAACTATTTAGGTAACAAGACTTGAATGTCAGAGCTAAACGAGTACAAGAACAAGAAAGTAGGTCACCTACCCCAGAGCCAATGAAGGAAGAAACATCAATCCTGAACCCTACTCCACAATGCGAAGTTACCATGCCTAAAGAAGAAAAGAATCATAATGGAAAAAGGCTGAATGAGATGAAGCTCATTGGCAAGATGTCGAGGAAACTCATGAAGAAGAAAGTGAAGTTGGAAAAATTACAGAATGTGCCAGAAGGAACCTCACAGAAGGAAAACATGAAGAATTTGAAATTCGCCAAGATATCAGAACAATGAAACCCAGTACTTCGTCGTGGCGAAGCAATATAGTCGTTGACTGATATACCCGTTCGAATTCTGCCTTGAACGGGCAGAAAAGAATTAAAAGACCACCACCAGACCATTGGACCTCACCTTAATGGATAGACCAATGGTCATGGAAGCTTCATATCCGTTTCAAGAAGTCCGTTGCAGAGCTACTTACTTATTCCGTTGCGCCATGCTCGGAAGACACTTTTTCCAATTGAGAACTTGAGCTTACAGAATACCCGCGTTATGAAGTAGTGATTACTCCAAATTTATTCTCTATCTGATTAAGGTACTGATATTCCATTGACAAACTGAGACAGTGATCTCGAGATTACATGTCCGACGAGCTTAGCACAACAGAA
Organism: Picea engelmannii; assembly: GCA_009831015.1. Classification (NCBI taxonomy): domain Eukaryota; kingdom Viridiplantae; phylum Streptophyta; class Pinopsida; order Pinales; family Pinaceae; genus Picea; species Picea engelmannii. The sequence goes on along the minus strand of ML790355.1, from coordinate 833,935 downwards.
GAATCGGTGAGAGAAGTACTTGCCATCTTAAGGACATAAAGAGTCATGTCAGAAAGAGGAATGTCCACTGGAGTCCAAGCCTCATCATCGAGAGGTGTGGAAGCCTCCCCATCGACTGCTCGAGCTGGAACATCTCGAGCTGGCGCAGAGTCGAGAACTAAGCATAGAGATGATGCAACCAACGCAAAGTTAGTGCCAACCATCCTACCAACTTACATTCCCCCTCTAAGTGGTGAGATTAATAGGGACAGTGTCCCTAGAGACTTTGAATACACCCTAGTCACTACATATCTACCAAAAGGAGTTCGCACCTACCGCATAGATCAAGACACAGTTACAACGTTGAAGTTTTGTGACTTCGACCTGGGAGACCGTAAAGCCTAAAACATGCTCGCACCATCTAAGTACTTAACAAGGAATAAGGGCTAGAATTTGAAGATCGCCCCCCAACAATGGATGATGAACCTTGCACAGTCTACTCTACTCAACGTTATGAAAATACTGCACTTTGGCAGACATCAAGAGGTGACTGCTTGTGTGAAATTGCTGCTAGCAAGTTACCACGGAGGATACCTGTCGTTAAATCATCGCATAACTGTTGATCTGGTGTTGATCAATAGGATTACCGGGTTTAGCATGTAGGGCCCTGATCCCCATGAGTACTACCTTGGAAAGACCGCAGACCGTGCTCTTTTACAAAAGATTAAAGAGTCCTATGGAAATGTTGAAAAAGGTGCACGAGGTTACAAGGTAGCCTCTATCGAGAGTGGCACAGTGCGCCTCACATGTCATTTGATAGTAGGGAAGTTGGTACATAAGAATATACCTACACAAGTATTAGTCTTCATACTGGACCTCGCAGGAAAATGCGTAGAGGGACTACAAATGAATTGGGAAAAATACTTGGTCAGTCAACTAGAAATTGACTGTAGAGAAGCCCAGGACCAAGGGCATGAATTCGACTTTAGCTGGCTGCTAATATTGATTACCTTTGTTGCATGGAAGCTACCGGAAGGAGCAACCTTCCTAGACCTCACCCCATTCGAACCATTAGCTCTGAAGTTTAGTACCTTATGGTACTCAATGGACATGAGCAAGCAATGGCAATCAAATGTCATTTTTCACAGATACTATAACCAACCTAAAGAAACCATAGGGGGTGAACCTCTCATAACCCCAAACACTTTACAAAGGTTCTGACCTCTGATAAAGTTCAGCGTGGACCACAACTTTATATACCTAACTCCATGCATTGATGAACACTAGGAACAACTTCAGTCCTATTATAAGCTGACCGAAGAAGACCTAGAAGAAATCACCAAGGAATGGTCAGCGAACCTAGCAGATCTAGCGGACATTTCATATGTTGATAGCCCATAAGTTGTGCGGGACACACCCGGGCCCAGTAAGATGAAGAAGACAAAGAAGACAAAGGAAACAAAGAAGCCTGAAGAGGTTCAGTATATAGATAGCTACTTTGTAAAGACAACTTCCATCAGACCCGATCAAGAAGGTAACAACGAAGACCTAGAGGAAGTCGAACAACAACCAGAGGACAAAGTCGAAGTTCCAAAGAAGAGAAAATGATCACCTTTGAAGTCTTCCTATAAGAAGAAATAAAAAGTGACCGTGACCAAGATGAAGACCACGCTCACCCCCGATGACTTCAACTTTCTCCTCGCAACTTTGAATGAAGCCATAGAAGAAATTACAGAAAAGAAGGAGGCCAATAAATAGACGATGTATGACAGAATTAAATCCAAGCTCAAAGGAGTGCAGTGAGCACTTCAGTCTAACTGCGCAGTCTCCACTGCATCCATGCCAGAAGGAACAACAAAAGCAGGAGATGAATCAGTTCAACTCCGCAGGATTGCCGACATAGTCTAAGTACGTCTTCGAAAAGTAGAAGAAGTAACAACGCAGGCCACCTAGGCCCTAAAGAAAGCACAGGATGAAATCATAGAGAAGCGTTGAGCTGCACAACAAGAGCTCGTGAAGCAAATCAGGATCGAAGAAGCTGTCAATAGAGCATTTCTCTCTGTGGTCAGCTTAGAAAAAAAGGCCAAAGATCCCTTAGACCATCAAGTGATGAATCTTTTTGAAGTTATTCAACAACTGCAGCAAAGAGTCATGGACTTAGAGCTTCAGATCATCCCAAGTACCACGCAAGAAGAGCGTGACTAGCGAGAAATAACTTCCCGGGGTACAGTAGAAAGGATTAAAGAACTCACTGAAGAATGCAAACAACTAAGTACCAGAAGTGCGCAGATACATGAGAACCTGACCGAGAACCCGGAATTGCATAAACTGGAGTCGCAGCTCCAGGAGGCGAAGCAACATGCAGATAGAATTCAGATGCAGTTGAAGGCCCTATCAACCATAGAGAAAATGAAGCGATCCCATGAGCAACTCATCGCACAACAAAAAATCCACATAATCCAGAGCAAGGTCATGGAAGTGACGCAACAACTTCAACCTTTGCAGGATAAGGCATGTCAACTATTTTTAGAGATTGAGAACCAAGGGACAGAGCTACAATAGGTCATGATTATAGCAGAGAAGTACCTAGAAGGACTATTCAATAATGAACTCATCCAAGAGTTTGTCAAGCAGGAGGAAGTCTCAAAGCAACAGGTCGAAGTGGCTCGAGCCAAACTCGAGGTGCTTGAAGTCGAATTGGCTAGACCTGAGTGACTCGGGATGAGTCACAGGTGACTGTTGGGGGCCTGTTGTCCCTTGACCAAGTTTTGAGGAATACTTGGTCATATTTGACCATTTTGGGTACTTTGACATCCAGTCGAAGAAGGAGCGCATGGAGTAGAGGAATTCATAGGATCTCCACCCCTTTTTAGGGATTTTTGGGATTTTTTGGATTTTGGGGAATATTGTAATGGGAAAGGGATATCGAACCTTATTTACGCCTTTTGTATGTATAAATAGAAGGGTAGGCAATGTAAAAAAGGAGATGCATGTGTCAGCTATGTGATGTAAAGTGAATGGCTTAGTGCATAAAGTAGATCTATGTGATCAGACGTCTGTGTGACTGTGAGAGCTCTGTGCCTACTGTAAGTATTGTAAGTGATGAGTGCACGAGTCAAGGAAGGACTTAGTTCTTGGATCTACCTGGGGAAAGAGGATCTAGTGAGCTACGTAGATCTCTTGTCTTAGACAGGGTAGGATCTTGAAGGCTTTGTGCTATAACTTGGTTTACAAAAGATAATAATAGAAGAAGACTTTGTGGACGTAGCCCCAGGGCGGGGGTGAACCATGTTAACTCTGTGTATTGTGATGATGTGTTTGTCTCTCTCTTGCTAAGTGCTTTGATATGTTTTGATATGTCTATTGATGCTTTGTGCTTATGAGATATGAATGCATGTTGTTAGCTCCCAAAATGAAACCGTCCTTTTGTTCGAGTTTTGTGGCGGATAGCATGGCTATTGGTAGTTTCCTCAATTCATTTTCGAGTTTTTCTAGCTGCAAAACTTAGGTTTTGGTTTTTGTCTTAGAAAATAATATGACCCATAAAAGTCTTCTTTTCAAAATTTTCATAATTTACTTTCAACAACTAACGTGTGTCCAAAAGATGAGTGTTAGCTGGGGAAAGTGGCGACTTTCAGCAGCTAAGGAGCGTCTCTCATAGGTCTGTGCGCTGGTGAAAGTGTTGAATTCCAAAATATCCAAGGAAGCAGTGTCACGGGTCATGCGCTGGTGAAAGTGAAGACTTTCCACAGCTACAGAGCAGTTCTTACAAGGTCGTGCGCTGGTGAAAGTGAAGACTTTCCACAACTACAGGGTAGTTCTTACAAGGTCGTGCGCTGGTGAAAGTGAAGACTTTCAATAGCTAAGGATAAATTCTCACAGGGTGGCACATTGGTGAAAGTGAATACTTTCAACAGCTAAGGAGTAGTTCTTGCGGGATCATGCGCTAGTGAATGTGGTAAGTTTCTACAGCTGAGGGGCATTTTCCACGGGCCGTTGGTTGGAGAAAGCGGGAATCACGTGCGCTTATCCACTTTTCAAAATAAAATCATGATGTGACCGACTCACGCCATGCGATCAGAAGGAAGCGCTGGTGAAAGTGGGTAATCATTTAAACTTGAGTTCCACGTCCCAGTCGGATTACATCTCAGATTCGATTCAGAAACTCATGCTCCACAATCATGGCATCAGGGATGGCAAGTTCGAATTTAGTGGCACAGGTACAGAAGCTGTACTGCCAGGATGAAAAAACCAAATTAGATTATTGCTTCCATATCACGCATCGCTCACGAATGTTTGATAAGTTTCTAATGCTAAAAAACAGAGCTGACTCCCGAGTGCTTCCAACAGCGCAAGACCTCGGCCCGAATATCAGTTTCCTGTTTCGTGTATGCAAAATCATTTGGGATTTTGGGTGACAGAATGGTGAGGAGACGCAGTGGTTCTCTACTCTGGAAAGAGCTAGACAACCTATCTTTTTTACAGACACATCCTGAATTCCAAAAACATTTTTCAAACGCAGGGTGTATTGAATTTGTTGAGAGGTTGCAAAATGGTTGCCACCAGTCTACAACAGAAGCTTTTGCCAAGACTTTCGATGGGAACAAAGGCCATGTTGGGTCCTTGGAAATCATAGTAGATGAAGCTTCCATTGCTGCAGCAACAAGCCTACCAAGAACGGGCCAGAGTTGGTTCAAAACCACTGCCCCTAAAAATTTGAATTTCAGAGCTTATTTGAAAGAAGAGTTCAGGCACCACGCATGGAAAAAGGGTATGCTGGTTTCCTATCTAGAAGAAGAATGGCAGGAGATGTTTAAGGGAATCCAACTCTACATTACCTCGGAGGGCAGGTATGAAAAACTCATGATGTATCACTTCAAACTCCTGGACCATTTCACAGGCAAGACTCTCCTCAATTTACCTTTTTTCCTACATAAGAGTTTAACTAAGGTTTGCAAGAAGATCAGGGCTCAACCCTTGAGCATGAAGAATACTCTGTGCCACTTTGGTCTTATCAAATTGATCATTCTGGAGGAATTAAAACAACAGGGAAGGAGATGGGAGCATTTTCTATTATGGGAGGGTTTTGAAATACAAACTCAGCCTGCAAATGAACAAGGGAAAGGTTCAAAGAAACAGTCGTCTCCTCAAAGCATTTCAAGAAAAAGAAGGACCCTGCCAGGACCTCCAGAAGATAGAATCTCTCGAGTGAAGTCCTGCAGGTCAAAGAAAAGGTTAATCTTTGAAACCACTGCAGAACATCCCACGGAGCAGCCTACAGAGAAGAGGACAAATATATTAAACTTACCCTATACAGATTCAGAATTAGAGCAACGAGCTCAATGCCCTGTCACCAAGAGTCCTGAGCAGTCAACTGAGTGTGCACAAAACTATGAGACCTTCACCCATATAGAGGAAGGAGAAACATCAAAAAGCTCCAAGTCAAAGAAGTCTCAGAAAATCAAGCATCTGAAAGAGGTAATCACTCAGCAAGAGGTTTTGGAATGGGTAATCAAAGAAAGGTATAAGAAGTTGTCTGATAACTTCGCTAAAACCAATGCTGCGTTTGAGAGATTGGCTCAGGAAAGTGTTAAAGAGAAGAAGAGAAATAAAAAACTCACCAAAGATTACAATAGTTTGTGGTGGCTTTCCAAACGCCTTAAAAGGCAGATAAGAAGATTGAAACAAAAGAAAAGACAAAAATCCCATCCAAATCTGAAGGTACTTGCTCAAGTCCCTGTTAATATGCAAGGTGAGAAACTGCAGGCACACTGAGTTTTGATGAAATCAGAATTTTGAAGGTGAAAAATCATTTTGAGCGTAATCAGGGCTTCACCGGCGCAAAGCGATATTTTATGACCCATTAGCTATTGAAAGTGGCGACTTTCAACAACTAACCAACGAAATATTAAACGAGTTAGTTGTTGAAAGATGGAAAAGTATTTTTTGAAGCCAAGGACAGAACAGGTCATTCCGAACAGGTTATGAAGGAGTTCCAGCGTATCAAGGGATTGAAAATTGCTTGCAAAGGATTCGACATCAGAGATTTGAGGGAATTTTGGAAACCACATCTAAAACAAACTTCCTCAAATATCGATCATGAACATTGAAGAAATCAAACTGTCAAGACAGGTGTTTTGCCACATTGCATCACATCAAAGATTCCAGGAGCTGAAGGGTGCAGATGGCAAATTCTTGAGATAAAAGACAATTCGAGTGCTAAGTTTAGTTGTTTAGTCTTTATCTTCAAAGTTGTTAGTTAGATTTGAATTAGTTTTATTAAATACAGATCCATGTTTTTAGGATCTGGAAAACTGATTGTAAGAGGCTATAAATGCCTACTTTTGATATGAGATAAGGGTTCAAACTGGGAGATATTTTTATGCCATTGTATAGACTCTTTTTGCAGAAATAAAGTTGAGTTTTCTTTCGCTTGCAATATCAGAATTGTTCATATTTCATTTTTCTGTACTTTGCTTTCAGTTTATTTTAGTTCATAAAGACTGTTATCTCTTTATTGAACTCATAGACTTGAAATTAAAGGATTTCCCTCTGTCTTGTATTAAGCCCTACATTCCCTTGTATTGGCAAATCAAGAGTAGTGTTCTACATCCTCTTTTTCAATTATTGAATCTGATTATTGTTTCCTGAAAGCACTGTATCTTTATAAGTGTGATAAGTTGTTTTTTACATAAATTATTAAAGACCCCATTGTCCCAAACACATAAAACCATTATTTCTAAGTTACCAAGCATCCTTAGTCTACAACCCTAAGGAGTTTCTTGGAGTGATAACAAATTGGCACCGTTGCCGAGGAGACGGAATTCAAGCTCTTCTTTCCTGGGATACGACACAGAGCTGATCTTTGATGATAGACAAATATTAGATACTTTTAGTTGGTTGTAATCATCTATCTGGCGAATCCACAAGTTCATCCTGGCTCCTAAGAGGATCAATACTAGGGCGAATCCTCAAGAATCACCGATCACGCCAGTGTCCAATCCAGAATCAATTCTCAGAAAGGGAAAGACCATTCAAGGAAAAACTTCAAGATCAGATACAAAAGGTAATCCTCTTTTCAGTTCTCGAAAATCTACTAGAGAAAAATTTGAGTTCTTTTCAGAGAACACTGATGAAAAAACAACTGTAAATACTGTAGAAGAACAAACTCTTTTTTATCATCAAGAAAATCCTAGTGATAAAAAATTGATAGACTATAATTTGATTGAAAAAACATCTCAGACTTTAGAAAGAAGCCATAGTTCTTCTTCCCTTGAGTCTTTCCATTCTCAGCAACAAGAAGACCACTTGAACATTTAT
>ML790355.1:795478-824863 GCA_009831015.1 Picea engelmannii | reverse complement strand
TCATGAGAAAACACTGCATAATTGTTTGTTGGACTCCGGTGCTTCGCACAATTTGATGCCAAAGGCTGTCATGGATGAGCTTGGGCTGGAGATCACCAAGTCTTATCATGACCTTTTCTCCTTTGATTCTCGAAAAGTAAAATTTCTTGGGATGATTAAGGATTTGGCTATGACCTTGACCCAAGCATCAATGAAGACAATGGTGATGGATATAGTGGTGGCTGACATACCTCCTAAATTTGGATGTATGCTATCAAGATCGTGGATGAAGAGACTAGGTGGTACTCTTCAAATGGATCTCTCCTACGCTACTATCCCTATTTTCGGAGGGGTGAACAGAAGGATTTACAGGGAATCTCAGTTGGCATATGTAATCAGTGATGAGAAAAATCCATCCAATCATCCTATCTATTCGGTTGACACAGGTATGGGATCTTGTATTTTGCAAATTGATGATTCACTGCCTGATACATTGCTACTCAGAAAGCCCACAGATCAGATTACAGTTAAGCCTATAGAAACAACCGAAGATGATCTTTGGACCATGTTCTTTGACGGTGCTTGCACTAAGGAGTCAACTAGAGCAGGAGTGGTATTCATTTCTCCTTCTAAGAAAACTTCTCATTTGTCCTTTAAACTCGATTTTAAAGTGACTAATAACATTGCTGAGTATGAGGCATTACTTTTGGGACTGAATGCAGCCAAAGAGAGAAACATTAAAAAATTGCAGGTGTTTGGAGATGCAGATTTGATTATCCAACAGGTGAATACATCCTTTCAAGTGAAGCATGTCAGGCTGAAGGCATACAGAGATGAAGTGTTGAAGGCAATTCACGATTTTGCAGATTTTAAGATTTCATTTGTACCTAGAGAAATGAATGAATTGGCTGATTCATTGGCTGTGTCCGCTTGTGCATTCATACCCCCTCTGCCTCATAAATTATCTTACAAAATTCAAGTTAAATATAGGCCCTCTCTCCTTGATAATGTAAAATTTTGGAAGGTCTTTGAAGATGATGATGAACTCACTAGATTCCTTGCAGTTATAGATGAGTTTGCAGATCTGCAGATTGATAAGGAGAATGAACATGACCATGAAGTTGAGGAGCCAAAGTTCAAAAGCAAAATTGCAGCACATGAAATAGTTCAGTTGTCCACCAACATAATTCCTAAAGGTTTGGTCCCACTAGAAAGGATGTTCGATAACAATGATGTGGCTGTCAAATTGCAAAGTGGGGAAAAAGAGTCAGATATTTTGCAGTATAATGTGGCTAGTGAGCAAGATCCTAAACATGTTAACTTAGACTCACATTTAACTGAAAAACAAAGGAATGATTATGGAGAATTGCTAAAGGAATTTGCAGATATCTTTGCTTGGCAGTATGATGACTTGAAGACCTTTGACACGGGAGTGATTCAGCATAAGATTCCCTTGAATAAAGACACCAAATCATTTAGGCAGAAGCTTAGATCCTTCAACCCTTTGTTGCTGCCTACAATGGAGAGGGAAATTAGGAAACTCTTGGATGCCCACATTATCATTCCTCTCAGGTATTCAGAATGGATTGCAAATCTTGTGCCGGTTAGAAAGAAGAATGGGGAGATCAGACTCTGCGTCGACTTCAGAAATTTGAATAAGTTCTCTAGAAAGGACAACTACCCTCTGCCTAAAATGGAGCATATTTTGCAGAAGGTGTCAGGATCAAAGGTGATGTCTTTTATTGATGGGTTTTCCGGATACAACCAGATTGTTGTCCATCCGGAAGACAAGGAAAAGACTTCTTTTACCACTCCATGGGGTACGTTTATGTACGAGAAGATTCCCTTTGGATTGATGAATGTAGGAGCGACATTCCAAAGGGAAATGGAAATTGCTTTCGTTGGAGAGAAAGATAAATTTGTCCTGATTTATCTTGATGATATCACTGTTTTCTCAAGCAGCCACGAACTTCATTTGCAGCACTTAAGAAGGACATTTCTGAAATGTCGAAGGTATGGCATCTCTCTTAATCCGAAAAAATCGAATTTTTCACTTAAGGAGGGAAAATTACTTGGGCATATTGTTTCAGTTGATGGGGTTAATATTGACCCAAAGAGGGTTGAAGCAATTAAAAATCTGTCTCTTCCTAGATCAAAGAAGGACATTCAGTCTTTCCTTGGGACTATTAACTTTGTCAGAAGGTTTATAGTGAATTTTTCTGAACTCACAAAGCATATCACTGCTATGTTGAGGAAAGACTCTGAGGTAAAGTGGACTGAAGCAGCCAGACATTCATTCAATTCCATCAAGGAAGCCATCACAACAACCCCTGTTTTGATCAGCCCCGATTTCTCCAAGGTATTTTACATTTTTTCATTTACTTCCAGTGATACAATCGCAGCGGTACTCTTGCAGAAGAATGTTGATGATCAGGAGAAACTGGTTGCCTTCTTCAGTAAGGTCTTGAGGGACGCAGAGGTAAAGTATGAATTGTTGGAGAAATAAGCATATGCACTTGTCAAGCCACTGAAAGCTTTCAGGGTCTACATTCTTCAGGCAAAGGTAATAGCTTTTGTTCCCTCCAGTTCAGTTAAAGATGTTCTTGTCCAACCTGACATTGATGGCAAAAGGAGTAATTGGATAGCAAGGTTGATTAAATTCGATGTTGAAATCAAACCAACAAAACTAGTGAAATGTCAGGGCCTTGCCAAACTCCTGGCAGAGGAAAATTGCAGGCTGCTTGAAATAAATCCGATGAGTATTGATGCAGAAAATGTTCTGTCTTCAGAAAACAAAGAAGGTGAAGAAATGCAGGTTTCATCTCATTTAGCTGATTGCAAATGTTACAGTCATACTATTCAGTTCTTGCAAACTTTATCAGTCCCATTAGATTTGACAAAGACTCAAAGAAGGGCTTTGAAGCTCAAAGCTATAAATTTCTGCATCAATGATAACTTGTTGTTCTTTAAGAATCCCATAGGTTTATTGTTGAGGTGTGTAAACCAAGAGGAGGCAACTAAAGTCATGATTGAATTTCATAATAGTGAATGCGGAGGACATCACTATTGGAAAACCACAGCACACAAAATCTTAAGATCTGGTTATTATTGGCCATCCTTATTTTTAGATGTATATGAGTTTGTGAAAACATGTGACAAATGTCAGAGATTTGAAGGTAAACAACAACTGAAGTCTCTTCCCCTAAAACCTATAGTGGTCACAGGGCCTTTCCAGCAGTGGGGCCTGGATTTCATAGGTGCAATCCATCCACCTTCTAGTGGTCAGCACCGGTGGATCCTGGTTGCCACCGATTACTTTACAAAGTGGATTGAGGATTTTCCCACCCGGAACGCAAGTCATACTGTCATCATAAATTTTCTGCAAGAAAATATATTTGCCAGATTTGGCTGTCCCAAGAGATTGGTCACTGATAATGTTGTTGCATTCAAAGATAAACACTTGGTGAAATTGTATGAAGAGCTGGGAATTCAACTGGTACATTCCACAGCTTACTATCCGCAAGGGAATGGCTTAGCTGAGCCATCCAACAAGAGTTTAGTTAGAATCATAAAGAAGCTGCTTGAACAAAATGCCAGAGGTTGGGATTCCAAACTCAAGTTTTCCTTGTGGGCTGATAGGGTAACATGTAAGAAATCAATTGGTACGTCTCCTTTCAAGTTGGTATATGGTACTGAGGCCATATTTCCAGTTCAACTTGCATTGCCGGTTGCAAAGTTCTTACAAGAAACTGATTCTAAACCAAGTGATTTGACCAGGAGAATTCATAGTTTGGTAGAACTACAGCAAGATAGAGAGAAGCTCTTGGAAAAAATAGAATTGCATCAAGGAAGAATCAAAGAAAATTTCGACAAGAAAGTCAAATCAGATGTCTTCAAAACAGGGGATTTGGTCTTAAAGTGGGATGCAGCCAGACAAGAGAAGGGGAAACACGGAAAATTTAAGGCTCTATGGACAAGTCCTTTTTTCATAACGGCGGTGCAGCAGAACAATACCTTTGTTCTCCAAACTCTTTCAGGCGAGGCAGTAGCAGGTGGCCCTTTCAACGGGCGCTTCCTGAAGATCTATTTCTCATAAGGCTTCCTTTGAAGCCAAGTTCTTCTTGTACATATTTCTTTTTCAGTTTTGTTTTCTTTATTTATGTCATTCAAATAAATCCATGACCAATGGTACTAGCAAACTATTTTTCAAGTTTCTGTTTCAAATTGTAATAAGGCTACTGAATCTAGCTAGGTTCTTGGTCACCTCACAGGGAGATGCCCATCCCAGTTGGAGCCAAATGTTAGCTCCCAAAATGAAACCGTCCTTTTGGTCGTGTTTTGTGGTGGATAGCATGGCTATTGGTAGTTTCCTCAATTCATTTTTGAGTTTTTCTAGCTGCAAAACTTAGGTTTTGGTTTTTGTCTTAGAAAATAATATGACCCATAAAAGTCTTCTTTTCAAAATTTTCATAATTTACTTTCAACAGCTAACATGTGTCCAAAAGATGAGTGTTAGCTGGGGAAAGTGGCAACTTTCAGCAGATAAGGAGCATCTCTCATAGGTCTGTGTGCTGGTGAAAGTGCTGAAATCCAAAATATCCAAAGAAGTAGTGTCGCGAGTCGTGCGCTGGTGAAAGTGAAGAATTTCCACAGCTACGGAGCAGTTCTTACAAGGTCGTGCGCTGGTGAAAGTGAAGACTTTCAACAGCTAAGGATAAATTCTAACAGGGTGGCACGCTGGTGAAAGTGAAGACTTTCAATAGCTAAGGAGCAGTTCTTGCAAGATCATGCGCTGGTGAAAGTGGTAAGTTTCTACAGCTGAGGGGCGTTTTCCATGGGCCGTTGGTTGGAGAAAGCGGGAATCACGTGCACTTATCCACTTTTCAAAATCAAATCATGATGTGATCAAATCACACCATGTGATCAGAAGGACGCGCTGGTGAAAGTGGGTAATCATTTAAACTCGAGTTCCACGTCCCAGTCGGATTACATCTCGGATCCGGTTCAGAAACTCATGCTCCACAATCATGGAATTAGGGATGGCAAGTTCGAATTCAGTGGTGCAGGTACAGAAGCTGTACTGTCGGGCTGACAACACCAAATCATATTATTGCTTACATATCACGCATCGCTCACAAATGTTTGATAAGTTTCTAATGCTAAAAAACAGAGCTGACTCCCGAGTGCTTCCAACAGTGCAAGACCTTGGCCCGAATATCAGTTTCCTGAGTCGTGTATGCAAAATCGTTTGGGATTTTGGGTGACAGAATGGCGAGGAGACGCAGTGGTTCTCTACTCAGGAAAGAGCTGGACAACCTATCTTTTTTACAGACACATCTCGAAGTCCAGAAACATTTTTCAAATGCAGGGTGTATTGAATTCGTTGAGAGGTTGAAAAATGGTTGCCACCATTCTACAACAGAATCTTTTGCCAAGACTTTCGATGGGAACAAAGCCCATGTTGGGTCCTTGGAAATCATAGTAGATGAAGCTGCCATTGCTGCAGCAACAAGCCTACCAAGAATGGGCCAGAGTTGGTTCAAAACCACTGCCCCTAAAAATTTGAATTTCAGAGCTTATTTGAAAGAAGAGTTCAGGCACCACGCATGGAAAAAGGGTATGCTGGTTTCCTATCTAGAAGAAGAATGGCAGGAGCTGTTTAAGGGCATCCAAATCTACATTACCTCGGAGGGAAGGTATGACAAACTCATGATGTATCACTTCAAACTCCTGGACCATTTCACAGGAAAGACTCTCCTCAATTTACCCTTTTTCCTACATAAGAGTTTAACTAAGGTTTGCAAGAAGATCAGGGCTCAACCCTTGAGCATGAAGAATACTCTCTGTCACTTTGGTCTTATCAAATTGATCATTTTGGAGGAATTAAAACAACAGGGAAGGAGCTGGGAGCATTTTCTATTCTGGGAGGGTTTTGAAACACATACTCAGCCTGCAAATGAACAAGGGAAAGGTTCAAAGAAACAATCGTCTCCTCAAAGTAGTTCAAGAAAAAGAAGGACCCTGCCAGGACCTCCAGAAGATAGAATCTCTGGAGTGAAGTCCCGCAGGTCAAAGAAAAGGTTAAGCTTTGAAACCACTATAGAACAGACCACAAAGAAGCCTACAGAGAAGAGGACCAATATATTAAACTTACCCTATACAGATTCAGAATCAGAGCAACAAGATCAATGCCCTGTCACCAAGAGTCCTGAGCAGTCAACTGAGTGTGCACAAAACTATGAGACCTTCACCCATATAGAGGAAGGAGAAACATCAAAAAGCTCCAAGTCAAAGAAGTCTTAGAAAATAAAGCATTTGAAAGAGGTAATCACTCAACAAGAGGTTTTGGAACGGGTAATCAAAGAAAGGTATAAGAAGTTGTCTGATAACTTCGCTAAAACCAATGCTGCGTTTGAGAGATTGGCTCGGGAAAGTGTTAAAGAGAAGAAGAGAAAGAAAAAACTCACCAAAGATTACAATAGTTTGTGGTGGCTTGCCAAATTCCTTAAAAGGAAGATAAGAAGATTGAAACAAAAGCAAAGACAAAAATCCCATCTAGATCTGAAGGTACTTGCTCAAGTTGCTGTTAATATGCAAGGTGAGAAACCGGAGGCACACTAAGTTTTGATGAAATCAAAATTTTGAAGGTGAAAACTCGTTTTGAGCGCAATCAGGGCTTTCACCAGTGCAAAGCGATATTTTATGACCCGTTAGCTGTTGAAAGTGGCGACTTTCAACAGCTAACCAGCGAAATATTAAACGAGTTAGCTGTTGAAAGCTGTAAAAGTATTTTTTGAAGCCAAGGACAGAACAGGTCATTCCAAACAAGTTATGAAGGAGTTCCAGCATATCAAGAGAATGAAAATTGCTTGCAAAGGATTCGACATCAGATATTTGAGGGAATTTTGGAAACCACATGTAAAACAAACTTCCTCAAATATCGATCATGATCATTGAAGAAATCAAACTGTCAAGACAGGTGTTTTTCCACATTGCATCACATCAAAGATTCCAGGAGCTTAAGGGTGCAGATGGCGAATTCTTGAGATAAAAGACAATTCGAGTGCTAAGTTTAGTTGTTTAGTCTTTATCTTCAAAGTTGCTAGTTAGATTTGAATTACTTTTATTAAATACAGATCCATGTTTTTAGGATCTAGCAAACTAATTGTAAGAGGCTATAAATGCCTACTTTTGATATGAGATAAGGGTTCAAACTGGGAGATATTTTTATGCCATCATATAGACTTTTTTTGCAGAAATAAAGTTCAGTTTTCTTTCGCTTGCAATATCAGAATTGTTCATCTTTCATTTTTCTGTATTTTGCTTTCAGTTTATTTTAGTTCATAAAGACTGTTATCTCTTTATTGAACTCATAGACTTGAAATTAAAGGATTTCCCTTTGTCTTGTATTAAGCCCTACATTCCCTTGTATTGGCAAATCAAGAGTAGTGTTCTACATCCTCTTTTTCAATTATTGAATCTGATTATTGTTTCCTGAAAGAACTGTATCTTTAGAAGTGTGATAAGTTGTTTTTTACATAAATCATTAAAGACCCCATTGTCCCAAACACATAAAACCATTATTTATAAGTTACCAAGCATCCTTAGTCTACAACCCTAAGGAGTTTCTTTGAGTGATAACACATGCTAGATATGATATATAATATGCTAAGTGCTTAATCTATTAGGTATAACCTATTTATCATTGCTAAGTGCCAGATCTGAGTAATTACTGTGGTGATCTGTGCTTTCTGTGAAGTGTATTAATGAATGTATGTTAAGGAATAACTGATGCTAAGTGCGTTGTAAGCAAGATAATCACAGATTTGTGTCCTAGCTAAGGTTACAGACACCTGAGTCTTGCAACTACCCCTACCTCTACCTCGGGTGAGATTGCATCTGCTTCGCAGGTGTTTTCGAAAGGGACGATAGCTAGGTTTTGTTGGTGCACTCTTGAGCGTTGAACGCTTGGTCTGCCCCTGTACCAACACCCTTTTTGTCTAAGGAAGGGGATTGGTTACGTGAGCTTCTTGGGAAAGGACAGGAGGCTCTTGATTCCCCATGAGAGATACTTAAACCCATCCTTGGAATGATTGTGGGGTTGGTCGATGGTCGTGGGTCGATGGTCATTGGTCGTTGGCTCATCTACTCCTTCCCTTCTACATTTCGTACAATTATTTCCCTCACACCCTTCCATGCACTCACTTTCCCATCCATTGATCCATCCTAACCTGTGTGTTGGATTAGTAAAGGGAAAGGAACTGTTGAGAATTAGCCACGGGATAGTTGGATGTAATGGTCATTGGTGCAATCCATCCATGACTTGGGGCCTGCATGTCAGAGATGCATTGGCTTGTGCCCTGTTTTTCTCACAACTGTGAATCCTGAGAGTTCCAACATTGATATTGTAGACCAGCTGTGTTGGAGGGCCTGGAAAAAGGAGAAGTACTACCTGAGGGACTGCATGGAAGAGAAGGGTGGAGGTCCATTCTCTTGGGCGGTACAGGCTGGGTAGAAGAGGGCTGGGTACTTGGATTGTTGTGGGTGCTGGGAAACCTGTGAGATCTTGAGAGATGACTAGTTTGGGAACCCAATTACACTCTAGAACCATCCTTGTGGATTCATAGCCCTGGCTCGGGGGTGACACTGCTCTGAGATTTGGAGCAGTGGTGTCTACGGTTGGGTGGAACGTCCTTGGTCTGCAGCCAGTTGGTGTCACCTTTTTATAAATATAAGTGCTCTCTGTTGTGATATTATTGTCTGTGTATGAATGTATTTCTTTGTGTATTTTAATTATCATTTAACTAAATCTTAGATTATGCATGCTTGCTTGATATTGTTGTGCATGTCGTTAAATCTTGTATCATATGCGTTCTTATTAATTAAAGAAGGTATCGGTAAGAGTACGAAGTCCAAGGGTGGGCTTGAAGGTAGCATGCCCCAACCTATGGGTGGCTGGGGATGTTAAAATTATTAGTTTTAAATATTTAAACATTCAAAAGAAAACACAAGATTTATGTGCTTTCTTTATCTAGTTTAGAAACATTTTTAAGAACTTTCATTTCACAAGATTTTAAGTAAACCCTACAAGCTGTATATAGACTGTTTACAATCATATGCACATACTCACCTTTCTATTTAAACACTTGTAATTATGAAACTTATATTCTTAGTATCATATCTTTTAGATTAGTTTCATTTCTTTTATTATTTTTAGGACTTTAGTTGGCCAATGGAGCCATTAAACCCATCGGGTCATTTCATTCCAAACGACTTGGGTTAATTAGACAACCCCGGTCCAGATTTGACCATCCAGTTGATGGTGTGTCACTTACGCCCATCAACACCATGTCTCAACACATTTAGACTATGTCACTAGTAAATGAACACCCATCATTCATTACTTTGAGTAAAGATAGAGAACAACTAGGAATTTTGAATTCAATCCTAACTCTTTGCAACTAATTACCTTAAGCAACACCAAAGTAAACTAAAAATGAAGAAAAAATGAATCTTTATCTTACCATAACCAAACTCATCATTCACAACATGTTGAGATATTCAGTCAACATTAGATCTATCATTCCTATTACATATTTGTTTGAGAGAAAAAGGGTTTTATCCCTGCATTAAGGTTTTTTTCTTTCTCTGTAGATATTTTAGGAAGTTGGTAGTTTAAAAATAAATGGAGGTTTCTTTCATTGAAAATTTATAAGATGAGTTTGATTCACATTCTATCAACATATATTTTTTTCCAATATATTTATAGATGTTAAGAATATTTTCTTTCAAATGATGAACATATATGACTAAATTTTTTTTCATGTAGAAAAGTCTTTCCAACAAAGATATGAAGCTTTTCAGGTACATATTCATGGAACAATAATCTGTCCATCGTTTATCAAATAATGTGATGACAAAGCATAAAATCAGTTTATGAATGAAGAGTGAATCCATTCTGAATGATAGAAGGCACGTGTCTATAGTTCTTGGCACCTCCTAGGAGACACCATCCCCTCGTTGGAGCCATATGTTGTAACCCAAAATGTCCCTCTAAAATATTTTTTCCATTTCGCAAATTCTTGGAATTTGATTTTCATTACGCTTACTTTAAAGCAATCTTCAATCCAAATAAGTCTTCTCTATTTTGTGTTCACCTACGTCCAATTTAGTTTTCCTTTGGTCATAATCATGCTATCAAATTAAACTTTAGTTAATGCATTTTATCCAAGTCAAATCATAGTTATAATTGAGGTTTTATTTAAACCACAATCACCCCCAATCTTTATTTTTTTATAGTTAACCTTTTACTATTAAATAAATTTATGACAAGCTAACATATGTTAGTAACATGGGTGTGCATGAAGTAAGATATTTCTTTTAGCCCCACCTTTAGTAATTGTTCTTATTTTCTGGCCATAGATTCGTTTAATTGCATGACGCATGCATATTATTGATTTGAATCCATTAACTAATTTTGAAGGGTGCAAATAGTCACTAGGCATTACTACCGACACAAAGGATATAAATATTTTTCTTGATGGTGGTCTTCAACTTGCACCTAATCCAAAGTATTCTTAACTTTGTAAGGTCGCGATTCTAATCTTTCCCTGGAGTTTTATCTTAAAACGTGAGAGTAGAGTAAAATATACAAAACAATATGTCAAACACACTTTTTGAATTAACGTAATGATACATAAATACAACAAGCTTGATTTTAATATAGTCAAACTAACTTTATCACTCAATGAGCAAATATCTCAACCTCACACTATTATATGACTCTTAGTTGAAGAGAATCTCTCTCACATCCAACTATCTAACAACATCCTTAACTATAGGATCAAACCACTCTAGAAAGATTTATCTCTTCGTTACACACGCAATATCCTCACACATGATTAAGACAAGTAATAATTACATATTCTAACACTCTCCCTTAATGAGTACTTGTCTTAATGTCTATCACTACTTCACTTCAGTTGTTGTCACAAGATTTCCACTAATGCTATCTTCATTAATTCTCAACACTTCCATTTGCTTCTCGTCCATTAGGATTTCTTGAATATGGGATTATTTCTCTTGTTCCTGCATAAACTAATTACTGAAAACTCATGATCATTGATGTCCATATAAAAATAAATTCATCTACCGAGATACATGGGTGCCTTCCACTGTACTCTCCATTTCTCTAGGAATCATTTTCACCTACATGGTTCATCAACATATTAGGCTCTCCCTTTGATCCATCACATTATGAGATTCTTCCATCTCACTTTTCCCTATGAATTGAAGGCTCAATTTATTAGACTCCACATCAAGTTTAGGCTACGGGTTCATCCCCGTACCTCTCACAATGGTCTATGCCACAACTAGATCCACATCCTCTCTATGCATAAGAGGATAACTATGTGTGAATCTACACCACAACACATATGCCTAAATAACAGGGCTTACAACAAATCTGGGGAACTAACATGTTGATGATGAGGCAATACAACTTGGACCAAAACTCCGGGGTGCTGGGTAAAACTGATCATGCACCCCCTGCAACATTTTAATCAGGTACACACAAATTATCATAACTTCAAAACCCATTTACATCTCATCTCATAGTCTTCACAATATTTTGTACAGCCTGATACTCAATGATTCCTTTAAACACTTTCTAATAAAATTTGTCTAACATTGAAATGGCCAGTTCCAACATAAAACATAAACTCAAACTAATGACAATAGTTAACCAGACTAAAAGTCACAACAATAAGCATCGAATTATTTCAACCAGACTTATACATATTGTAAGAAAACATAAATAAATAAGAGAACGTTGAAGAAAATTACTATATTTGATTTTTACGGTGGGTCTCTCTTGGAGAATTTTCTTTGAAAGAACACACTCTTAATTGGTGAATTTCTCTCACGAACTGAATTTCACTAATCAATTCAAGTAGCACATGGTTTTATACATCCATTCAAATTTAGATCTAAACCATTACAATCCAGGCGTCTAGACAACATGTCTATTCATCTTCTTTTCAGAATTCTCTTCTCCGTTGGCATATTTCATACTTTGGATTGACTCTTGTGACCACTATGAGTGGATTTGCTATCAAAATGACCACTATGAGTAGCTCGACCTTCGCTTGAAACAGAACACAACCAAATTTATACTTCATCACCTACTCCTCTACTCTTGCCCTTGCGATTTTTATCATTCCCAACACTACATCTAATCAATATATCAAAAAATATTACCATGATATTTAATTCATGTGTGGCAGCAACAAATTATAAGCGTCCTCTCTGCAAGGTCGCCACACTCCACGCATGAAGAGATGAGCACTACTCTACACTTCACACAGGTTGCCACATGTTCGAAGCTCTACATAAAACTCTCCACGGTATTCACACTTCACAACAGTTCATGCTTATTCGCTAGCAGAGAATGCTCCACGCGGATATGCACTTGCACCAATCCAAACTCTGAAAACCTAGATGCTGCAATCACATAATATACAGAAAGGAGTAATTTTATCACTCCACTCTTCAAAGGTTGTCCAAGTTGCAATCACACGCAACAGATTCCTCTCACAAACGCAACCCATCACACGTAGGTCACATGGTCTTACTTCACGCTGTAACACAACTACTGGAAACTCCATGCAACCCTCTTGTCCACGTTCTTCTCTTGCTATGACGGGCTAGTTTCCTTTACCAAACAAAGTAAACACAAATTCATGCTACAGATTAACACACAATAAATTACTCTACTCTCCACATGTTCCTGGGCTCTCTGTGAGAGAGTCACACTCAGATCTGACACTATGATACCATCTTAAAACGAGAGAGTATAGTTAAATATACAAAACAATATGTCAAACACAATTTTTGAATTAACGTAGTGATACATATAAATACAACAAACTTAATATTAACATAGTCAAACTAACTTGATCACTCAATCAATCACTTGAGAAAATATCTCAACCTCACACTATTATATGACTCTTAGTTGGAGAGAATCTCTCTCACATCCAACTATCTAAACCATTACAACAATATACTTATTCATGTCATTTTTAAGGGAATTGGACCCTCATGGAAAGGATAACAATCATTCCTCTCAACCATCCAAGCTATACCCAATTAAATCATCAATAAATCTGCCATGGATGATCCTTTCAACTTAAAGCATGGAACAATATTGCCTTATTTACAAATTCTTTGTTTATTCTTTGTTTATAGATAGGTCCAATGCTCCCCATTTGCTACATTGTCATTCAATGTCATGAATCCATGCAACAACATAGAGATAACCCATCCGATTGACGCCACGTGTTTGACATAGATTCTTTCGAGCTTAAATTCCACGCAATTATAAGCCCAAAATGGCTGGAGGATGCCCATCAAGAGATTTCTAGACCCTTCAATCTCTCAGATGCATATGTTGTTAGGGACCTAACCCCTCATGTAGTTAGAATAATATATTTCGATGTAATAAAGGTCAATATTAATAAGGCCTAGCAATAAGGAATAATAAGTCAAATGTAAGAAGACCTAATATAAGATTCCGCTTCTAGAAGGATCTTTCTCTAGATGGTTCTTTTGATAGACATATTTAATATAAATAGGAGTCGAGGGTATGAGAACTTTTGTCTTGGATATTATTGTAATAGAGCTCTACTCTACTGGAGGTTTCCCCCTCGAAGAGGCAAGTGAAGATTGCTCTTAGTAATCAAAGTGCTCTTTCTGGTGTTATTGTGATATCATTTTGGTATTATTGTGGTTTTGTTCTGGTTATATTATTGTTCATCTTCCATTTCAAGCATTTTATTTTTGTTATGCATACTTTTTATATTTGGAATATTACAAGTGGTATCAGAGTACTTTCCTTAGCAAAAAATTGTGGGTTAATTTTTTCTAGGGTAGAGACGTATTCCGACATATTTAAGCTACAGAGATCTATCGTTACGTGCATAAACACGTGGTCAGGGATTCATACATGCAAGAAAAACAAGTGGTACTTAAGCACACATCTGTTGGCCACCCTTGTAACCCCTGTTGGTACCCCTTCGATTGGTAGCGCATCATACAACACCTGTATATGGATCGGTCTAGATTTCCTAGATCCCTCTTTAGATAAACCAATCGACCGCCTGAATGATATAGTTCCACTGAGAACAACACTCGAGAAGATACTCTCTAGTACCTGGGTAGTCAGGTAGTATGAATAAGGGCACGATCTAGCCTCCTTAGTTGGTGCCCTGAGATATTGGGCCGAGTAATACTGTTGGACCCTGCATGTATATTAGTGAGTTATAACACATGGAAAACCCTTGTCTGTAGAACCCTTGAATACCTAACCTTTGGGGACGAAAACAAAAAAACAAAATAGACAAGATCTATTGCCACGCAACTATGTTCGAGTTGCCAAATCACTACACATTTTTCCTGATTAAGCATTTGGACATTTCATCACTGCAGTATTCTTCAGACTGGAGTATAAATCCACCAGTGTAAAAAAAGAATAAAAATTTTGGAATTTGTTGCACCATTATTTGAGACCTATTCCATTGGATTTATTTCTTCTCCCTTATCACATTCATACCTATCATTTTTCATAATTTTTTTTGGCCCCACCCACCCCTTTTTGGTTCCCTCGTCATCATGGCCCATACCTGTAGCCAAGAATTGGAAGCTTGCTTCAATACCTTGCAATATAATTTCACGGAGACCCAATAAGAAGTGAGACAACTCAGTGCCAATATTGCCACCATCAATAAAAACATGCATTCCTCTATTGCAACCTCAATCGAGGAACTCAAAGAAGACCTCAAAGAAGACATTACTACCCATATTGAATCTGTTGCTTCGATGATCTACAATAAGCTGCATATCCCTGCAAATCCCCCTTTATTTGACCCACCTTTGCATACCGAAGCTGAAACTTCCTCTCATTCCCATAAATTTCAGCTCTATCACTTTTAGCGTGACCTACACCTTTCACGTGTGGATGTGACAAAATTTGATGGCTCGGATCCCATTGGTTGGGTAACTCAAATGGAACATTATTTATCTTTGTAAGACATTACATATGAGTCTGACAAACTCTGGTATGGTGTTCTCCATCTAGATCAAGAACGTTAGCAATGATGACAATGGAGAAAAACTTTCTGTCAAGGGTATGTTGCTTGGACACACTTTGTGGTAGACCTTTATGAACGCTTTGACACTAACACCAACCATTTAGGCCGTTTGACAAAGTTGAAACAATATGGCATAGTGGAAGACTTTATAGCTTCTTTTGAGCGACTGGATTTTCGTACAAAGGGCATATTTGATGCTTTTTTCCAAGAATGTTTTATCAGTGGCCTCAAGGATGAAATTCGTGCCCATGTCCTCATGTCTTGGCCTCAGAGTTGGGTGGAGGATAATAAAAGAGATAAGAAATCACAACAAGTTGTCTCTTCTAAAAATCATAAACCTCCTTTATTCCTCGCACTAAACCAATAAATCCCACTCCTCCTTCTACTCCACTAAAGATCCAAAAATTTACCGGGGCCGAAATGGATTAATGCCAACTCAAAGGCCTTTGTTATAATTGTAATGACAAATATTTTCCGGGACACAAGTGTAAGGAACAAAATATATTTATGGCCATCTCGGAGGATGTTTTGGAAGACGATGTTGAAGCTCCCCTTATGTCTGTGTCACCTAAACCCACTGACATAACCCCTCCCTTAGACCCTCCCGAAGTCAAACCGATCATTTCCCTAAAGTCTCTCACTGGCTTCTCTACTCTCCAAACCCTCAAGCTAATTGGCTACATCAAGCATAGGAAGGTCATCATTCTTGTTGATAGTGGAAGCACCCATAATTTTATTCATTGCCGCATTTCCCAAGAAACTAATTGCTATATCTGTGCAGCCAATAATTCCAAATCATGATTTCCAATGGCAGGTCCATGAAATGTGGAGGGTGTTGTGAAAATGTGTGTCTCCATATTGGTGACTACCACTTGAAATCTCATATGTTTTCTATTGACATGGTTAGTTGTGACATTATGTTGGGTGAAGACTGGCTAAGGACTTTGGGTCCAATTCTCATGGATTTTAAGGAATTAACCATGCAATTCAACCAGGAGGGACTAGATTTTATAGCTTCTTAGAACAGTGGAAGACTTTATAGCTTCTTTTGAGCGACTAGATTTTCATACAGAGGGCATATTTTATTTTTATTTTTCGAGAATTTTTTATCAGTGGCCTCAAGGATGAGATTTATGCCCATGTACGCATGGCTCAGCCTCAGAGTTGGGTGGAGGCTACTAAAAGAGATAAGAAAGAACAACAAGTTGTCTCTTCTCAAAACCAGAAACCCTCCTTTATTCCTCGCACTAAACCAATAAATCCCACTCCTCCTTCTACTCCACTAAAGATCCAAAAGTTGACCCAGGCCGAAATGGCTAAACGCCAACTCAAAGACCTTTGTTATAATTGTGATGACAAATATTTTCCGGGACACAAGTGTAAGGAACAAAAGATTTTTATGGCCATCTCAGAGGATGTTTTGGAAGAGGATGTTGAAGCTCCCCTTGTGTCTGTGTCACCTGAACCCACTGACATAATCCCTCCCTCAGACCCTCCTGAAGTTGAACCGGTCATTTCCCTAAATTCTCTCACTGGCTTCTCTGCTCCCCAAACGCTCAAGCTAATTGGCTACATAAAACATAGGAAGGTCATCATTCTTGTTGATAGTGGAAGCACCCATAATTTTATTCATCACCGCATTTCCCAAGAAACTAATTGCTATATCCATGCAGTCAATAATTTCCAAATCATGATTGCCAATGGTAGGTCCATGAAATGTGGAGGGTGTTGTGAAAATGTGCGTCTCCAAATTGGTGACTACCACCTGAAATATCATATGTTTGCTATCGACATGGGCGGTTGTGACATTGTGTTGGGTGAAGACTGGCTAAGGACTTTGGGTCCCATTCTCATGGATTTTAAGGAATTAACCATGCAATTCGACTAGGAGGGACAAAAATATAAGTTCCAAGGAATCACTGCTGGTTCCTCTGAGATCATTAGTTCCCATCGCATGGAAAATATGCTCAAAAAAGGTCATTCTAGCGTTATTTCACAACTCCATGCCATACAAGCAACTGAGACACCCTCTGTGCCACAGGAGCTCCAATCCATCCTCTATAAATATCAAGTGCTTTTTCCACTCCCCAGGGACTCCCTCCTTTGTGTGGTGTTCATGATCATTTCATTCCTCTTGTCCCAGGTAGCCTTCCTCCCAATATCTGTCCTTATCATCACCCCTTTTCCTTAAAAAATGAAATTGAGAAAATGGTTCAAGAATTGCTTAATGTAGGTGCTATTCGCCCTAGTATGAGCCCCTACTCTTCTCCTATGTTCATGGTCCTTAAGAAAGAAGGTTCTTGGTGCATGTGTCTTGAATTCCGCACCCTCAACAAACTCACCATTAAAGACAAATTGCCTATTCCTGTCATTGACGACCTCTTGGATGAATTGAGTGGCGCCCAGTTCTTTACTAAAATTGATCTTCTTTCTGGTTACCACCAGATCCGTATGAAAGAGGAAAACATTCCTAAGACTGCCTTTAGAACTCATGAGGGCCACTATGAGTTCTTGGTCATGCCCTTTGGATTGTGTAATGCTCCTTCCACTTTCCAAAGCCTCATGAATCATGTCTTTCATCCTTTTCTCCATCATTTTTTCTTAGTTTTCTTTGATGATATCCTCATCTATAGCAAAACCTGGGTAGACCATCTTTCTCATGTGCATCGAGTTCTCCATCTACTCTTTCAGCACCAAATTTTCCTGAAAAAATCTAAATGTTCTTTTGGTGCCTCAGAAATCGAGTACTTGGGTCATCTTGTTGGCAAGGCCGACATCAGGGTGGATCCTAAAAAGATTGAAGCTATGCAATATTGGACTCACCCAAAGAATCTCAAAAGCTTGCATGTATTTCTAGGCTTACCAGGTTATTATCGCAAGTTTGTTAAGAATTATGGAATGATTGTGGAACCTCTCAATGCACTCCTTAAAAATAATCCTTTCACTTGGACTCCAACAGCTGCTCAGGCTTTTCAAAACTTTAAGATGTCCATGTGAACCACTCTAGTCCTAGCCCTTCATGATTTCACAAAGACCTTTGTCCTAGAATGTGATGCTTCAGGTAAAGGAATTGGTGTTGTCCTTATGCAAGAGTGTTATAACCCTAAAATGCACCACACAGGCTTACCTGGCATCAGGCCAACTCATGTCTCTTCCTTGCCAAAGCCATGCTGAATAAAACCTTGAAAAACCACTTAAATCAAGCAACCCACGCCCTAACCACTCACTGGGCACGTTGGACCTCTTGCTGACCTTATACTGCACGTGTTGGAACGCGGGCTAGCTCACTACAGCCTGCGTTTACCTAACAAAGCAAAAAATCAGGAAAGTTTCCACCGGGATGAAAAGCTTTGGGATAGTTAACTGGAACTCCCAGCCATGCATGGCCGAGAGTTCGTCTAAAACCCTAGCTCCTTCTAGCCTATAAAATAAGGGGTAGGGGTACTATTCAAAGGAGGAAAAATCATAGCAAAGAAACTCTGCCCAATTGCCGAATCCGTTTTGTCCCAACCCTTTAGCCTTTCCTCAAGCTTTAGGAGAATTCAAACAAAGCAATTGGAGGACAAAGAAGAGGAGGAGCCCAGGATCAGGATCGAGGAACGGTGGCCGGTCTCTATAATCATTGTAAGTTGATTCATATTGAGATTAATAAAAAGATACTTTTCCCGTCCCGAACACATGAGTCTTGTATGTTTTATTTGATTTGTGTTTAATCTCTAATCCTCTAGTAGAACAATAGCATGCATGTGTAGTTTTGTCTTGATTGCAGGACCTCTTTTTGGAAGGAGCAGCAGAAGCAAGGAGATAAAATCTCAACGGAGGATTTACACCAACCGTCGATAAAAAGGTTAGTTAATTCTTCCCATGTGTGCATGTGAAAAAGGATTTTAGATTCAGGTAGAAGGTTAAAAGTAGCTTATGAAGGGTCATGATCTGTATGTAAGTTTAAGCCCTAGCTTGCTAGTCCGTAGGGTAGAATACCCCACAACAAAGAGGGTCGACCTTTGGACTTTAGCAACAAACAAATGTTTGAACGAAATTTGGGAAAATCAATATATGAAAAGGAAATGTTGGCTATTCTGCATGTCATTGATCTTTGACGCCCTTATCTATTGGGGAAACACTTCCAAATTAAGACATATCATCAAAGCCTCAAGTATTTTCCGGAACAACACATTTCCTCCCCAGAGCAACAAAAATGGGTGACTAAGCTCTTTGGATATGATTATGAGATCATTTACAAGAAAGGAAAATACAATGTGGTTGTGGATGCACTTTCACAAAAATATGAATATGAAGGGTCCCTTTTTTCTCTCTCCTTCATTGTATCATATTAGCTCCAAGCCGTTTGTCAGGAATGGCTACATGATCCCAAAAGTTCACATCTGATACAACAATTGTAGTCCAATTCTCCAGTTTCCCTAGGGTACTCTTGGTTCCATGATGAGTTTCGATACAAAGGTCATTTGTATTTAAGTAAACAGTCAAAACTTAAATCCATGGTACTTTCTAAGCTTCATGCTCCACCCACAGTTGGGCACTCCCGGTTTACCAAAACCTATGACAGGGTAAAACGTTCTTTTTTTTGGGATGGTATGAAACAGGACGTTTGTAATTTTATGGTTGAATGTGATGTCTGTCAATGCAACAAGGGATAAACAGTCAAATCTCCTAGCACACTACAACCGCTTCCGATTCCACCTGCTATTTGGTGGGATATATCTATGGATTTTATTGTAGGATTACCTAAATTGGGCAATAAATCAATCATCATGGTGGTAGTTGATCGTCTTTGCAAGTATGATAATTTTTGTGCTCTTCAATGCCCATTTACAACATCCAATGTGGAAAAGGTCGTTAAGCTTCATGGCATGCCGCATTCTATTCTTTCTGATTCTGACCCAAATTTCACCAACAATTTTTGGAAAGAACTGTTCAAGCTACAAGGCACCCAATTGCATCTCAGCACAACTTATCATCCCTAGACTGATAGTCAAACTGAAGTTGTCAACAAGTGTTTGGAAACATATTTGAGGTGTTTTGCCTCAAAAAAGAAAAATCAATGGGCTCAATGGTTACCACTAGATGAATGGTGGTACAACACTTCATACGATACAACTACTCGCATGACTCCTTTTGAAGAAGTATATGGACAAAATCCACCCTCATTTCTCTCATATTTTCTAGGTGTCTCGAAGGTCCAGGCGGTTGACCAAACTCTTACAGTTCGAGAGGCTATTCTCCATACCCTCAAAGAGAATTTGGTCATGGCCCAGAATTGCATGAAGAAACAAGTAGATCAAGGTCTATCTGAACGTCAATTTGCAGAAGGGGATCAAGTGTTTCTTCGACTGCAACCTTACAAGCAAAATTCCCTCAAGGCTGACCATTTTCAGAAAATGGCGCCCAAATTTTATGGTCCTTATACCATTCTCAAGTGCATGGGACAGGTGGCCTATCAATTATCTTTGCCCAGTCATTCTAAGCTACATCTTGTTTATCATGTTTATTTCTTAAATAAGGTGATTGGAACTAAGTGTCGAACTCAAACCAACCTTCTCGAGCTAGATGAAGAAGGCTCCATTTGGCTACAAACACAAGCAGTTTTGGACTAGCGTGAGTGTCGCCTGCATCAGCGAACTATCAAGGAAATGTTATTCCAGTTGAAATATACAACCCCAATAGATTCCACTTGGTAACTAGCTTCCATTTTACAACAATTTCCACATCTCAAGCCTTGAGGACAAGGTTTTTTTTAGGGGGGAGGACATGTTAGGAACTTAACCCCTCACATAGGTAGAATAATATATTCCCCCTCACGTAGGTAGAATAATATATTCCAATGTAATAAAGGTCAATATTAATAAGGCCTAGCAATAAGGAAGAATACATCGAATGTAAGAAGACCTAATAGAAGCTTCTGCTTCTAGAAGGATCTTCCTCTAGATGGTTCTTGTGATAGACATATTTAGTATAAATAGGAGTCGAGGGTATGAGAACTTTTGTCTTGGATATTATTGTAATATATATCTACTCTATTGGAGGTTTCCCCCTCGAAGAGGCAAATGAACATTGCTCTTAGTAATCAAAGTGCTCTTTCTAGTGTTATTCTGGTATCATTTTGGTATTATCGTGGTGTTGTTATAGTTATATTATTGTTCGTCTGCCATTTCTAGCATTTTATTTATGTTCTTCATACTTTTTATATATGGAATATTACATATGTTAAGGTTAAAACCCATGTACTTTGAAACCTCAAACGCATAATAACCGTTGTTGAATATGGCCATATGGGTGTGTGGCTCAATCCCAGGTTGTATCAGAGACACTTGGGCACATGGATGGTTGAGTTAAAACAAGTGGTATTTTGGCACACTCATTGATTAATACAGGAGAAATCGCAACAATTTACTGTACAAATATATCATGAAAAAGATGTCTAGTCATCCTCCAGCATGCAAGATGAACTCAAGAACTCCATCCATGCTGTCAACATGTCTACCACAGAGTTGGAAAGTTATCTCACCCACATTGACCTCAAATTCAATGGGGTCTTCAGATTTTTTATCTCTAATAAGGTGGCACTTATGAACAGTTTCAATATTTTCTCTTCATGATCAAATCAATGCATGGAATTACATGTACGAAGTAGATTATGTATTGCATCCATTATGTAGTTATTTCTCTCCATACGATGAGCAATAATCAACTTGCTGTGTAGCATCCAATACTGTGGCGGTTGGTATATACATTATTATATCACTTTGATATAAATACCATAATATATCCATCAATGTATATATCACTTGCCACAACATTGAATGTTGAGCAATAAAATGATTATTGCTATCCATCTCCATACTCATCCATGCCAGAATATATCTAACAATATATATACCACCTACCACAACATTGAATGCTAAGAAACATGTTAATTATTGCTAACCATATCCATACTCATCCATATCTGCAAAGGAGTACATTCCTCACATTCCCTCGTGAGTCATGATGAATTACCCATACATATACTATCATTTTTACGTGCATATGTATAGATCCATATAAATCTAAGTTATACTTATCGTTTCTCCATTTTATTAGCTACCAATCAATCAATATAAGTGGAGGACAAATTTATTGTTGCTAATATTCTTCATTGGCTTCTGCCATGGAGGAGATACATTTGTTTTTAATATTTCTTGAACCAATATTCAGGTGGAAAAGTATTTACATGTCTTCCTCTTGATCCAAACAGATGTCTTCACACGGGCCATGCCAACACCATGTTCATGAGCTTTGGCTTAGCCAAATAAAGAAATGGGTGTTGTTATTCAATATTTGATGATAAAAATCCAGAGGTTGAGAAAAAAGAATACATTGAATATATTCAAGGAATTGTACATAGGATGGGTTGGGGAGCTTTCAATATAACATACAATAGTGATTATTTTCAAGAGCTTTATGATTTGATAGTGGATTCGATAAAACGTTTTCATACATATGTTGATAATCAGACACCTGGATAAGTAAAGGAGTATATAGAGAAAAAGTTAGATCGAGTCTTTAATGTTATTTGATGAAATGAGGCAAGGAATGATTGATGAAGGAAAGGAAAATATTCACATGAAACAAGATATGAAAATCCACATGTAGGAGATAGATGGTGCATTTATCCAAGTTGTGACTATACATGTTGCATTATAGATTCTATTGAGAATACACACATTCACTTGAGAAGTTAGTTTCTATTGAGAATACACACATTCACTTGAGAAGTTAGTTCAACCGCATCAAGACACACATGTCTTAGTTCTATATTCCTGGAATTTAGTTATACTAAAAGAGGTTGAAAATCAATGCATTAGTGAGGATAAAAAGGGGAATTTAATAAGCAGAAAGGGTTGGTTGGTAAAGAAACAAAGCTTGTCTTTAGTTTACTGACAGTTTGCAAAAATGTATGAAGATATGTACTAATGATTTCTTCATAGTTTGAATATGAAAAGAGTATTCATCCCTCTACTTTCTAAATATTGTAACCCTCTCTTATGTTAATCAAAAACTTTGTCTCAATTATTTATATATGCTTCATGAAAATTGTTAAAAAGTTGTGGTTGCTAAATGTTGGACTTGCTCTGCGTTCCATCATCATAACTGAAATTTCTAAGTTGATTTTAAATATGATGGATGTATGCTTTGTTATGAATGATATGCGTTATCTCATGGTGTTGCATCAATCAACGTTTTAGTGAAAAAAATAATCTATAATTTTGAAGTTAATGTATATATATAGTGATTTGGTATTTGCTACTCCATTATACATGACTTTGGATATTTGATTTGGATATGAGGGGATGAAATAAAACATAGAAATATGACATAAACATAGAGATACAATAATACTCAATTTTTATTAATAAATGAAATATGCATGAACTGTAAAAATGCAGAGTGAAATGAACTCGCTCGAATAGTGGTAGCTTATCTATGAGAAAAGATGTGACAACCATGCGCATTCACAAGAATATCATTAGAATGAGGCTGAAAAATACTTTTTAACATAAAGCATCAATGAGAAAACCCTAAACATCCAAAATCCCTAACCCTAGAAGATGAAACAACAAAAGATTTGTGGGCCCCGATGTGGTTAGTTGATACATCAAATTCTCGAGGGAGTTACTTTTTCATATGATCTTCATTTGGTGATCTTAGTATCCCATTAGAAAAGTCTAGACAATGAGTACATGTTACAAATTGCCTAAATCATGCCTTCAAATATCTATTGGAAGTTGTCATGCCAAAACACGTCGTTTAGGGCCTCAAAATGGCCTCGAAAGTTCAGGACTCGAAAAAACCGTAGAAAAATTGTCAAGAGGGAAACTGTATTTTGAGCCAACAGAATAGGTGGGTGGCCACTGATGTCCATCTAGATCATTCATGCACCCTTAGGAAGAAATGGTCTCCATTGCATCAAGTTCCCTCAGGAGATCGGGAAATTTTTGTTGAATCTAAACCTTGGTGAGCCTCATTCCTTATTGAAGTAGTTCTCCTACTTGTACTTGGAATTAGACTATTGAAGGATGTCATGAACCTATTGCTAGAGGGGTTGGATCCATTCAAAAAATCTCGTTGCATGATCTACCTTGGTCTAAGTGTGGGAAAATTTGTTGGCGAAGATGCAATAGGAAGAGCTATATCAATGGGGGATAATTGTTGGAACCCCAAGCACACCTAAAAAGGACCGTGGCCAATATATATATGCTCAACATACAGAATACTATCATTCTATGAAAGGGAACATCTATAGATTGGTTCATTGGGTAAGGGAGCATCGGGCACCAAGTCAATGGAATGCTTGAATTGGCAATGCAAAGGCACCCTCGTAGGTGAAAAATTATCTTTGTTATCCTCTATAATCTTATTGACCTGCTTCTGTTGTATAGAAAGATCTTAGGCTGAGGCTATGGTGGTCGTAGTGACATTTTGTTCACCTTCTGACCATATCTTTAAGAGGGAAAATTTTTTGGTTTGAGATATTACTTTGTGTCATTATTTTTCCGAGATCAATGAAATGGAAGTAGTTAGAACTACCTCTGGTATCCTATAGAGTTGACCCCCCAGAGTAACAATGACTCTACAAGGATGTGACTCGTAAAAATTATGGTGTTTCCACATATATGGTTGGCCTAAAAGAACATCACAAACTTCAAATGGGGAAACATCACACAATACCTCATCTTTGAAGGGATTGATGTTGTAGGATAGGTGGAATTGTTGGCTGACACGAAGGTCTCATCCCATGCTCAAGCAACCAATGGTGTATGGTTGGGGGTGTGGAATTATTGGAAGCTTCATTCTTTTGATGACCTCCACTAAGATCAAGATCTTATAACTCTTGTTGTCAGCAATGAAATGTAATGGGGTCTCCTTTACCCACTTTTGTGAATGGAAGAGGTGATCCCCTCCTTGAGCTCATCTAATTCTTCCAGTTGTATTGTTGTGGTTTCCATGGTAGCAATAGGTTCTGCATCAATGATGTGTTTCCATTTATTGTGTTGTGAATAAAAGTCTGAGTCAAGTTATGATTGTTTTTCTTTGAGCTCATCCACCAATGATTGTTTCAAGTGACATTCATCAGTGTTGTTACAAGAGATTTTGTGGAACTCACACCACTTTCCAGTGTCCTTGTTTGTCTTCCTATTACCCTTCTTTTCCTATGACTTGGAATGGTTTTATTGAGTTTGGTTGTTCTATGAGTTAGTTCCATCTTCACCATACTTTTGTTTTTGTATATTTTCAAACCTAAACTCCCACTTATTCCGCTGCATAAATTTGTTCTCAATTTTGACAACATATCGATAAGAGGCTCCTAGTGACAAGTTGTCTAAAAACTCATTTTCTGTTTGGATGTACCTATGTAGACACCCATGGTATTTTATAACCATATGTCACTTGTAGTCCTTGATACCCAACTTGGTGTGCAAGGTATGGAATGTATTTGTGAAATTCAACACTATTTGGTCCCTCTCCTGGTGCAGTTTGGTCCATCTCATGTACTGCTTGTCATGGTTTCCAACAGGGTAATATTGTTCCTCAATGACATCCATAAAAGAGTCCCAAGTGGGTTTATCCCCAAACATTCCATAATCCTCCATAGAAGTTTTCTCACAGTAAGTCTCCCACAACTTTTTGACATGGGGAACAACCTTAAGGAGTGCAAAGGTGATATTTTCCCTATCATAAAAATTATGGACAAAGAAATAACCATCTAGTAGATTTAACAAATTTTCCAAAGCATCTGCATCTATATGACTTTCAAATAAAAGAATATCAAAATTAACTTCTACCTTGAAGGGGGTGGTGCCTCCAAAGTGGTCGCTTGACAAAGATACACCTATCGTTGTCGACAGTTGTCGAAGGATTTGAAAAATATTATATGTCTTATCCTCCCTCTATTGCGTGAGGGCTTCCTCAAGAAACAATTGAATATGATCTCTTGATCCCACATCTCTATTTTATTCTTCCATGGGAGGCCATCGACGTTGGGGAGGATGGTCTTTCAGAGGATCAAGTAGTTCAAGTCCCAAATCCTTATACCCTGACCTCATTGGGGACATATAAAAATAAATAAAGAAAGAGTAGACCACATTGATATCACTAATCCATATTTATGAAGGGATGAAATAAAACACCGAAATATGATAGAGACATAAAGACATAGTAATATTCAATTTCTATTATTGAAAAAAAATGAACTCACTATAAAAATGCAGAGTGAAATGAACTCACTATAATGGTGGTAGATTATCTCTGAGAAGAGATGTGATGGTTGTGTTCATTCGGAAGAAGATCGTCACAATGAAGACAAAAAATTCCTTTTAACATACATCATTAACTATAAAACTCTAAACATTCAAAACCCTAACCCTAGAAGATGAAACACCAAAATATTTGTGGGCCCTAATGTGGTTAATTGATACATCAACTTCTTAGGGGCATTGCTTTATCATACAATATGAATTTGGGGTGATCGGTAGCTCGTCGGAATGTTATAGTTGAGGAGTACACATTACAAATGGCCCAATACATTCCTTTGACTATATGTTGGGAGTTTTCATGCTAAAAATGTCGTTTAGGACCCCAAAAAATAGTATAAAAACTGCCAAGATGGAATCTATATTTTTAGCCAATGGAATAGGTGGGTGGCCACCAATATCCACCTGGATCAATATTGGTTTCTTATATTTTCTTGATGCATATTTAAATAGCTTCATATTTCATATTAGGTTGATAGCACAATACTTCTATTGAAGTTATAAATGATTTGGAGTGCCATCCTCCATAGTCATTTAGGATTCCATTTGTTTTATTTATGATATTACATGTTAATATTAGGAATGTCTTATTTTTATACCATCTCTTTAATTTTGATAGCTTTGGAAACAAAGAATATGGTGCCCTCTTGGATTTGATAAACTATGTGGTTGTTGTTCATATCTTTATTCATTCATTGCATGATCTTTCCTTGTTATCATTTTCTACATACATACAAGTTTTATTGAATATTTTATGTATGAGGGTTACCCCCTCTAGATATTGTATTTTTCGTCTTATCGTAAAGAAGGGAATTAAGATTACTTCCATAGGATTCCTTGGAATTATTCCCAGGCGAGAGGGTTACCCCCTCTAGCTATTGGATTTTTCTTTTTATCCTAAAGTAGGGAAGTATCATTACTTCCTTAGGATTCCTTGGAATTGTTCCATATCCAAGAACAAACTAAGTAACAACACCAACCACACCATTGGCACATGGTCCCAAGTTAGGCTTAACAAGATCTATTGATGTCCTGAGAGCATGAAAAATTATATCATAGAATGTGCCATATTGGGAGTACATTACATCTAAATGACGTTCACTTAGAATTAATTACTCCTCGATAACTACCCCTAAGATAGCAATGTATTTGGAAATGAGTGGTAA
Source organism: Picea engelmannii (assembly GCA_009831015.1). Lineage (NCBI taxonomy): Eukaryota > Viridiplantae > Streptophyta > Pinopsida > Pinales > Pinaceae > Picea > Picea engelmannii. The sequence goes on along the minus strand of ML790355.1, from coordinate 797,257 downwards.
CAATGAATTAACAAACCAATATACCAAAAGTTTATATGGAATATTGGCTTGAATAAACCTATTTCATCATCTCCATTCATGAAGAGAAAAAACATTAGAGGGGGAAATAACCATATATCTATATTATATAATGAAAGACTAAAACAAGTAATACATTAAGATTTCATTGTTTCACTCCCCAAATCCGAGTTTCATGAGTTTCCTCCTTAGCCTCTCTCCAATAAACTTACTATATTTCACTAGCATTAGAATGCTCAAACTCTAGATTCACCTCCCATCCCCTTGATTTGACCTCTTCTTATAGGAATTTAGAAGATATTGGAGATAATTTTCATTGCATGTGAATTAGGTGGACACGATTCATAGATAGGCTTGATGGCATGCGGACTAAGCAATTTCAATTCATAGATAGGATTCATGGCATGTGAACTAAGAAATTACAAGTCATGCACAAGTTCCATGCTAAATTATGAGATTTTTCCAGCCAAATGGTGCCCATTTTATTTAAGCTAAACTTACCTATGGATAAATAAGTTACTTCACTCACTTTATTATAGTCAGTAACAAACAACGAGATATAACACTATGTATTTAGCCTATATGTGAAACATACACACCCAAATAATGCTAAGAAAAGAGGAGAGAATGTCATACCTTTTTACGATGGTTTTCCTATCATGATCCTTGCTGATGAAGCTCCCAAGATCCATCCCCTAGTATATTCTTCAATTTTTCACCTCCACACAAGAAACCAAACACACACTTCCTAAGTCCATGGAATAAAGAGGAAATTGTAGGAAATAAGATCCAATAAAATTTCTCAAGGGAAATTGTATCTACCAATACTTGAACATGAATTTAGGAAAACCTAAAGAGAACAAGCATTGGAGGGGGAAATAACCATATATATCTATATATAATGAAAGAGTAAAACAATTGATACCTTGAGATTCCATTGTTGCACTCCCTAGCTATGAGCTCCTTGAGATTCCTCCTTAACTTCTCTCCAATAGAATTACTATATTTCACCCGATGTGAGGTTTCTCAAACTCTAGATTCACCTTCCATCCACTTGATTTGGCCTCTTCTAATAGGAATTTAGAAGGGATTGGATATAGGCTTCAAAGTATGTGAATTAGGTTGATACAAGTCATAAATAGTCTTCATGGCATGCAAACTAAGAAATTACAAGTCACACACTAGCTCCATTCTCAATTACGAGATTTTTCCAACCCATTATGAGTTTTTTTTTCTATTATGATTTTTTTTCTCAAGTTCCATGCTCAATTATGAGATTTTGTCAAATTACTATGAATTTTCTTCTTAATTATGAAATTGTAACAAAACAATTATTTTCTTATGAAACAATTATGCTATTTTTTCTCTATTATGTAATTTTGACCTCATAACATATAATAACATCCTTGCAAGGCCTATGGTGGAAAATACAAGTAAAACAAATACCCCCTAATGTATGAGGTTGGAAGAGAAACTGATGGATAAAATACATTATGAAAGAATATGGTAATGAATGGCTTAAGGAATCATCTCACATATCAAGGGACCAGGACGAATTTGGAAACAAAAATCAACCAATCATATATATGAGATTGGTTGATTTTTGTTTCCAGATTCATCCTGGTCCCTTGATATGTGAGATGATTCCTTAAGCCATTCATTACCATATTCTTTCATAATGTATTTTATCCATCATTTTCTCTTCCAACCTCATACATTAGGGGGTATTTGTTTTACTTGTATTTTCCACCATAGGCCTTG
>ML790355.1:720925-795428 GCA_009831015.1 Picea engelmannii | reverse complement strand
CTTGTATTTTCCACCATAGGCCTTGCAAGGATGTTATTATATGTTATGAGGTCAAAATTACATAATAGAGAAAAAATAGCATAATTGTTTCATAAGAAAATAATTGTTTTGTTACAATTTCATAATTAAGAAGAAAATTCATAATTAAGAAGAAAATATATCACCCACAAGGTAGGAATACCCATGCTTAGATGTTTGAAAAAACACAAAATATGGCCACCAACATAATACACGATAGATCCATGAAATTATATGCACACACACACACACACACACACACACACACACATATATGAGATTGGTTGATTTTTGTTTCCAGATTCGTCCTGGTCCCTTGATATGTGAGATGATTCCTTAAGCCATTCATTACCATATTCTTTCATAATGTATTTTATCCATCATTTTCTCTTCCAACCTCATACATTAGGGGGTATTTGTTTTACTTGTATTTTCCACCATAGGCCTTGCAAGGATGTTATTATATGTTATGAGGTCAAAATTACATAATAGAGAAAAAATAGCATAATTGTTTCATAAGAAAATAATTGTTTTGTTACAATTTCATAATTAAGAAGAAAATATATCACCCTCAAGGTAGGAATACCCATGCTCAGATGTTTGAAAAAACACAAAATATGGCCACCAACATAATACATGATAGATCCATGAAATTATATGCAAGACCATGGCTATGAAAAATTACATGGAGGATCCATGTCATATAAAATATCATAGCCACAAGAAAACACTATGTGGATCTATGTCACAATATACATCAGGGAGACATCAAGCAAAAATGAAAGTGCCATTGTGATCTCTAAACTACTCATAAAATTTTGATGTAATCCATCATATATTCATAAGAGTAGCATAACTGACTAATTCCCTCAAGCCCAAGGTCTTCAATCCAACCCCATTGATGTTGTGATTCTACATTATGCAAACGCGTGAACTGATCATGAGCATGGTGGAAACCATATAATTACTAGTAATTGATGGATACCATTAACAAACACGAGAGGACCCACCAATAATAAAAATGGACTCCGAGGTATCAAGTAAAATATATCATGTATGTATAGAGTATCTAATGTTGAACACTCATAGAATCTATCAATCATGAGTCAATGAGGTAAACCCACTATTGATCACAAGGAAACCTACCACTGATGACTTCAAGTTCCAAGGTACTATCTAGTTTCTAGATACACTTCCTAGATAATGAGATGGGGTCAATAGGTAGAGATCCATGAAGGGAGGGTCTTGATGTATCCCCCTTCAATCAACATGAAACTGTAACTGATAGAGTATGTGAAAAGACAAATCACCAATATTGGCATGTTTACATGAGTGTTCTTGTCATTGATGGCAAGAACATAAGGCAGAGTAGAAGGACGTGTAAGCTCAGGAGTTGGAGCAAACATTATGCAGAAATAAAAGCTCAAAAGAGATAGTGCTTTGCACTTTCTAGAAGTGTAGTCGAGGTCCAAGAGACAGACTCATAGGAGGAGCAAAGGTCGAGACCTTTGAAAACTTAGAAAACACACTTAGAAAACCTTCTAAGTCAGAGAGATCAGAAAGATCAGGAGGAATAATGACAGTGGTCGTTGGATCACCAATCCTAAATACTCGATGACCATTAGTTCAAAACCTAGTGACTAGAGGAAGTGCAGAGGAGAAGTACAGATCTGATCCTTTGGATATGAGAGCCGAGGATCAATAATCATTGGATACAGAAACAAATGCATGAAGGTGAAGCCTTTGGATGAGTGTAGGAGAGAAGACTTGTCAAAGTCCCAAAATCCTGAAGTAAGCAGGGGCTGTCCATTGTCAAGATTGATAGGTGGCACATGATCCTCAACTCCAGAGAAAATCACTTCGAGGATTTTTTAGTTTGAGACTTGAAAAACTTGAAGTCTAGAGAGCTGGAGAGCTGAAATAAATGACATCCGTCAGATCATTTTGAAGTGGAAGGACAAGATAAGCATCATCACAAAAATATCGAGTCGTCCATCTAAGAACATGATCGACGAACAACATTTAGTTCAGGTCTAAAAGTTGCGAGGAGGTTACTGTTCAGGGATTCTCACTTCGAAAGAATTGGCAACTTCAAAATTCAAAATACTCGAAGTCCCGAAGTGAATGAGGATCCACGTCAGCAAGGGCTCATGGCACAATTAGACAATGAAAAGTGTCAAGTTGATTCATAATTTCAGGTACTTTCAAATCAAAAATCTGAGTGACACATGGCAGCTACTAGGCCCATGACATGTCATCAAGTGACATCACTTCAGGAGTTTTACTTTGGGATATTTACCACCAAAACTTTCCCAAAGTTTGGAAGTCCCAAAGTGGTTTGGGGCTGTCCATTGTCAAGGAGGACAGGTGGCGCAAGATCCACAGCTTCAGAAGTTTTGTGGATGGGGAGAACATGAAAATCGCTGAAGATAAATCTCGATTGTTGATCATCAAGGGGAGTACGTGTCAGATAATTTGAGATTTCAAAGAAATATCACTTAAGGATTTCCATTTGAGACTTGATAATTTCAAAGTCTGGAGATGCAAAAGGATCATGACCATTGATCTGAAAGGGACACACATCAGTGGATTGTCAGCTCTGGGGAAAAGAAAAGGAAGGTTGAATGGTTGGAAAGTTGAGATTTTCGAACCCTAAATACCCAAAGGGATTGTGACCGTTGATTCGAGAAGACCATGTGTCGTTAGATCATGGACCACTGGTGAAATGCTCTGGAAGAAAACGGGAGTTTGAGAATTGAAATTCCCGAAGGTTGGACTCGCGGAGGAGATCCTGATCGTATATTAAGGAGGACAAGTGTCTGTAGATCATCCACTCCAGAAGTTTGTCATACAGAGGAAAGCAGGGATTGAGACTTGAAACCATAAATGATTTTAGGGGCTAATTTTCGCAAATGGGCTAATTTTCCATGGTTTTCTCCAAAAAAGATTCGCCAATTTCCATTTTTTCTAAAAATGTTTCACCCAAATTCCATAGGATAAAATTATTTAACCTTAAAAATCACCAAAATTGTATAGAAACTATATAAAATCCTTAGAAATTTGAAAACTTTTACAAAAATATTGCCAAACATTTTACAGTTTGCATATTAAGGACTAGTAAGATTATCCCAAATTTCTACATTTCAATATACATTTCCATCCTTAAAATCATCCCTGCTTGAAACTCCCAGAGCCTAAATCACGAAATACATCACAGTCGTTGATTCAGGAAGGACATATCTAAACCATCAGTTCAGAAGCACCGTCAAGATCATGAGATCGACGGTCCTGTTGCATTGCGGGGATTGAAGGTGCATGAACGTTAATGATTTGAGGGCAGGCCGCAATCGAAACCATGGTTTTGGATAAAGGACACTTGGAGTCTCGAGGTAAATTGCAGGGTGAAAAACAGTTTTTTCTAAACCAACTTTGGATGCACCTGCAATCTCATGGTCACAAGAGCTCATCACCCAAGGTCATATCGAGAGAGGAGTTAGCATGTCGCTAAGATCTTCCACTTCGAAGTTTGGGAGAGTTGGGGTGACTCACGACAGATGACCTGAAACACGAGGTCCCGAAGTAATTGGCCCCAAGTCATTGTCGAAGGTCACAAGAAGGAAGAGGCTTATGAGCCAAAGGCACCAAAATTGACTGACTGTAACTTCCAGAGAAGATGAAGAATTTTGACTGACAGAGAAGCACAAGATTCTCAGGATAACTACCAGAGAAGCCAAATAACCTTGAATAATAACCATAGAAGATGAAGAGTTCGATGATGATCAGGCAAATGACTCGACGTGTGAATGACATGTAGAACAGAGAAGAGACATAGTGTCTTTTGTAGAATGAGGCATGTGGGTAGGAGGAGACGTAGTGGAGAATTAGAAGTGGAGACCTATGGCGCAGTGAAGAGTATGCATAAGAAGAACAAAGCATAAAAGGAAGAAGAGAAGATGAACATAAGCTGTTGTTGAGTGCATGAAGAAAAAAGAAGAGCATAGAAGTTGAACTATATGGAAGGGGAGAAAAATAAAGAAGCTGAAGAAGGCAGATGAGTCATGGGGCTATAAAAGACCATATCAGAGACAAAGAAAGTAAGTAAAGTTTTGTAAGATTCAATCAGGGTGGTACGGTGGTCCTAGGGAGGATTGCACTCCTTTAAATTCTAGTTGGTTCTAGAATATAGTCTGGGAGTTGGTGCTTCCTTCTAGTGGGTGCTAAAGAAACCTGAGAGTTGGTGCTTCCATCTAGTTGGTTCTAGAGAAATTTGAGAGTTGGTGCTCTTTGCAAGTCGCAACTTTCTATCAGAGGTTGTAGCCTCATATTTGAGTTGGATTTCAAAGACTGTGATGTACATGAAAGTTAGATCTTGATTGATATCCTCAGAAGAAGAGGTTTTCTCCCTTTATAGATTTCCTCATGAGAAATCTGTGTCTCTGTGTGATGGATCAAATACTGTCTATCTATGCAAGTTAAGTTATTAGTAACACATTAAATAATTATTAAGAAAGATTCAGAAAAGAACAAAAAGTTTTAAGCTTATATTATAATTGATTCACCCCCCCCCCCCTTCNAACAATTGGTATCAGAGCGGGTTCCTTTTATTTAAAGGTAGATCAGTAAGATTAAACATGACAAGTCATGAAGGAAATTCAACCAATAAGCCCCCCTTGTTCAATGGAACAAACTTTTCCTTCTGGAAAGTTAGGATGAGAACCTACATAATGGATTTAGGTGCAGATGTTTGGGATGTGGTAGGGACTGGTTATGTTAAGACATTTGTACTAGATAATAAGGATGACAAGCTAGAATTCATCTTCAACGCTAAAGTTATGAATTCTATTTTGAGTGGGCTTGCAGAAGCAGAGTTTGTCAAAGTCATGCACTATGATTCAACAAAAGTTATGTGGGACAAGTTGATAAGTACTTATGAAGGTGATGAAAAGGTGAAAGATGCAAAAATTCAGACTCACAGACTGAAGCTTGAGTAGCTAAATATGGATGAAGATGAAACTATTAATAAGTACTTATTACGTATAGAAGAACTTGGCAACACTATGAAAGGCCTAGGTGAAACGATAGTTGATTCTTTTCTAATCCAGAAAATATTAAGACCTCTTCCTGATAGATTTAACTCAAAGGTATCTGCTATAGAGGAAATAGTTGATCTCAAAATGTTGACACTAGATCAACTTATTAGAACCCTAACCACTTATGAAATGAGAATCACCAAAGGTAAATCCACTACAAGAGAGGTATCTTTTAAAGTAGAGAAAAACACAGACTCTGATATAGATGAGATTGAAGCAAATTTTGTGAGAAGACTGAAGAAAGAATTAGGCAAATACAAAGGTAAACTACCCTTCAAATGTTTCAGATGTGGTAAGATAGGTCATTTTGCATCTAAGTGTACTCACAAAAGAAAGGATCAAACATATGATGATGAAGAGAAGCACAAACACAAAAAGGTCTATAAAGAGAATAACTCTAAGAAGAAAAGCCTTTATGTAAACAATGATGATGATCCCTCAGATGATGAAAGAAGTGACTCTTATATTGAAGATAAAATAGATGATATCATGCTAATAGCTTTAGAAGACCTAAACACTGAAGATATAGGAAGTGAGTTCACTGACTGTGAGGCAGAAGTAGATCTTGAAGGAGAACTTGTCAGTGCCATGGAAGAGATTGATAGTCTCATAGAAAAGAAAAGAAAACAAAAGCAATTGCTGCTTAGATATGAGAAAACATGCAAGGAACCATCCGAAGAAATTAATATGTTGAAAGTTAAGTTAGAAGAATATAAGAATATTTAAGACATCCTCGAACAAAAATTGAAGGAAGCTGAAACAAAAGGTGAAAAATTGGAAGATGAAGTAGTGACTATCAGAAAAGATCTAGAGAAATTTTAGGCCTTATATCATCAGAATCTGACAAGTATTAAACCTTAGAAGGATTAGCCTCCATCTTGAATAAAAAAAGGAATTCAAAGTTGAAAATTGGTTTGGTTTATGAAGAGGGATCAAGTAGTAGTCAACCAAGAAACAAAGAATCCATCAAGTTTGTCAAATCTACAACTATTGACAACAACAAACCTGCAGAAACAAAGGAAGAGAATCAAACACCAAGAAGGAGTGAAGGAAAATCTACCAAAACTGAATCTGAAGAACAAAGAAATAATACACTCTCTACTCAAGAGAATCATCATCATGGAATAAATCGACATGCTCAAAGAAGACAACCATTTTTCAGGTACAAAGATTTTTTCTATGGATATTTTTTTTACTTCTCTAACTTTGGCCACAAAGCTGTAAATTGGTCTCTAAGATTTAGACATGAGCAATCAAGACAACTAAGGAATAAATACCTATCTCAAAAAAGAATGACACAACCAAGTCACAAACAACCACAGACTGCAAATCATGTGATGGATGGGAAAAATATGCAGACTAAGCATAACAATCGTTATGATCCTTTATTCAATGAACCAGAATGTTACATCTACCATAATTATGGACATAAAGCTGAAGACTGCCACTTAAAGAACTATAATCCAAATTCAAATCACAGAGTTGAAAATGTCAAGGTTTGGAAGAAGACTAAAAATAACAAGTGCGGATTGGTGTTGTCAGCTCAAAGACAAAAAAAATCCTGGTATATTGACAATGGATGCTCCAGTCATATAATAGGTGACAAAATTAAGTTCCTATCACTCAAGGAAAATAAATCAGGGAGTGTGACATTTGGAAATGATACTCCAGGAAAGATCAGAGGTAAAGGTATAGTAATCTTAAGTAATGGAAGAAGAAAAGCTCAATATGTATTATTTTTTGATGGTTTAAAGCATAATATTCTTAGTGTCAGTCAGATATGTGACAGAGGATGCGAAGTCACTTTCACTTCCAAGAATTGTAAAATAAAGATAGTAAATACAGGAGAGCTGCTTGCAAAAGGGGTTAGAACCAAAAACAATGTATATGTTCTGAAGGAAGAAAAGGAGAAATGTCATTTAAGAAAAAATGATGAAATTTGGTTATGGAACAGAAGGATTGGACAACTGAATTTTGATCATATTGTCAAACTAAATAATGAAGGTGTTGTGAAAGACCTTCCAAAAATATCTAAGCCTAATAACTTAGTATGCGAGTCCTGCCAAATGGGGAAGCTGACTCGTGCTCAATTCAAATCGAAGAGTTTCACATATTCAGAGAAACCACTTCAACTTGTTCATATGGATCTGTGTGGACCATCACGAAAAGAAGGAACTGGAGGAGAACGTTACTTTATGCTGGTCATTGGTGACTTCTCCAGATGTACGTGGGTTGCCTTTCTGAGAGAAAAATCTGATGCGTTTGAGATGTTCAAAACGTTTAAGGCATTAGCTGAGAATCAAATAGAAAGAAAGTTAAAGGAAATCCACTTATACATAGGAGGAGAATTTCTATCAAAATATTTCAAATAATTCTATGATAGACATGGAATTACAAGATAATATACTATTCCAGGTACTCCTAAAAAAAATGGAGTTGTAGAATGCTAAAATAGATCTCTTCAGCATATGGAAAGGGCTATTATGAATGAAAGGGACATTTCACAAACCTTATGGGTGGAGGTTGTTGAAACAACTGTTCATATTCTGAACAAAGCACATCTAAGGCTGAACATTGATAAAAATCCAAATGAGTTGTGGTTTGGTCGAGCTGCATCCATCAAGCACTTCAAAGTATTTTGAAGTAAATGCTACATAAAAAATAATGATGATCATCTGGGAAAATTTGATAGTAGAGATGATGAAGGTATCTTCTTAGGATATGCAACAAATAATAAAGGATACAGATGCTTTAACAAAAGAATGCATAAATTAGTCAAATGTATTGATGTTCAAATTGATGAAGAAGCTCCTGTAAAAGATCAACATAAAATAAGCACTAATCCAGATGAAAAATATGATGAGAATAATGAAAATGAAGAACAAAAAATCCTAGATTCACAAGAACATGATGAATCAGGTGGAGAAGAGACACCCAGACAAGAAGAATGAGGACAACATTCAACATCAAATCCTTCCTCCAGAATTACTCAAAAGAATCATCCTGAAAGTCAAATAATTGGTGAGAAAGACAAAGGTGTACACACCAGGAGGATGATAATCAAAGACACTGAGAAATCACATATAACCTTCATATCCATGGTGGAACCCAAGAACTTCAATGAAGCCAGTGAGGATGTAAATTGGTTAAAATCAATGAATGAGCAACTAGACTAGATTGAAAAGAATGACACTTGAGAACTTGTTCCTAAGCTAGGAAACAAAAATGTAATAGGATCAAAATGGGTCTACAAAAATAAGATGAATGAGCAAGGAAATATTGTAAGAGATGAGGTTAGATTGGTCTGCAAAGGATATGCTCAAATAGAAGGATTGGACTTTGATGAAAAATTTGCGCCTGTAGTAAGATTAGAAACTATTATAATGTTTTTTGCCTATGCTTGCCATAAACAATTTAAAGTCTATCAAATGGATGTCAAGTCATATTTTCTAAATGGATATCTAAAAGAATAAGTCTATATGGAACAACCAGATGGTTTCCAACTGTCAAATAACCCTGACCTTGTCTGCAAGCTGAAGAAATCCTTATATGGGTTGAAACAAGCTCGTCATACTTGATATTACATACTGGATAAGTATATTCAAGACAAAGGGTTCAAGAGAGGAACAATTGACAACAATATATATATCAAAACACAGGGTAATGATTTTCTCATTGTGCTAGTCTATGTAGATGACATCATCTTCGGAAGCAATAATGCTTCGTCGGTACAATGGTTTGCCTCTGCCATGCAGTCTAAATTTGAAATGTCTATGATAGGGGAACTGTCATTTTTTCTTGGTCTACAAATTACTCAGAGGTCTGAAGGATTATTTCTTTCTCAGGAGAAATATCTAAGAGAAATGTTGAAAAGGTTTCAAATGAAAGATTCTACACCTATGGTCACTAGATGAAAGTTAAGCAAGTATGATGACTCACCTGATGTTGATAAAAGTTCCTATAGGTCTATGATAGGCAACATATTGTGCATCATGGCATTCCATCCAGACATAATGCATGTTGTTGGAATGGTAGGAAGGTATCAGGATGCTCCTAAACATAGTCATTTTTTAGCTGTTAAAAGAATATTCAGATACTTGAAAGGAACAATGAACTATGGCCTATGGTATCCTAGGAATCAGAATTTTCAACTTTCAGTCTATTCAGATGTTGATTGGGCTAACTGCATGGATGAAAGGAAAAGAATGAGTGGAGGTGCATTCTTCTTAGGAGAATCTCTTATAGCATGGTTTAGCAAGAAGTAAGGTTCCATTTCCTTATCGACTACAAAATATGAATACATTGCATCTGCCACTTGCTGTACCCAAGTATTATGGATGATTCAAACACTTGCAAAATTGGAGGTAGAGTATAATGCACCAACCCAAATCCATTGTGATAATACTAGTGCAATTAGTGTGTCAAATAATTTGGTATTTCACTCCAATACAAAACATATACCCATAAAGTATCACTTCTTGAGGGAAAAGGTGACCAACACTGTTGTTTCTTTGCATTATATTCCATCCAAAGATCAGGTTGTTGATATCTTCACTAAACCTCTTGCAAAATCTCAGTTTGAGTATCTACGCCAGAAGTTGGGTGTGACCCTATTACCAAGTTAAAAAGTCCATCCTGTCAGGGGGAGTATGTGTTGGTTGAATATCTGATACCTCTGAAAAATACTGCAATCGCTTAGGGGGAGCATGTTTTCTTTGACATTGATGTCAAAGGGGGAGAAAAGGAGTCATCTGGATGCTACAGTTGGAGATCTAAGCAGTCTATCAGGGTTTCCATCAATGCCAAAGGGGGAGATTTTTGGCATGTTTAGAGGAGTGTTCTTTTCATTGATGGAAAGAACAGAAGGGGGAGCAAAAGGAAGCGTAATCTCAAGAGGAGGAGCGAACAATATGCATAAATAAAATCTCAGAAGAGATAGTGCATTGTGCTTTCCAGAAGTAGAGCCGAGGTCCAAGAGATGAACTCACAGGAGGAGAAAAGGTAGAGACCTTTGAACACTTAGAAAACCTTCTAAGTCAGAGAGATCAAAAAGATCAGGAGGAAGAACGACAGTGGCCATTGGATCACCAATCCCGAATACCCGATGACCGTTAGTTCAATGCCCAATGACCAGAGGAAGCACAGAGGAGAAGTATAGATATGATCCATTGGATCTGAGAACCGAGGATCAATAGTCGTTGGATCTAGAAATAAATACACAAAGGTTAAGCCTTTGGATGAGCATAGGAGAGAAAAATTTTCAAAGTCCCAAAGTATGCAAGGACCGTCCATCGTCAAGACTAACAGGTGGCACACAATCCTCAACTCCGGAGAAAATCACTTCGAGGATTTTTCAGTTTGAGACTTGAAAAACTTGAAGTCCGGAGAGCTAGAGAGCCGGAATAAACGACAACCATCAGATCATTTTGAAGTGGAAGGACATGATAAGCTAGAAAAGAAGCATTGCAGAAAGATCGAGCCGTCAATCTAAGAACATGATCAACAAACAACATTTAGTTTGGGTCTAAAAGTTGTGAGGAGGTTACTACTTGGGGATTCTCACTTCGGAAGAATTGTCGACTTGAAAAGTCGAAATACCCAAAGTCCCGAAGGCCGAAGTACCGAAGTGAATGAGGCTCCATGTCAGCAAGACTACATCAACAAGGACACATGGCACAATTAGATGATGACAAGTGTCAAGTTGATTTGACATTTCAGGTACGTGTAAATCATAAATTTGAGTGACACATGGCAACTACTAGGCTCATGACATGTCATCAAGTGATGTCACTCTAGGATTTTTACTTCGAGAGCTTTACCACCAACACTTGCCCAAATTTATGAAGTCCCGAAGTGGTTTGGGGTCATCCATCATCGAGGAGGACAAGTGGCGTGAGATCCACAACTTCAGAAGTTTTGTGGATGGGGAGAACGTGAAAATCACTGAAGACAAATCTTGATTGTTGATCATCAATGGGAGTACGTGTTAGCTAATCTGAGATTTTAGATAAATCTCACTTAAGGATTTCCAGTTGAGACTTGAGAATTCCGAAGTCTGGAGACGCGAAAGGATTGTGACCGTTGATCCGAAAGGGACACGCATCAATGGATTGTCAGCTCTGGGGAAAAGAAAAGGAAGGTTGAATGGTTGGAAAGTTGATATTTCCGAACCCCGAATACTCAAAGGGATTGTGACCATTGATTCAATAAGACCATGCGTCATTAGATCGTGGACTTCGAGTGAAATGCTCCGAGAGAAAACCAGAGTTTGAGAATTGAAAGTCTCAAAGGTTGGACTCGCAGAGGAGATCCTGATCGTATATTAAGGAGGACAGGTGTTTGTATATCATCCACTCCTGAAGTTTTTCATACGAAGGAAAACATGGATTGAGACTTGAAACTCTCGGATCACAAAATACATCACAGTAGTTGATTCAGGAAGGACAAATTTGAACCGTCAGTTCAGGAGCACCGTCAGGATCATGAGATCGACGGTCCCATTTCATTGTGGGGATTGAAGGTGAATGAATGTTAATGATTTGAGGGATGGATGAAATCAAAACTATTATTTCCGAGAAAGGACACCTAGAGACTCGAGGTAAATTGAGAGGAAAAAAATGGTTTGGTATAAACCACATTTGGACGCGCCCGCAATCACATAGTCACATGAGCTCATTGCCTAACGTCATATCGAGGGAAGAGATAGCATGTTGCTAAGCTCCACTTCGGAGTTCGGGAGATCGAGAGTTGGGAGAGTCAGGGTGACTCATGAAAGATGACCTGAAACGTGAAGTCCCAAAGTAATTGGCCCCCGGTCACCGCCGAAGGTCACGAGAAGGAAGAGGCTTAGGAGCCAAAGGAGCCAAAACTGACTGACTGTAACTGCTAGAGAAGACAAAGAATTTCGACTGACAGAGAAGAAAAATATTCTTAGGATAGTTGCGAGAGAAGCCAAAGAACCTTGAATAATGGACAGATAAGATGAAGAGTTTGATTATGATCAGGTAGATGAGTCAACGCGTGAATGACATGCAGAACAAAGAAGGGACAGAGTGTCTTTTGTAGAGTGAGGCATGTGGGTAGGAGGAGACCTAGTGGAGAATCATAAGTGGAGATTTGTGGCATAGTGAAGAGTATGCAGAGGAAACAGAGAGTATAAAAGGAAGAAGAGAATATGAACATAAGTTGTTGTTGAGCATAGGAAGAAAAGAGTAGAGCATAGAAATTGAACTATGTAGAAGGAGAACAAAATATAGAAGTTGAAGAAGGCAAAGGCGTCATGGAGCTGTAACAGACCATATTAGAGACAAAGAAAGTAAGTAAAGTGTTTTAAGATTCAATCAGGATGGTAAGGTGGTGTTAGGGAGTACTGCAGTCCTCTAAGTTCTAGTTGGTGCTAGAAGATAGTTTGGGAGTTGGTTCTTCCTTCTAGTGGGTGCTAGAGAAACCTGGGAGTTGGTGCTAGAGAAATATGATATTTGGTTCTCTCTACAAGTTGCATCTTTCTATTAGAGGTTGTAGCCTCATATTTGAGTTGGAGCTCAAAGAATGTGATGTACATGAAAGTTGGAGCTTGATTGACATCCTAAGAAGAATAGGTTTTCTCCCTTTATGGGTTTCCTCGTGAGAAATCTGTGTATCTGTGTATTATGTATGATGGATCAAATATTGTCTATATATGCATGTTAAGTTATCAGTAACACATTAACAAATAATTAAGAAAGATTCATAAAAGAACAAATAGCTTCAAGATTATATTATAACTGATTCACCCCCCCCCCCCTTCTTAGTTATATTTCCAACAACCAACACGTGCATCACTGACATGAAAGGTCAATAGCATTGTATAATGACTGACTTAGGCTTCACTTCCTTGAATATATAGCATGACATATTGATGATTTGGAAAAACTAAGTCAAGAGAACCAATGATATAGTGCAACAATGCATGAGGCATTGAAACATTCTCCATAGTGACTAGAAGAGTAACTATATAGAGGAGTAAATGACTCATAATCATTTACTAATGGATACCACTTATATGGATACATATCGAGATTCTTCCCTCCCCCACCCCACCCTCTTTATTTTATTTTATTTTTATTTTTAGTGTCTTTTTCATGTTTTTACGAGTGTGAAAAAGAGATAAAAAGATTCTTATTTCGAGAAAATGAGTTGTTTAATCGCATGAAAACATGTTCCAAGTGCATGGAATTTACCTATGCAAATAAATGTAGAGAAGGTATTCGGAAATTTTTGTCTACTCATAGCAGTTTTCTCCAAGGGTAAGGTTCACAAAATGGAACCAAATTAATGCAAATGGAAAGAGGTCAAGAGTGACTACAATGGAGGTAAGTGGGTCAAAGGAAATAATAATATAGAAGTATGCACCAAGACATAAGAAGCAATAAGAATGTACAACCAAAAATAAACATAAATAATGACGGGAACCCCTTCAAGACATGGCCAGGAAATTATTAAGAGAGAAGAATAAGGTTCAACTTTTAGTCATGGGGTGTATAAATAAGGGTTTTGAGGCCTATGGTTGATCGTTGCATGAGCGATAACTAGAAAAGGGGATGCTAACGAGGGTTTCAATAAAGGGTAGGCACTACCACACAAGTTATGCCATGAAATAAAGAGAAAGGCTAATGTTGCAACTTGGAAGGATCAAACCTAAGGCACAATGATAGAAATATAATGGTTAATAATGAAAGATTGTATGGGACAAATGTGATGGTTAATTTAATGTAAGAAATATGATGGAAAATATGATGGTTAATTTAATCTGACAAATGCCAACACAGCTAGAAAAATAATGTATGTAACCTTGTGGTCTCACCATGGATGTGCCTATGAAGAGGGCCAAGGGGATCCTACTAACATATGCAAATCAAGAACCAAATATGATAAGCATTCAACAAAAGTAACCCTCACATAGAAATACAAAGCACTCACATCACACACCTATGTACAAGGCTCTATGCATCTTGTTGGTTTATGCAGAGTAGAGTCTGTCATTAGGCTCAAGCCAAGGATTCCTACCATCATTGAGGAAATCATGGGACATTTTTTGGCATTGTATGGTACACCATGCCAAGTCTTGACCACATAGAATTTAATTTCCACATTCCTAAATCTTCATGATTTTGGTCATACACTAGAACCATTAAGTCACAATTAGGAACTACATGTGGAAAAACATGGTGAGCATTCTCATGAGCCATTACAAATCCTTGATGATGATTCTCAATATATTAATATAAATTTATCTATGGATAAGAAAGTCCTCTCACTAACTTGATGTTGGATTATTTAGAGGGGGGTGAATCAGTAATAGAGAAAATTAATCCTTTTTAACCATATAATCCAAGTGTTATGTCAATGTAGCATTATCATCCAATAAATGCAGAGTAAATAAGAAATGAACAAATGAAAAATCATACACATACACAGTACACCAATGTTTTACGTGGAAACCCAGAGCAGGAAAAAATCACATAATTGTTTTTCTTATATGTCTTGAAGAATTACATTCATTGGAAGAACCAACTTCCTTTGTTTTCCAGTTGCAACTGGAAGGAGGCTCCATGTAATATCCCTCGACCAAACCCAATTGTAAATGTAAATGAAAATGTACTTAAGTTGGTGAGCTGTTTGATATCATTTTGTATGCACATTTCATGGCATAGTGCACACATGTACTGAGCAATAAAATGAGGAAGTGTGCATAGTCCAGGAAACCGCGCGCAACAACTTAAGTGTGCGCGATGTTGAGGCCTAGGAGCCTTTGTGTATATGCTATGTTTTATAGGCTGGTGAGCCATTTTGTGATGATTAGGCCAGAGAGCCTAGATGCTAAAGGCCAGTGTGCCTATTTTTGTATATGTCTCATAATTAATATAAAATACATCGATGCACGTAGACCGAACATGATAAAAGAGATGGGGGACTAAACTCCACTAGTTAGGGAAAGGGTGGGTCTAAAAGTTAAGGAAAAGGGATAATCTAGGGAGCTTAAGCCAAAAAGGAATATTATATTAATATTTCTTAAATCATAAAGTATGGATAATTATTTTATCCTAAGTTCCAAAGTAGCTCCCAACATGACAAGTGTCAAGTTGGGGACATGCATACATATTGTTGGGACTTCGGTCATTTACCATCATTCTTCCCATCATTTATTCATCTAGTCAATCATCCATGAGCATGCACACACCCATTGAGCTATCCTTCATATCTTCATGACTGTATCTGAACCTGTATCCATAGTCATTCTTTGTTCGTGTAGCTGGTTAGCTTGGGAGCTATACTGAAGAAGCAGGTTCTCAGGCCCGTGGGATATTGAAGAGGCGGGTTTTCAGGCCCATGAGAAATTTCTCTCAAGGTGAGAGAATTGTTGGGAATTGATTTCTTAAAGGTGTTGATCTGCAGCCATAGTGCTCTGAGACTTCTTTTCAGGTCTGTTGTTGAAGCCCAGAAAGGAAGTGGTGCAACCAAAGGACTATTGAGAAAAGAAGGGGCACAATTTCTAGGTGGGATAGGCATGTGGGGAATGAGGAACTGTAGGTTGTTAGTTTGAGTTGGCACCTGAGATAGAGTCTTTCCTGTTTTCTATGAGCCTTTATCCTGGTTAGGAATCCCTTTACCTGGGTGGAGTTTAGTCCCAGCTCGGGGGTGACTCACTGTTGAGAGTGATGAACAATGTGGTCTAAGGCTGGGAGGTTCGTGGAAGGTCTGCACGCAGTTGGTGATATTCTTACCAAGATAAGTGTCAATTATTTGATAAATTTACATGCTGCATTGTCATTTACGTGTTTTTTTATGGGTTTATCTTATGTGTGTGTATAACTGTCTGTATAATTATGGGTATCACCTATATATGATGCATGTATATGTTTACTATTATTTCACTATGAATCCATGTATTTACATATGTATTTGGTTGTTTACATTATATATATATATATATATATATATATATTTCCGCAAGAGTTTTGTGTGTATATATTTTAATTGCATGCAGTTCAAAAAATTTACATGGAATAGGTTAGTTGGATGTTGGGTACATCACAATATGTTTCGCCGAGAGAATGAAAGAGTTCTCTGGCATAGCGTGGCCCGACATAGATGGACGGGGATGTTACAATATGGTATCAGAGCTTCAATTTTCAACATTGACCCTGGATGGGCTGAGCAATTTGAGTTGAAGTGAAGTTTCATAAATAATTTATTTCGAAGTGGCCAAATTTTGAGTTGTAGAACGTCCATGATAAATTTTAGAAACAATGACGCAGAATTGGGAAAAGCCCCAATTCAGTTGTTATATTCATGGGAAAATTGAGAAATTCGTCCATGTGGTGATATATTCTTGATTTAATATCTGTTCTAGCAAATTTAGACCTAGAATTGTTCGAATTTGAAGTCACAGTGAAGCCATGTCAGTTGGAGCGAGATTTGTAATTAAAATTCCCAATTCATGAATTGATTTTGGGTAAATTCGTTCCATAAATGTCAACCCACAATGATTTTTTGTTACAGAGGTTGAATTGGTGTTATCAGGGTAAAATTGAATACATTTCATAGTTGCAGAATGTTTATGGTAGAAATTGCAAAAAAGTTATGCAAAATCCCCAATTTCTACAACAGAATTCATGAGGAATTGATGTGGATAAAAATGAATGTGCGCAGGTGGGCACACTAAAAATGCATTATGTGTAGTAAAAGATTGAGATATGTAATAATTGGGCGTTGCTCATAAAAATGTTAGTGTGTGGGTGCATGCGCTAACATTTGGCACCACGCGAAAAAATGTTAGTGTGCGTGTGTGCACGCTAAAATTTGGCACCGCGCAGAAAAATGTTGGTGTGCGGGTGCACGTGCGGACAAATGTTGGTGTGCGGGTGTGCACTCTAAATTTATCATTGCACGGTGTGCACACACACAATAATGGCATGCGTGGTGTGCGCAGTATTGGCTAAGCGCAAAGAAACTTTGTTGGTGCACGCACAATATGGGTATATGATGTCATGCAACACTTTAGTTAATGGTGCACACAGAGTATTGGTGCGTGGTGGGGGTGTACTAAAATTTGGTATGATGGAGTGCATATAGTAAAATGCACATGTAATATTAGCGTGTGATACAAAAATTGTGCGGAACAGGTAACAATGCAAGAACCAAAACTCCGCGCGGTGGATATTGGCGCACGACACAAAAGTAGTGTGCCCAAGTTATTGGTGAGACAGAGAAGTGATACACATTGATTTTAAAGTGTGCGAAGCATGATTTACCTTGTGATGTTGTTTTTCATGGTGAATATGGGTTTATAGGTTGAAATGTTTGCATGCGAAGTTGTTTGAAGGGTGAACAACAACAGAAAACCAATGATTTTCTGCAACATTTTATATCATTTGAATGTCATATTTTTGAAAAACGTTTTTGAGTCCCTTAAGAGAGATTTTAGGTAGCTAAAATAAAATAGCTCGGAGATATCTTTCTAATGGTGTAAACCATTCGTCAAAAAAATATTTTATGAGAAAGTTACAGCACAAACAGTGGAGGGTAAATTTTAAGACCCATCTAACTTCAAAGAGCCATAATTTTCTTCTCCAGAATTAGATTGAGGGGAAGGAGCAGTCAATGGATAGATATTGAACCATAGAATACATTACAAGAGATGAATTTAATTTATGGGCATGTTAAAAGTGTTTAATATGGAAAATAAGGTACCTGTAGCATACCAATTACAGTAACTAGCAGCCCAAAACCCAGAAATAGATGAAACTTGGATAGAGTATCCATTATATGTATATGAAGAAATCCAATTGAGATCCTACAGAAAATCCAATGGAGTAGGTGCAAAAATGCATAATCACAGCACAGAGTTGCACTAAGTTGAAAAATGAACAGAAAAATTAATGGGCAATTTTTTAAATAGCCATAACATTCTGCTCAAGACTCATAATTGAGCATGGGAGTAGGAGTTGGAAAGGTATTGGCTAGTGGAATCTAAATTTACACCCAAAAAATTGATCTGGGCATTCAAATTTCTAGGAAATCCGACTAAATAATTATGATATATTATTGAACCAAAATGGTTCATATTTTTCATGAAATTGTTGAAACAGTTACCCTGACAAAGTTTTGTTGGCTGCACATTTTGCATAGTTAACAACAAATATATCAGACCAAGATCAACACAAATTCCAGAGGAATGGAACAATCACAAGGGACTTATAGTTAGAAGGATGATATTAGAGGGATGGATGTCCATTTGGGCATTGAAGGAACAAACTCCAATGGACATGGAGAAGGAAGGGATGAAAACATGAATATGGTAGAGACCATTAAAAATTTGCATAAGGATGTCCAAAGCCATAAAGATGATAATGAAAGGATTATGAAAGCCAAGGAGTAGCAATATGGCTTCAACATGAAGTTATTGCAGAGATTTAACATAATAGAAAATAAATTGGACAAGGAGAGTGGCTCAAGCAAATCTGGAAGTCACAGGCCTCCTGATGAGAAAAAAAGAACCAGAAGTGTTAGCAAACATCACCACCACTCCCCGAGGCATTCCAATAAGAGAGCACACAATAGCTTGAGTCCATCCCCTGTCATGAAGCATAAGGGGTCTGGGGTGGATGAGCTACTAGGAGAAATGAACAAAATCAAACCTCCTACATTTGATGGTGAGCACAAGAAGGATAGAGATGCAAAGACATGGTTGTTGGGCATGAGAAAGAATTTTCAATTGCATAATTATTCTTCTCATGCAAAAGGTAGAATTTCTATCTATCAACTCAAGAGAAAGACATCCATGTGGTGGGATCATCTTGTGCAGGAGCAACAAATTAAAGATAAAAGTGTTACTTGGAGGGAATTCAAGAAGTATTTTGAGAAGAAATACTTGACTAAGAGATATTATGACAATAAAATGAAAGAGTTATTTGAACTCAATCTTGGGAGTATGACAATAGATGAATATGAGAAAAGGTTTTTAGAACTGCTGAAGTATGTATCTTTCATCAAGGATGAGACAGTCAATATTTAGAGGTATTTGAGTGGATTACCATCATTCATCAATGACAAAATACAATATGATGATCCAAATACATTGGAGGAGACCATAAGGCGAACTAAATGCCTATATGATCAACAAAAAGCAAGGTCAACTTTCCAAAAATCTTGGGAAGAAAAAAAAAGTTCAATATGGATCAGAGGAAGAAGTGAGCTAAGCCACCATTATTCATAAATAATCCATAGGGACAACAAACTCCTAGAGAGCCCAGAACGATTGAGATAGGAGGTCAAAGGCGAAGACAACCACCTATTCAATGTTGGGGTTGTAAAGGAGATCATATGTACAAAGATTGTCCTCACAGAGGTGAAAAAGTGAGAAATATTCACAATGTACAACAAGCTGAAACAATGGAGAACATGGGCATAAATGTACCAAGGATCTATGCATCCCTGGACAACAAGCAAGCAGAGTATCATTTACATATGATTGAAGTGGAAGGTATGATCAACAACTAAACAATTACTATTTTAATTGATTCAGGAGATAGTCATAGTTATATAGATCCTAAGATTGTGGAAAATTTGCATTTTCCAAGAAGAAAGCATGGAAACTCTTCCTTGGCACAGCTAGCTACCAGAGCCAAAAGAAAAGTTAATGAGATGATTAAGTCATGTCTTATGGACATGAATGGATTAAACACTAGGGCAGATTTGAACATCTTGCCTTTAGGTTCATATGATTGTCTAATTGGGATGGATTGGTTGGACCAACATCATGCTATCCTAGAATGTCATAACAATGAATTTACTTTCTTGGATGAGGAAGGGAACCCAAGGAGAGTGTAGGGAATTCCCAGGGCAGTAACCATCAGAGAAATTTTAGCATTGAAGCTGAAGCAATGTTACAGAAAAGGGTGTCAAATATTTGCAGATCATATGGAAGAGACACCTAAAGATAAGGTGCCAAATTTGGAAGATTATGCAGTCATAAAAGAGTTTGAAGATGTGTTTAGGTATTAGGACTACCCCCAAAGAGAGATATTGATTTCTCTATAAATTTAATGGCTGGGGCAGCTCCAATGTCAAAGACCCCTTACAGAATGAGTACACTAGAGCTGAAGGAGTTGCAAATGCAACTTGAAGAACTTCTGAAGAAGGCATATATATGCCCAAGTGTGTCACCTTGGGGTGCCTCAGTCTTGTTTGTGAAGAAAAAAGATGGAACATTAAGATTGTGCATTGATTTCAGAAAACTGAATAAATTGATTGTTAAGAACAAGTATCCTCCGCCAAGGATTGATGATATTTTTGATCAATTGAAGGATGCCAATATATTTTCAAAGATAGATCTTAGATTAGGATATCGTCAGGTAAGGATTAAAGAGGAAGATATCAACAAGACTGCCTTTAGGACAAGGTATGGTCATTATGAGTTCACAGTGATTCCATTTGGGTTGTCAAATGCACCAGTTGTTTTCATGTGCTTAATGAATGGTGTTTTCCGAGAATATTTAGACAAGTTTGTCATTGTAATTATGGATGACATTCTTATATATTCTAAGTCAGAGGAAGAGCATGAACATCATTTGAGGATGGTGTTACAAGTATTAAGGGAGCATCAGTTGTATGCCAAATTGAGCAAGTGCTCATTTTATCAGAAGCAAATTCATTATTTGGGGCATATAATTTCAAAGGAAGGGATAGTAGTGGGTCCTGAGAAGATAGAAGCCAGTAGAGAATGGTCAGTGCCAAAGAATGTGACGGAGGTCAGATCATTCATGGGCCTTGTAGGATACTACAGGATATTTATTGAAGGATTCTCAAATATTGCACACCCAATCACTTCCTTACAAAAGAAGGGTGTGAAGTTTCAGTGGACATTGGATTGTGAAAAGAGTTTCCAACAATTGAAACAATTATTAACAAGTTCTACAATACTAAGGATTGCAGACCCAAATAAAGACTTCATTGTATGCACAAATGCATGTAAAGAAGGAATTGGTGGAGTCCTCACTCAAAATGGGTGTGTTATATGTTATGAATCAAGGAAGTTGAAGGAACATGAAAGACACTATGCTACTCATGTTTTGGAGTTGGAAGCCATAATGCATGCCTTGAGGAAATGGAGACACTACCTCATGGGGAAAAGTTTTGAGCTGAGAACAGACCATAATGGTCTGAAATATTTATTTGATCAACCAACTCTAAATGCTAGGAAAAGCAGATGGTTAGAGTTTTTAAGTGAATATGACTTTGATATAAAGCATATCAAAGGGAAAGAGAGCAAAGTGGATGATGCACTCATCACAAGAGTACATGAATTGCATGCTACAACCATTAGCATGTACCAATCAAAGTTGAAAGACATAATTATAGAGGTTGTCAAATCATATTTGCAATACATGCAATTAGTGGCAAAATTACAACAAGGTATTTTGCAACAAAAAACTGAGGAATACAAGCTAGATAATGATGAAATTCTCATGTACAGGGGAATAATTTATGTACCAAATTCCTAGGAGTTGAAAAATATTATATTGAGAGAAATGCATAATGTGCCTTATGCTGGGCACCCAGGATATCATAAGACTATTGCAACTATCAAGAGCCAATATTATTGGCTAGGCATGAAGAAAGATGTTGCTTATTTTATTGCTAGATGTTTGTAATGTCAAAAGGTAAAGGCTGAGCGTAGACACCCAGCTAGTTTGCTACAACCATTACCCATTCCTGAGTGGAAATGGGAAGTTGTAACAATGGATTTCATCACCAAACTTCCCAGAACAAAGAAGCAACATGATTCTATCATGGTAGTGGTGGATAAGCTTACTAAAGTTGACCAATTTATTCCAGATGTTTATATGAAAGAAATTCCTATATTACATGGCATACCCAAGACAATTGTGTCTGACAGAGATCCAAAATTCACCTCAAAATTTTGGAAGGGATTATTTAATGGATTTGGAACAAATTTGAATTTTAGTACAACTTATCATCCAGAATCAGATGGACAAACAGAGAGGGTGAATCAAGTGATTGAAGATATGTTGAGGATGTATGTGATGGATAAACCATCAAAATAGGAAGACTACCTACACTTGGTAGAGTTTGCTTATAACAATGGGTACCAAACATCTCTAAAGATGATCCCATTTGAGGCACTTTATGACAGAAAGTGCAACACACCAGTAAGATGGGATAACCCAAAAGACAGATCAGTGGTTGGCCAATATTTGCTCCAGGAAATGGAGGAGAAAATAATAAAAATAAAACAAAATTTAAAGGCTGCCCAAGACAGGAAAAAAATTTATGCTGATAAGGGAAGAACTCGCAGGAAATTTAAAGTGTGTGATCATGTATTCTTGAAAGTGAAGGCAAAAAGAAGTTACCTGAAATTGTGAAATTGTTCAAAGTTGGCAGCTCGTTATTGTGGGCCATTTGGAATCCTAGAGAGGATTGGTCGAGTGGATTATATGATTGCATTTCCTGCATATATTTCTGTTCATAATGTATTCCATGTATAATTTTTCAAGAAATATATACCTGATGCTAATCATGTTATTGATTGGAATGTGATCTGGGTGGCACTTTCCAAGTGCATCTGGTGTGCATTCTAGACTGGAAAATAAAACAGCTCTGGAATTGAGCCATAGGGCTTGTAAAGGTCCAATGGACCTTGTATGGTCTTGATGACACTACTTGGGAGCATGAGGAGGAAATGCGGGGAAAATACCCACATCCTTTTGAAGATTTTTGAGATTTTGTTGTATATGTGTACATGATGTATTGAGGAAAGTGCATAAATAAGGGTGGGGGGGGGGGATTGTAATATCCCTTGACCAAACCCAATTGTAAATGTAAATGTAAATGTACTTAATCTTGTGAGTTGTTTGATATCATTTTGTATGCATAATTCATGACATAATGCATGCATGTACTGCGCAGTAAAATGAGGAAGTGTGCACAGTCCAGGATACCGTGTGCAAAAACTTAAGTGTGCGCGATGTTGAGGCCAGGGAGCCTTTGTGTATATGTTATGTTTTATAGGCTGGTGATCCATTTTGTGATGATTAGGACAAATATCCTATATTTTAAAGGCTAGTGCGCCTATTTTTGTATATGTCTCATAATTAATATAAAATACATCACTGCACGCAGATCGACTGTTGTAGGTGAATCCCCCTGCAGACAAGTGGATTCCCTCTTGGTCTCTAGACTCCTAAGTCCAAGATAGAATTTTTTTTAACATGGACACTGACATCCTTCTAGATATAATCAAGCTAACATACGAAAGAGAAGAAGAAAGATATGTACCTTATTAACGACATTTGTCCCTGCAAATTCCAGGCTGAGCTTCGATCCTGAGCTCTCTGATAGGTCCTGTAGAACAAACAAAGATACAATGGTATTCCTACTCTAATGAAATTAGCTCAAATATAGATCCATCTATTGCAGACAAAATCATATGGAACAAGCATAAGTTTGAAAGAAACTGGCCAAGCATTGATTATTAATGAGAACAAGTAAAAGTACTTACAATCCTTTGATGAAGGTGCAACAGCTTCTTCCAGTTATCCTTGTCCAATCCATTTCCTCAAGTAATATACAATGATTGATTTGATGACATACCACTTATAGGATCATAATTTTGGTATCAATCTCTAGTCTCCATTGTTTCTATATGTTTCCTATGAGATCATAGGTTTCATACCTCCAATCTTTTTCATGTACCTTTCACCATGAGAAGGTCTCCTTATATAACCTTGGAGAGACCCAACCACTTGAGAGATATTTGGGATAAGTTGAGGATTCCTCTCCTTCAGTTGAATATCTTACCTAAGATCATGCTTTGGCCTAAGATTCGAACCCAACTACCTTCAAATATTGAGGGGATTGTCCCCTGATTTCCTCCAACAAACCAAAAATTCACTCAGAAAGGGTAGCGCTCCCCCAAAAGGGTGCACAAGGAGATCAAACACTTCCCCAAAGAGGCCCAGGGAGAACTATCACTCCCTGATAGTGGGTAGGGGAGTGCTCCTCTGCAAAAACCATTTTTTAGTGGGTTTTCCAGTGGCAAAAGGCTTGTACTCCATGTCAACTGATTTCTCTTCTTCAAAACTAGTCTTTGAGGTGTCTTAAGTGTCCTTATGATGTTGTTAGAGGCATGACATAGGAAATATAGAAGTATGAACTTTACTACACTTGTGACACTTGTGATCAAGATGCGACACTTGTGGACAATATGCATCACTTACAACACTTGTAATGACGACACTTGCGACACTATTGAAGTGAGTAATTTTGATGTGTAACAGATTGTTCCCCAAAGCACAAAGTTAGAAGACGATAATGACTCAATTACTTTGTATACTTTTTCGCACAAGGGTATGGATACAGAGAGGCTGGAAAAAGCTGCACACAACCACCAGACAAATATTATGACATGTTTCAAACCCAAGGCAGGCATACCTATGCTTGAGTGATAAATACTTTTTAGGTATGGATGCCATAAAATAAACCACAGATTTATAATTATATTGACAAAATTTATAGCTAGTGAAGATACAATGTGGATCTATACTCCTCTGACTTGAACTGATAGTAGCCATGATGAATACACAGTGGATCTATGAGATGACAAGACATAGCCACGACCAATACAAAGTGGATCTATGTAACAATATATGTGTCATAGTTCAAAAGAACTCCTTTGAAACCTAGGAAAAGTAAATATAAGAGTGATGAGTCAACCCAGGTTCTTCTTACCGACCCTGATGTAGTATGAATCTAACCATGTGAATAGATGTCCTGATGTTGAACATGGCAGAAACCACTTGATTACCGGTCAATGATGTAAACCGTTAACAAGCGCGAGGGAGATCACCATTGATGTCAATGATTCCCAAGGTAATC
Organism: Picea engelmannii; assembly: GCA_009831015.1. NCBI lineage: Eukaryota > Viridiplantae > Streptophyta > Pinopsida > Pinales > Pinaceae > Picea > Picea engelmannii. Next base: position 770,382 of record ML790355.1, on the reverse strand, counting down.
TAGTACATTCCAAAGAATGTGAATGGATGAGATGAAGTCAAACATCCATGGAATCATCCGATCAGAGGTCAATGATATAAACCCACTGTTGGACACAAGGAGGCATGCCATTGAGGCATGCAGGTCCCAAGGTACTAACTGGTTTCTAAGTCTAGTTCCTAGATAATGTGCTGAAGTCGACATGAATAGACACGTCGAAGGAGGGCCTTGATGTATCCCCGATCAACAACACAAAATGGTCACATAGATGTAATTGGTAGATCAAATGAACATGGACTGACATGGGTATTTAAACAATATATTTGTGATGGATAACTCTCAAGGCAGATACTTCCCTTGAACACTGAGGCACGACGACAGAAATGTGACATGCACCAAAACTTGATGATGCAGTGGATGCTGTGACTTTCATCAAGTGACTCAAAGTATTAAAAGAAACTCAGAGGATTGGCTCAATGCATAGGTTCAATGGATTAAAATGTGTTCAAAGACAAAGTGTTGTGTTCAAGGGAGACCGTAAGAGTTACTGGTAGTGTTATAAAAAATTGCTTGGCTTGCTTCTTTCAATTTTTCTCCCATCCAGATAGACGAGTACCTCTTTTTAATTTAACGAGCTCGAGGAGGGTAACACATGCTCGATATGACTCACCTTTGGTAAGTCCCTCTTCCTTTGTTTAGTGAACTAGAAGAAGTAAGGGTTCAGTCTCATATGAGCCCTTCAATGTGTAATTGTTTAACGATTCCAAAGAAGGTAAACTCAGTGGTTTTTCATATTTAGAGAGTCTGAAAACAACTTAAAGACGACTCCAATGCTGTCCTTTTTCGTAATGTTAATCTCGCGAGGCCAAAAAAGAGATAAATTATCACTCGAAATACACCCTTTCAAACCTTTTAACGAGTGGGAAAGGAAACAAGTTTACTCAACAATCTTTTCATGTTTAGAGAGTCTGAAAAGAGTTTAAAGAAGACTCCAAGGGGTTCCTTTTTCATATATCCATGCGAGTGCGAAAAAGTGATAAAAGTCTATTCGGTTACATTCTCATGTGTTTTTGAGCATGAGAAAGAACAAAGAATAAGCTCGGTATGCCCCCAGTGTGAAAGCTAGTGGTTGGGTCTCTCCAAGGTTATATAAGGAGACCTTCTCATGGTGAAAGGTACATGAAAAATATTGGAGGTATGAAACCTATGATCTCATAGGCAACATACAAAAATAGTGGAGACTAGAGATTGATATCAAACTTATGATCCTATAAGTGGTATGTCATCAAAGAAATCAATGTAGATTACTTGAGAAAAGGGGTTGGACAAGGAGAATTGGAAGAAGATGTTGCACCTTCATCAAAGGATTGTAAGTACTTTTACTTGTTCTAATTAATAATCAATGTTTGGCCTGTTTCTTTCAAACTTATGCTTGTTCCATATGAGTTTTTCTACAATAGATGGATCTATATTTTAGCTAATATCAGTAGAGTAGGAAGTCCATTGTATCTTTGTTTGTTATACAAGACCTATCAGGGAGCTCAGGATCGAAGCTCAACTTGGACTTTGCAGGGACAAACGTCGTTAATAAGGTACATATCTTTCTTCTTCTCCTTCTTATGTTATTTTGATTAGATCTAGAAGGATGTCAGTGTCCATGTTAAGCACTTTTTTGTCTTGGCCTTAGGAGTCTAGAGACCAGGAGGGAATCCAATGGAAAAATATTGAAAACACTGCACACAACCACCAAACAAATATTACGACATGTTTCAAACCCAAGGCATACATACCTATGCTTGAGTGATAAAGAAGTTTTAGGTATGGCTGACATAAAATGCATTGCAGATCCATAATTATATTGACAAAAGGTATAGCCACTGAAGATACAATGTGGATCTATACTCCTATGACTTGAACTGAACGTAGCCATGAAGAATACATAGTGGATCTGTGAGAGGACAAGACATAGCCACAACCAATACAAAGTGGATATATGTAACAGTATATGTGTCATAGTTCAAAAGAACTCCTTCGCAACCTGGTCAAAGTACATATAAGAGTGATGAATCAACCCATGGTCTTCTTACCGATCCCAATGTAGTACAAATCTAACCATGTGAATAGATGTCTTGATGTCAAACATGGCAGAAAGAACTTGATTACCGGTCGATGATGTAAACCGCTAACAAGCACGAGGGAGATCACCATTGATGTCAATGATTCCCAAGGTACTCTAGTACATTCCAACGAATGTGAATGGATGAGATGAAGTAAAACATCTGTGGAATCATCTGATCAAAGGTCAATGATGTAAACCCATTGTCAGACATGAGGAGGCCTACCATTGAAGCATGCAGGTCCCAAGGTACTAACTGGTTTCTAAGTCTAGTTCCTGGATAATGTGTTGAAGTTGACAAGAATAGACACATCGAAGGAGGGCTTTGATGTATCCCCCATCAACGACATGAAATGGTCACAGAGATGTAATTGGTAGATCAAATGAACATGGACTAACATGGGTATTGAAACAAGATATTTGTGATGGTTGACTCTCGAGGCAGATACTTCCCTTGAACACTGAGGCACACCAACAGAAATGTGACATGGGCCAAAACTTGATGATATAGTGGATGCTGTGACTTTCTTCAGGTGACCCAAAGGAGTAAAAGAAACTCAGAGGATTGGCTTAGTGCAGAGGTTCAGAAAATTAAAATGCATGCAAAGACAAAGTTTCATGTTCAAGGGCGATCATAAGAGTTACTAGTAGTGTTCTCAAAAACTGCTTGGCTTACTTCTTTCAATTCCCCCCCCATCCAGATAGACGAGTACCTATTTTTAATTTAACGAGCTCGAGGAGGGTAACACATGCTCGATATGACTCACCTTCGGTAAGTCCCTCTTCCTTTGTTTAACAAAATTGAAGAAGTAAGGGTTCGGTCTCATATGAGCCCTTCAATATGTAATTCTTTAACGAGTCCAGAGAAGGTAAACTCAGGGGTTTTTCATACTTAGAGAGTCTGAAAACAACTTAAAGACGACTCCAATGTTGTCCTTTTTCGTAATGTTAGTCTCGCGAGGCTGAAAAAGAGATAAATTATCACTCGAAAGACACCCTTTCAAACCTTTTAATGAGTGGGAAAGGAAGAAATATCACTCGACAATCTTTTCATGTTTAGAGAGTCTGAAAAGAGTTTAAAGAAGACTCCAAGGGGTTCCTTTTTTCGTTTATCCATGTGAGTCTAAAAAAGTGATAAAAGTCTACTCGGTTACATTCTCATGTTTTTTCAAGCATGAGAAAGAACAAAGACTAAGATTAGTATGCCCCCAACATGAAATCCAGTGGCTTAAATACAGAATGATCATCAAAGGCTGGAGACATGCCCTCCAAGCTTCAATTCATTCACCGACTTTGAGATTGTCACAAATTTATCTACTAGATGGATAAAAAGGGTAATAGTGGATGAAAAGAAGGTTCAAAAGAGGTGATTGTTTCATTTTTTAATGATCTTGACACAAGAAAAGAACTATGCTTAGGGCTCCGGGTTCAAGCCCCAAATATTTTTTTCATTTTTTTAACGAGCTTGCTACATGGAGGAAAACTATGCTCAAAGATTTTGTTTCATTTTTTAACGAGCTTGCCATAGAGAAGAGAAACTATGCTTGTGACATCTGTTTCATTTTTTAACGAGCTTGCCAGAGAGAGAAAAACTATGCTCATGGACTCTTCTTGATCATGGCTTCCAAGAGAATAATGCTCTGGAAGGACACCATGTCAAGGGCCAAAACTCGGTCATGGCTTCGAAGAGATCTTAACTAGACAAGCCATGACAGGGGTAAGGATATCAGGCTCCAATAGACCTACCGAAGATATAACCATGTCAACTATCGGATCCATGTAAGTTTTAAATCTCTGAAGTAAAGAAATGCATATAGATTCTTAAGCAAAACAAAATTTAATCAATGGCTCATTCACATAGTACATAAAGATATATACCGGAAATCCTCAACCAGGAAAACCTTTCTTATATTCATTATATCGAATTTCACCATTCATTATACAATATATACAATGTTTTTAGGTATTCTGTAGATACCAAACCCCTAATCCCTAAAACTGGGATTATTTTTAGTAAACCGCTAAAAATAGCAAAAACTGCCCAAAAAAAAATTTCGGGGCATTGCCCTGAATGCTGCACGTAACCAAGGGGGGCATATCTGCCCCCCCTGGGACTCCTCTAGGAAAGCGTTCATCACACATGACACAAATAGGGCACTAGTATGAGGGATCATCAGACGCAGTTGTCATATCTGATGCGCCCACACACACACATGCAAATAATATAACACATACCCAACATTCTCCCACTTGTTGTTTTCTTTGCATCCAGGGGTCTAGGGGATTATATAGTGAACAATCTAGGGCATAAATTCCCATTGTTACTCTACACCAGGAGAAATTTTCTGTGCTCATAGACTTTGTCATTGAATCTACAACATTCTTCAAAGTGTCAACCTTTTCCAGCAACACCTTCTTTTCCTCAACCATGTCTCTCACAAAGTGATATTGTACATCAATATGCTTTGTCTTCGAATGGTAAGTTGGGTTCTTTGCCAAGAATATTTTGCTTTGATTGTCACAATCTAATCTCACTGCCTATTTTACCAACCCAATATTTGAACACAGTCTTTGTAACCATACTTCTTCCTTTCTTGCATGAGTGGCTGCCATGTATTCATCTTCTGTAGTTGAGAGTGCCACTACAACCTGTCTTTTTCTCATCCAACTAATTTCTCCTCCAAACAGGTTAAACACATACCCACTTGTAGATATTCTATGATCTATATCTTTAGCCCAGTATGCATCAACAAAGCCATGTATGTCCAACACTCTATCCAATCCTGGTCTTCCTTGGTAGCACAATCCATAACTGGTAGTTCCATGAAGATACCTAAATACCCTCTTTACTACTGTCCAATGCTCCTTCCCTAGTTTTGACATATACTTTCTCAAAACTCCCACTACATCTGCATTGTCCGGTCTAGTACAGACCATTGCATACATCAAACTACCAACTGCACTGGCATATGGAACATGGGACATGTCCTCTTCTTCTTCCTATGTCTTGGGACATTGATCTGCAGATAACTTTACACCTATAGGAATAGGAACCTTGACCAGTTTACTTCCATGCATATTAAACCTCTGTAATTTCGTCTCAACATATTTTCTCTGTTTCAACCAGAGTTTCCTATTTGCACGATCTCTTTTAATCTCCATTCCCAGAATGAAGTTAGCAGCACTGAGATCCTTCATGTAAAATTTGGAGGATAGTTGTGATTTCACATCCTTGATAACATCCATGTTATTTCCTACCAACAACATGTCACCAACATACAACACTACATAAATGAAGTGATTACCAACCTTCTTGGAATATACACAGTGAGCATCCCTGCTTCTTACAAATCCTGATCCAAGGATGTATGTGTCAAACTTTTGGTACCACATCCTAGGTGATTTCTTAAGACCATATAGTGACTTCTTTAGCTTACATACCAACTCTTTATTTCCCTTCACTACAAAGCCTTATGGATTCTTCATGTAGATTTCTTCTTCCAGATCCCCATGTAGGAATGTTGTCTTCACATCCATCTATTCCACTTCAAGATCAAAAGCAACAACAATAGATAAAAGAAATCTAATAGAAGTTAACTTAGCAACAAGAGAAAAAATATCACCAAAGTCAATTCCCTCTACCTGGGAATAACCTTTTGCTACTAACCGAGCTTTGTATTTCTCCACTTTACCTTGTGCATTAAACTTCTTCTTAAACAACCATTTCCTACCAATAGATTTTCTTCCAGCTGTAAACTCAACTATATCCCATGCCTCATTCTTATCCAAGGCATCCATTTCTTCAACCATGGACTTCTCCCATAGTTTACTATCCTCTGAATTCATTGCTTCCCTGACAGTTCTTGGATCATCATTAGTAATAGATAAAGAAAAATTGGAACAAAAATCAGGTGGACTATACCTTTCTGGTTGCCTTCTATCTCTCACTGATCTCCTCAATACTGGGGTATGAGGTTATTCTTCTTCTTCTTATACTTCCTCTTCATCAGATGATTCATATTTTTCATCTCCAACTCAATCTCTATTTTCTCAGGTTCATCTTGCGTTGGTAGGAATTCCTATTTGGACACATCTTTTACCTCTTTGAAAACAGCATCTCGACTGTAAACAATTTTCTTGGTTTTTGGGTTCCAAAGCTTATAACCTTTCACACCATCTTTATAACCAATAAAGATACACTTTTCAGCCTTGTTATCCAACTTACTTCTATTTTCCTTTGGAACATGTACATAAGCATCACAACCAAACACTCTAAGATGTTGAAGAGAGGGTTTCTTTCCAGACCATACCTTGTGTGGATTTTTATCATCCAATGCTGATGAAGGTGATCAATTGACTAGGTAACATGTTGTACCCACTGCCTCTGCCCATAATTCTTGTCCTAACCCAGCACCGTTGAGCATGCTCCTTTAATTTTCCATCAGTGTCCTGTTCATCCTTTCTGCAACTCCATTCTGTTGAGGAGTGTATGGAGTAGTCTTTTGCCTTGTTATACCACACTTCTTATAGAATTATTCGAATTCATTTCCGCAGAATTCTCCACCATTATCTGTTCTCAATACCTTTATTTTCTTCTCTGTTTGATTTTCTACCAGATCCTTAAACTCTATAAATTTATCAAATACCTCAGATTTCTTTCTAAGAAAATAAATCCATGTGTTCCTTGAAAAATCATCTATGAATGAAACATAATACACAAATTTACCTAGGGATGGAACAGGAATAGGTCCAAACACATCACTACGTATCAACTCTAAGATCCCCTTTTCTCTTGTAGCACCAGATAGGAATCTAACTCGATTTTGTTTACCATATATGCAATGTTCATAGAAATCAAAATCCAGAGTGCAATTAGACATACCTTTAACCATACCTTTACCATGTAGTGTTCGAAGGCCCTTTTCTCCAATATGTCCCAGTCTTCGATGCCACAACATGGTCTTCTTTCCAAGGACAATATTGGTCTTGTCTTCTTTATTTCTCTGTTCAGGGACAACATAACTGTTACACCCATTAGTATAAGTGCTTTCTAGCAACTTGTACAGAGTTCCACACTGAACTCCCCTCATCAACACCATTTCTCCTCGCACCATCTTGCAAGTGTTCTTTCCAAATACAATATCCACTCCTGCATCATCCATATTTCTTATAGATATTAGGCATGTGTACTTGAGTCGATCAAACATACATCACAGTCTGCATGTGTACTTGTAGATGCCAGGTAAACATCACCTCCTTCTTCAGTGGAGGTTTTTGCCTCTGTGGAAGAGGTACTATCAGATCCCTTTGGTTTTTCAACCTTCTTAGACTTGCAATATTTCTTATAATGCCCTGTTTTACCACACTTCCAACATTTCCTCAAAGATTTTCCTGGAGACTTAGATCTACCTATAGATTTAGATCTCCACCCTGAAGGCTTACCAGGGTTCCTGTCTTGGGTATGACCTCTTACAAATAAATCATCTGTGCTATGAATATCCATGCTTTTCCACCTCATCTCTTCAGATAACAAGGATGAAACTACATCCTCATACTTCAATGTAGATTGAGTGGTATTACCAATTGCTACAACTAGATTATCCCAAGAGTCTGGCAAAGAACATAACAAAGTAATACACTTATCTTCTTCTGCAATCGTAATATTAATAGAGAAAAGTTGACTTACCATAGTATTAAAGGAATTTAGATGTTCTTCCACAGAATCTCCATCTTCTATCCTAAGATGATACAACTTCTTTTGAAGAAACAACTTGTTTACCAGGGAATTTGATTGATACAAATTCCCCAACTTATCCCATAGTTCGTTGCCTGTAGATTCTCCCGAGACATTTAACAAAACTGAATCTTCCAGGCAGAGTGGAATATTACTCCTTTCTCTTATGTCCAACTTCTCCCAATCTTCCTTCGACATACCAGTAGGTGGTGTACTGGTAGTTTGTGTACTGGTAGGTTGTGTACCAGTAGCCTATGTGCTAGTAGATGGTGTACTAGTAGGCTGTGTACCAGGATCCACAATGATCCATTTTTATTTTTCTACAAGAAGGTCCTCCATCTTCAGCTTCCATAGCTCAAATATTTTACCGTTGAACTTCTCTATCTCAATTCTAGAAGAGATTTCCATTCCTCTTTTTGCACTCAAATCACCACTGCAAAAGATCCCACTAAACCCAAGTTTATCACAGACCTAAGATAAACTTGATCTATCAAGACCGAGAGAAACCATCAACAACAAAGGCATCCCTCTGAAGCCAAAAATGAGCTCTGATACCACATGTAAGTTTTAAACTTGTGAAGTAAAGCAATGCATATAGATTCTTAAGCAAAACATAATTTAATCAATGGCTCATTCACATAGTACATAGAGATATATACCAGAAACCCTCAACCGGGAAAACCTTTCTTATATTCATTATATCAAATTTCACCATTCACTATACAATGTATACAATTTTTTTAGGTATTTTGTAGATACCAAAACCCTAATCCTTAAAACTGGGATTATTTTTAGTAAACCGCTAAAAATAGCAAAAAACTGCCCGAAAAACGTTTTTTGGGGTATTGCCCCAAACGTTGCGCGTAACCAGGGGGGGCATACCTACCCCCCCTGAGACCCCCCTAGGAAAGCGCTCGAAACACACATAACATATAGGGAACTAGTACAAGGGATCGTCAGATGAAATTGTCATATCTGACGTGCCCACACACACACACATGCAAAGAATATAACACATACCCAACAATCCAAATCATCAGAAGTTGAAGGCATGGGAGACAATGGAAAATCAACATCAGGAGGGAAGATAGAGTGTATATATCCCTAAATTTCTTCACGAGGGGGAATAAAAGAGGATCGATGATGGTTATCATCTTGAGGTATCTCGTCAATGCTCAACATTTCCATAATAGATTCATCAGAGAAAAAAATTGGGGAAAGGTAGTCGATTGCAGATGACAAGGAAGTTAACCGTGATGGCATCAAGTAACTGTTGGGTGCCAATAGATGTTGGTCATCCGAAGAGGGAGAAGCAGATTGGATAGAAATGTATGATGTTTCGGCCGGACTAAGTGGCATGGTGTCACCTAGTGCATTGAATTCCAAGGGACTAGGTACAATCCAAGGGTCAGATGATTTCAAATATTGATAAGTCATGGTCGAAATCATATCGACAGTGGCAATATGATGTGTAGTTGGTGGAAGTGGTGTAGGGAAGGTACCCATATGGATAGAATATTTAAGCAAGCCAACACTAATGCTTTCATACGTGATCTTGTGATCTCCCAATAAAGGAATGTTGTTGGTAGAGGGAGCGCGAGCATCGATTGTGCAGAAATCTAACTAATCAACAGTGACAATTTTTCTTTGATGAGGAAATTGTACACATCGAAACACTGATGAGGCAACAATAGTCATAACATAAAACCAACTTCTTCCAAGTAACAAGTTGTAATCAATGGGAGCATCGACCACCTCGACATCAACAACGATGGTTTTTCCACCCAATTGGATGGGCAGGGACTATAAAAGTCCATGGGGATGAAAAACTCACCCATCAAATGTGCATAACATCGTTGGGGATTTGTTAAGTGCGGGTGATTTTAAAATTTTCCAACATGCTAAAGACATGACACAAGTTGAGGCTCCCTCATCCAGAATAGTTCGGTGGAATTGTTGATTGTGAACAACAACATCAACTTGGAAAGCAATTTGGTGGGAGAGTTGAGTCATATAATTTTCTAGGTTAAACATGATATGATTGGATGACTCATGATCAACAACAGCAATAGCGGCCAAGAGTGTTCTACATTGACTGGGGCAATGTTGTAAAACTTCTAACGCAGACATAGCACATGGTGCTTGAGCCAAATCTTCAACAATGTTATAGTTTTGGGTGGCACATGAACTAGGATTAAAGGTAGATTTATGGATAGTGCTCTTAGGAGGGCATAATATATTGTCGAACGTAGGTTTCTCAATTTGAAGTGGTCCAGACATAGGATTAACTGATGGAGGACTAATAGAGGAAGGTGATGGATCTAGTAAAGTACTAGTACCATTAGTGACTTTTCCTTTGTCATGGTTACCTAGTGTGTCATATGTCTTAGAGTGAGTGGTCAAATTAATCCCATTAAAAATATAAATATGTGCACTTGTCGAGACCTCATCATGAGGATGGCTAGAACTGCCCCTAGGAGAGGGGGTTTGAGCAACCATGGATTGCTGCTATGGAAAAGGATGAGTAAGCATAGCGGGTTGTGAATTTCCCTAGAAAATTTTGGTCACGTCATCGCGATGTGGACAGTCTTGAGTGTAGAGATCGTCAACACAAATGATACACATGAATTTCAGTTTTCGTTGTGGTTGCTTTTTGGTAGCAGGTGTTTGAGTTTGATTTTTTGGTTGTTCATTGTTATTGGTATTTTTTTGTTTATTTTTTGCCTTCTTCTTACTTCCGGATTGTTGTGAAGGGGCAGATTGAACTGCATTCACCTCAGAGATCTGAGTTTGGGGGGAGGTAGAGGAGAGTGTGGTCGACTGGGAAGTAGATTGAGTTTTGACGGAACCGATAACATCGTCTGCATGAGTTGAGGATGACGTATTGGATGGATTGGTATTAGCTCTAGTAGAATTTGGAAGAAAATCATACAAAGTGCCAGATTGTGAATAAACCAAATATAAGTACTGAGCCCGAGAAATGGTTTCTTCCTCGGTGACTGTGCCACCCATAGCGACATCGCGAGTGATTGGGGGTAAAAGTGATTTAGTAAACCACTCCTCCAATAATATGTTAGGAATGATTACTTTGATCATCCTTCGTCGTCGTCTCCACTCATGAATATGGTCAGAGATATGCACAGAGTCAGTTTGACAAAGGGAGTTCAAGAGTTCAGTACCCGTCTCGTAGCGAATAGGTATTTGAAAGTATGTGAGGAAAGACATGGAAAGGGAGTTGAAATCATGAAAAGAAGCACGTGGTAGTTCAATATACCACTTTGTCGTAGAGCCCGTAAGTGTTCGCTGGAAAAGATGCAAATGTATAGAATCATCCATGAGGGAGTTTGACGAACACCACGAATGGAAAGTCATCACATGGTTATTTGGATATTCTCCAGATTTTCCATCAAATTTTGGAATATCAAAAGGAAGTTTAGCTGGAATAAATGGCCAAACCGGTGAATGAAAGATAGGATCATTGGTTAACTGAGACAAGTGTGGGAGATCTAGAGTTGCAAGGAAAGGTAGATGTCGGTTAATTTGTGGATGATACTGGTGTGGCATAGGAACACCAGTAGGACCATAAACTGGGTTAGGTGGATAATTGTAACCAGTGGGTCCTCCTACATACAGTTGTTACTGACCAGGATAAACAGGATTCGATGATGAATGAGAAACATTTGCATAAACCGGTGGGTTCTAAGCATTATAAGATAAGTGATTTGCTTGCCCATAAGGAGAATAAACATTTTTCCCTTGAGGAGGGTAAGAAGTAGATCCTAGAGGCAGATACACATTAGGGGGAGGATAAACATTAGACCCCTGGGGAGGATAAGGTTGTTGTCCTTGAGGACTCCAGGTGGTATTTGGGATGCTGCCTGGATAAGGTTGTCCATAAGATGGTCTGGAAAGAATAGGATTTGATACTCCTCCTTGTGGGTTATGATATGAGTTCCCCCCAATGTGGGGTTGGGTAAATGTGCCTCTCGAAGATACTCCCCAGGATTGTGAAGGGTTTCTAGCAAACGAAGGTTGCCCCCTGCCAGTGATGGATTAACGACCAGGGTATGACTGGCAAAGGGAGGTTTCCCTCCAAGAAGAACATGAAAAGGGGCTAAATTTCGCTCATGGGCTAATTTTCCATGGTTTTTCCAAAAATGAGATTCACTATTTTAAAAATGATTCGCCCAAATTCTATAGGATAAAATTATTTTACCTTAAAAATCGCCAAAATTTTATAAAAACTATATAAAATCCTTAAAAACTTGAATATTTTTACAAAAATATCGCCAATCATTTATAGTTGGCACATGAAGAATTAGTAATATTCGCCAAGGTTTCTACATTTTAAAATAAATTTACATCCTTAAAATCATCCCTGAAAGGGGGATGTCCCCCAGGAGGGGTAGGCCCACCATAGGATGGTGGTCTTCTAGGAGGGTTAGGTCCACTAGATGGTGGTTTCCCTCTAGTCAGTTGTATTTGGATAGCAAGGGTCTACATTCTCTGGTGCAAAGATGTCCCAGCAGGATCGTGCAGAACATGTGGAGCTATAGAGTGAAAATTTGTAAAAGTGGGGGTAGGGATTGAAGTGCCTTGGGAATGAGTTGAGGTGATGAGTCCAACATTATGATGGACTTGTGTTGACGTAACAGTAGGGATAATGACCTGATCGATCGGGTGATTCGTAGTTTAACTAGATGGCCCAGTTTCAACAGGAGGGTCATGATGATTAAAAGGTTGTCGAAAGGATTCAAAATGTTCATAGAGATCACATCCTGATGAAGTCCTCCATACAGAATGAGCATGTGTGGGATTTGTATCTACTGTAGTGGTAGGACAAACATGAGTCCTATACTCATCACCAAAGTTTGGTTCTGTGGATCCCATATATGTTTCGGTAAAATCTCTCGTGGGTAACTATGGGACCTCTTCATCTACGACATTCCCAAGGGAGTCTAAACAAAGAAAAAGTGGTTTGAGAGGAATTGTTGACACTGATGTAGTGCGAGGAGTGGGATTCTCAACTGTAACCAAAGAGCCTTCTAGGTTTTCTAACGAAGGAGTAACAACACTCCCAGCATCAGATTGATTTTCTACCTCTCCACGGTAGTTGTCTTCTAGAGGGTTAGGAGGTAAGGGTTGGTAGCTTTCTGGAGGTAGCCCTTGCATCCTACGCAATCGATGAAGACATTTATCATCTACAGGCTCAATTTTGGAGAATAACAGTACACATTGAAAATCTAGGGCCAACTAACGAAAAGAATCAACATACGCTAATAAAATCTAGGAATCAAAAACCAAGCAAACAAAACTTCTCTCGATGATCATACTAGTTGGTGATGAAATCCAACGTCGCATGATGAAGTCAAGAAGGGGCTAGGATATGGTGGAATAGTTACAATGGTGACCTGCTTAACGGACTTTCACCTTGGTGCAAGATTCCATGCAATAATTGTGGATTTACCCTCCAAGAAGCCCGAGTGAGTTTGACCAATGTTTGTTCCAGGTACAATGAGAATTCCCTTCACCATCACCTTATGTAAGTACCTAACGATTATGGAAACTAAGGACACCAAATCGCAGTCAACTCCTGGGAGGGTACAGTTGACAGTCCGATCTGAATGTATGGGCAGGATAACAAGTCTAAAATCAACTCGAGAGGCTCCCACACATAATCGTGGGTATACCCTCAAGTGACCCCCAATATATGATCTGACCACTACAAACAGTTGAATCACGAAGGTATAATCTCCATAATTCTCCTGAATGCAACCTCGTGCGTAACCCATGTCTGAGAGGGGGATCCCAAAAATCCTATACGACAATTGTATTTGACTCTCCCTATCTTAGGATGCTAATGTTTTTTTTGAAAACTTTGGAGAGTTGTACTCACAACCTAATCCAAAGTGCTAATCCTAGTCTAATGTTGGTGGAAGATCCTAAAAACAAAATGTTCTAGATAATTTTTAATTTGCGTTCATTTTGCAGTTGTTCTTTACTCAAAGGGTGTATGACAATGAAATTGATGGTATTGTGACTCAACTCCCAAAAATGCACAATAAAATGATAAGCAGTATTGTCTTTCGATGAATGTCTATTTAAGGGAAAGAGAGAAAGTTCTTTTCATTATCAAACACTAAGATGCAACATCCTCATACAATTACTTCTCAATCAAATCTAATGTAATGCTAAAAATTTTTAGAAATGCCTTCTAATATCCAAACCAATCACCAAAATATGTCCTTTTTCTTATATGTGAATGATAATCAGATGAAAAACTTCTAATGTCAATCAAACTTCAGGATTAAGAAATCAGAAGCAAACCTCACACAAACAAAAAATACACTCTCATTGTGAATAAACAAGAAGGACAAAGATAACCAAATTTGAAAACAAGAAGCAAAAAATCTCAAACAAAAGAGAAATGGTGGAAAACTGACCTCAAAGATCAAATGGAAAGGTTCAAAGACCTTTGGATTTCCTCACAAAATCTTTCACTCAGTCAGATAAATGAGAAGAAAACAACAAGTTAACTCTAGGTCAACAAAGACAAAGAGTGACTTCACGGCAAAGAAAGAAAATGTCAAATTCCCAAACAAGAAGAGATCAATGAATTCTCATAAATAAGGTGTTGAAGGCCAATGACAAAGATGAACTGAGAGTATGAGACTCTGATCAAGTGAAAAAGGCAAAAACTGAACTCAGAAATTGAAAATCTAGAGGATTTTTCACATAAAAGGGGGAAGTGCTCTGGTGTAAGGGGCACAGGGAGTTTTGGTGCTTTGATAGCAAGGGCAGGGGAGTGATCTGCTTCAAAAGTCCAAAAAAATGCCCAGAAACTCAAAAAATCAAGTAGACTCGGCAAATCAAGGTGATCATGATGAAATAAAGAGGAAATCAAACAAATCTAAGAATAAAAGACAATATGGAGAAGGTCAAATGAGTGGGCAAAGGGCCAAAACAAGATTTGGGAATGGAAACAAAAATCAGGGCTCCTCCCTAGCGGAGTCGCCAATTTCTCTTGTAGGTGAATCCTCCAGCGGACAAGTCCCTCTTGGTCTCTAGACTCCTAAGGCCAAGACAAAAACGTTCTTAACATGGACACTGGCATCCTTTTATATATAATCAAGATAACATACGAAGGAGAAGAAGAAAGATATGTATCTTATTAATGACATTTGTCCCTGCAAAGTCTAGGCTAAGCTTCGATCTTGAGCTCCTTGATAGGTCCTATAGAACAAAAAAAGATACAATGGAATTCCTACTCTATTTATATTAGCTCAAATATAGATCCATATATTCCAGACAAACTCATATGGAACAAGCATAAGTTTGAAAGAAACAGGACAAGCATTGATTATTAATGAGAACAAGTAAAAGTACTTACAATCCTTTGATGAAGGCGCAACAACTTCTTCTAGTTCTCCTTGTTCAACCACTTTGCTCAAGTAATCTACATTGATTTCTTTGATGACATACCACTTATAGGATCATAAGTTTGGTATCAATCTCTAGTCTCCACTATTTTTGTATGTTGCCTATGAGATCATAGGTTTCATACCTCCAATCTTTTTCATGTACCTTTCACCATGAGAAGGTCTCCTTATATAACCTTGGAGAGACCCAACCACTTGAGATATATTTGGGATAAGTTGAGGATTACTCTCCTTCAGTTGAGGATCTTCCCTAATATCATTCCTTGACCCAAGATTTGAACCCAACTACCTTCAGATATTGAGGGGATTGTCCCCTGATTTCCTCCAACAAACCAAAAAATCACTCAGAAAGGGTAGCGCTCCCTCAAAAGGGTGAACAGGGTGCTCAAACACTCCCCCAAAGAGGCCTAAGGAGCGCTAGCACTCCCTGACAATGGGTAGGGGAGCGCTCCTCTCCAAAATCCATTTTTGAGTGGTTTTTCTAGTGACAAAAGTCTAGTACTCCCTGTCAACTGATTTCTCTTCTTCAAAACTAGTCGTTGATGTGTCTTAAGTGTCCTTATGATGTCGTTAGAGGCACAAAATAAGAAATATAATAGTATGGAAGTTTCTACATTTGTGACACTTGTGATCAAGATGCGATACTTGCGAACAATATGTGACACTTACAACACTTGTAATGATGACACTTGCAACACTATTGAAGTGAGTAATTTTGATGTGTAACACCGACCATGATAAAAGAGATGGGGGACTAAACTCGACTAGTTAGGGAAAGGGTGGGGCTAAAATTTAAGTAAAATGGCTAAGTTAGGGAGCTTAAGACAAAAAGAAATATTATATTAATATTTCTTAAATCATAAAGTATGGATAATTATTTTATCCTAAGTTCCAAAGTTGGGGACAAGTGGGCCAAAGTAGCTCCCAACATGAAAAGTTTCAAGTTGGGGACATGCATACATATTATTAGGACTTAGTTCATTTCCCATCATTCTTCTCATCATTCCTTCCATCATTCATTCATCCAGGCAATCATCCATGAGAATGCACACACCCATTGAGCTATCCTTTGTATCTTAATGACTGTATCTGAACCTGTATCCATAACCATTCTCTGTTTGTGTAGCTGGTTAGCTTGGGAGATGGACTGAAGAAGAGGGTTGTTAGGCCCATGGGATATTGAAGAGGTGGGTTGTCAGGCATGTGAGAAATTTCTCTTAGGGTAAGAGAATTGTTGGGAATTGATTTCCTGAAGGTGATGATCTGTAGTCATAGTTCTCTGAGACTTCTTGTTCGGCCTGTTGCTGAAGCCCGGAAAGGAAGTGGGGCAGCTGAAGGACTATTGAGCAGAGAAGGGGTGCACTTCCTAGGTGGTGTTGTTCCAGAGTCTGTACTTAAGGATTAGAAGTACGGTGTCTAGGCATCCGAAAGTGGGTAAAGGGTAGAGAAGAGAGAAATGTCAACCTTCAGCAAGGGAAACTAGGGAAGATTTATGTGTTGGCGTTGTCTAGCTTCCAACTATTCTTGGATGTTTATATCCTGTTCAATTGTTGCCCATGAATGTTCGAGTTCAACACGGGTAGTGGTTGTTTTAAGAATGGTATCGAAAAGGTTTAAGGCAACATGCATTTGATTTGATAATCCGGGTTCAATATTGGGCTGTGTTGGTACAGGGATAGTCATGGAGGAACAGTAAAATAAGAAAAACTCAAAGGGAGAATTTAAGTGTTGTCTCAATTCGATCGTATAAAAGAGAGTTTACAGTTTCAGGAATAAAATGGGGTGCAAATCAAAGGCTCTTTCCCTTAACTAGGTTATATTTTAATAAAAATGTATGAGGTGGGATAAAACATTTAGTTGTCTATCGAGTAAGGCTCCTATCAAGGGATAATCTCACGTATAAATAGAAGAAGAAAAATGTAAGGAAATAACCTGATGAAGCATAAAATATATATAGAATTCTGAAAGTGTTGACTAGTCTTACACTTGCTGATAGCTGGTACAAAGGAAAAATAGTAAACAATATAGAAAACCAAAATTCATTCTCTATAGTAGAGGTTGTACTAAATTATAGTGAAGCATTCATCATATACGAATATGAAATGAAATGAAATATGAGATACAAGAAAACAAACTCATAACATAGTCATGACGGAATTGAGAATCTTCAGATTTGCTTTGTATTAACTCTCAAAATGTAAAAACTCTGTTACAATCGACACAAAAAGGTCTAACCATTTTCTTTCTTTCTATGGTGTATTTATATAGTTTTACAATAAGATGGAATCTCAATCGTTGCAACATTTTCAGTTATGATAGGGAGGAGAGAAATCGCTCCATTTCTTCTTCTCTGTCTTTACTTGGTTCCAGAAGCTTGTCCTCATGCATGCTCGGTACAGTTGACACATCTTTCAACCAACCGAGATATCAACCTTGACGGTTCTGCTTGACAATTGGCTTCAAAAGAGTAACAATCTTGGGCTAATTGCGACAACCTGTCTTCCATCTGTCTGTCTATGATGTCGATAGCGCATAATTGCGCACTTGGTTTAATCATACATTTATCTATTTGGACTATGTCCACCATAGTCACTTGTGATATCTCGGCTGAATCTCTTTCCTCTTTTTCATTTAAATCAAGTGATATTTTTTCCATATTCATTTGGATCAATGCCTTGGCATTACCTCCGCTATCAATGCCTAGTAGATTACCATCTATAGAAATAAAAGCCTCTTTTAAGGATTTCGTTACCCTCTTGTCTTGCAGCTTACCTTCCGAGATGTTGTGTTCCCATTCTTTCAATAGAATGTTTCCTTTGGTCTACTCCGAAATGGTAAACCTGGGAGTACTTCCTGAATCCCTATTGTTTGTAGCTATCATAGCCTCTTGAAAGGCAACCTGTGCTGCTCCAACTTCTCTTTTCCTAACAAATAAATTCTCCAAAAATTGATTAACCAGCAAACAGTTGTCCCGAATCACCTCTACCTTGGCAAGTAAATTTCGTTGGGCCGTAGAGAATTTGCTCCGAATCTCCATCGCCCAGGATTGGAACATCCCGATATTTATCACTTTGCTTTCAGTGATTTCCACCCTAGCCTATATTTGTTCGATCAAATATTTTTTCTGGCTCGCTTACATCTAACCATCCCGAACCACCAGCTGTGCTTGTTCGATCTTAGTCTTGAGAATCTCTATCTCACTTTTATCGTCCAACCTTGCTTGCTCTATTCCCACACTCTCCTGGTCTTTGGAAACCTCTGTTGTTGTGGCTAGTCTAGCTTCTAGGGTCTTGATGAGGTGATTTTTTCATTTCAGCTGGTTTTTCAAAACCCCGACTGAAAATTGGTTCGCTGTGGCGTATGCCCCTAATGTCCCAGCTATTTCCATGGTGAACTATTCATTCTTCTTGTCCTTCCCATTAGTCATAACTTTGTATTTCTTAACTGTTGAATCCCCTTCCTGATAGAATTCTCTCTTTACCACTGCCTTTCTCTTTTTATTGAAGAAGAACTCATTTGGTGGGAGCTCTTCCACCCTTATAGGCCTCAACTCTTCATTGAAGATCCACCCTGCATCAATATTTCCCTGAGTTGACTGCAGGGGAGTAACTGATGTGATAGGATCTCCGATTTGCTTCGCTGATTGTCCTGGAGTAGTAATTAGAGCCTGCTTCTTTGGCGGGTCTGGGTTCTTTATCTCTGCTTTCAGACTCTTAGTTTTCTCTCCCTCGTCCTGGTGTTTTTCTTGACCGGGATTCACATCCTTGGAGCCTTCAGAATATTTTTGTTTCACCTCCGCTGTACTCGGATTCTCACCCTGTAATACTACAGGAAGACAACTGCGTCGATGTTCTTGGAATTTCAAAACATTGGCCCTCTCTTCAGGTGCCAAGGTTTGTATCCGAGCTAAAATCTCGGCATAAGATATTGTGCCTCAGAAAATGTCATCCGAGGGCAAATTTTCATGCTCAAATCTCTTGAGTCCGCAACTAGCCAAATGATTGCTCATGACCCTTTGCGGATCATGCTTCTTGTATTCAATAAGGACCAACTTTAGGTCTTCCAGGGCTACTACCTCAGCTTTAGCATTCCCAAAATCTAACAAAGAATATGAATTTAAATGAACAGGAAAAAGTGGCCATACCTTTTTTGAGTATCCCTTAAGCTCCTTGCTTATACCACCGATTACTGTTTGTCTAGCAACCTCATGACAAGCCATCTTGTGGGGAATGAATAATGGCAATGCATGCGGGGGAACAAAATCCCCAAAAACTCTGAGATATGAGAATTCAGCTTCTACATACCAGTCAGCTATGCTCCTCAAATTCGTCACTATATTGTCCGAGATCCTGGGTGGCGGGTGGCCAAAAATAGTGACATGCAGCGGTACCATCACCCAGTTGAAGATTTCATATACAAAATCTGCCGCTTTGTTTTCCCACAATTTCGCATGATAGACGTGGATGGGCTCGTCCTCTACTAGAGTCCAACTCATCTCATTAAGGGAAATGGTGTTAAAAAACACATGGCATCCATAATGTATGTAGACATAAAAAATGAAGAAATCTTGTTGCTCTCTTTCTACGCTCGATACTTTGTAACCCGACTGGTCAAGATATCAGACAACATTTTCGTGGAGTCGAAGGAACATCCTTTGGCGACTCGATATATTAGAGGCACCCATTGAAGAAAGAAATGTGAGGTGTCCTCTCTCCCATAAAATATACATGTCATCATAGATACATACTTGAACTGTGGTTCCAAGGAAGCTATTGAATATATACCATGATTGTCTACCCTAAACTTCGCAGGGTGCGAAATCCAATATCTTATTAAGCTAGACATAGTCTTGTCATACTTCACACATTTCTTCTGTTTGAACTCTTCCAAGAATTCTAAATCATATGTAAGGTAGGACGCTGCGGGAAAATTGTACATAGCTTGCAGATGTTCAGGTCTAAAATCCCCGATGGTGACCTTCTGCTCATTCATGATGGTTTTGGTTGGTATGTCCACATGGTCTAATGCCCATCGGACCATATCATAATAGGGGATTAGTCATGGATTGGATGCTACTTTATGCATTCCCGATTGAATGACGATCTTTTACATGGTGGTTATGTCGTCTTTTTCATTGTCGCTGGAATCATCGGAATAATCCACTAATTCGGCCTGCAGAACATCGGAAATGAATGACCAGTTCAGGACAGAGTCGACACTTCGAGGTGAAGTATCAGCAACGTTGTCCGAACCTTGTCCCGAAACCTCAACGTTGGCTTTGGATTCTTTTCGTGGGGCCATGACGGGAGATCCTGCTTTGGCTCTTCTGCGATAAAAATGCGTATACATACAGAAGTTATCTCGCTGAGAAAGTGTGCTCTGCGTAATGTAGAAATGAATTTTTTATAACGAATAACAACTCTATATATATTCGAAAACTCGGTACTTTTTAGAACAGATCTGTCAAATCATGTTTATAAATAAATTTAGCAATAAAAACCCAATCTTTACATGTTGATTCGCCTTATTTCTAATTAATGCCATAAATTTTGGCAGTTCAAAATGTCAGTTGGCATAAGGAAGGATTAAGAATTCTTCGTCAACTGTGCAAGCATCAAAACACAGGAGATATTGATTTAGCTTAATTAATCTGATTTTACCAAAGTTAATTTAACCTTTCGGTATTCGTTGTATCAGGAATTTTTGTTTTAACCCTTTGAACCTCTAACCCCCAAAATTGCGATGATTGATTTTGGTTGATAAAAACTTAATTGTGATTAGGCTCTTAATTAATTATGCAATTTATTTATATTCGCCATATCGCGACTCAGAGCTTCAAAGGTAAGTTTTTGGGAAGTTTGCATGCCGAGCTGCGAAACCGCGAGATCACGATAATACATTTTAATTAAAAGGGAAAATAAACTCGGATTAAGTGTTTAATTAATTATGTTTGTATCTTTATCGCAACTTCACGACTCGGGCTTAGACAATGTAGTTTTTTAAAAGAGAACACGCCGAGTGGCGAATTGCCGAAGGAACTTAACCATGGCTTAGGTTTTTCCTTTAACTTTGACATGGGTTACTAACCTACGGACTTTGTGGTTTTGGCTATCAGGGATACAACAATGAGAGTTTTGGATTTAGTGAATGTCGAGGCGCAAAAACTCGATGATGTTTAGTCGTGATTTAGGAAAACTTTACTCCCGTTACTGACCTGGGTAAAATTTTAAAGTGATTTTTCTGTTTTGTTGCTTGGGACTTGTGAACTATGTGATATATAGCATCCAACATGCGAAATCCCGAGGTAGAACAAAAGGGGGATTTTTTTTTGCCAAAAAGTAGAGCTTTCCTCGAGAGTACAATAATCATCGCTGCTTGCATGATAAGACTTCAAATATTTTGAAACCACAGATGAAAAATATGAAAACCATCTTTCGATTTCGAGCATTAAGACCTGAAATTTGAGACGGGCTAGAAAAAATAAAGGCGGCTCCAACAGGTGGGACATGCATGTAGGGAATGAGGGACTATAGGTTGTTAGTTTGAGTTGGCTCTTGAGCCGAAGTCCTTCCTGTTGTCTATGAGCCTTTATCCTGGTTAGGAATCCCTTTACCTGGGTGGAGTTTAGTCCCAAATCGGGGGTGATTCACTGTTGAGAGTGATGAATAGTGTGGTCTAAGGCTAGGAGGTTCGTGGAAGGTCTGCACATAGTTGGTGATATTATTACCAAGATAAGTGTCAATTATGTGATAAATTTACATGATGCATTGTCATTTACATGTTTATTTTATGGGTTTATCTTATGTGTGTGTATAACTATCTGTATAATTATGGGTATTTCCTGTATATGCCGCATGTATACGTTTACTATTATTTCAGTATGAATCCGTGTATTTACATATGTATTTGGATGTTTATGTTATATATATATATATATATATATATATATATATATATATATCCATAAGAGTTCTGTGTGTATATATTTTAATTGCATGCAGTTCGAAAAATTTATGTGGCATAGGTCAGTTGGATGTTGGGTACATCACAATATGTTACGCAGATAGAATGAAAGCGTTTTCTGGCATAGTGTGGCCCAACATGGATGGCCAGGGACATTACTCTCCAACCCCCTAGTTCCTCATGCTACAACATGAGGGAAGCTCCAACTCCCCAATTATCTGGCTACAACCATAAGGGGGCTACAACCCCCTATTATCTCTGACCACAACCAGAAGGTGTCTACAACCACCTGTCCTTGCCCCGTCCAATCAACTTGATGTATAAGTATAATTATGGAACATTTGTCACACTATCACTGTGATATATATTGTTTTAAACCTATACCAATCAACTTGAACCAAACAACCCGTACCAATAATTTGAACCATGCGTCAACCATGCATCAACCTGTACCTCAACCTGTTATCAACTTGTACCATAAATAAGGGCATCAACCACGAACCAACCTATACCTCAACCTATACCATGAACAAGTGCATCAACCATGAACCAAACCTGAACAAATAACATGCCAAAACAACAAGTCCAAACAACCTATCACAACAACTTGTCTCATCAATATTATCAACTAAATCAGATCTACTCACCAAGATCAATCACCGATACAACTCTCAAAGATTTGCATTGACCAAGCATAACACAACAACTCATAATCATCACCAATATCAATATGTGCTTCTAATAATATACCAATACAAGTATGCTACATCATCCATAAACCATCTGTCAACAATACTACTAACAAGTGCCTCCAACCATGTACCAAGTATGTACCAATCATGTATCAACTACTCATCAACTATTACTCATCAATACGTACCAACATAATCAACTATACATCTCATGTATGTGCCAACTCATCAACTACTTGTCTCAACCATGTACCCAACATGCACCTCAACCAAAATCCCTCATCAATTTCATCATTGTTGTCCCTTGACCAAGTTTGAGGATCCTTGGTCATGTTTGACCTAATTTTGGGACTTCTATAGGTTGTCGAAGGCGGAGTGCAAGACGAAGCGAAGATCACAAGATCTAAGCCTCATTTAGGGCCCTTTTTAGGATTCAAGATTATGTAATGGGCATGGGATGTCGGCCCATGGGTTTACCCATGCTTAGGCCTATTTTGTATGTATAAATAGATAGCTAGGTGATGTAAGAAGGAGCCAGTTGTAAGAAGGAGCGAGTGTGCTAAGTGCTAAAAGAAATGGCTAAGTGATAGAGTTGTATCTGTGTGATCAAGAGTTGTAAGTGCTTTGTGCATACTGTGTGAGACTTGCAGAGCTAAGTGCAAGTCATTGTAAGAGACTGTGTAAAGTTGTGTGCTTAGATCTACTCAGGGAAGGATGATCTAGTGAGCTGCACAGATCCCCTGTCCTCTGCAGAGTAGGGTTTTTGAGTCTCTGTGCATGTAACCGAATAAAGAATCTAATAAATAAGACAAAGAGTTGGTGAACATAGCCCCAGGGTGGGGGTGAACCATGTATATGTTGTGTTTCTCTGCTTTGTGCTTTGTGTTGAGGTGCTTATATGATAACTTTCTTAGCGCTTTGATGTAAATGAATGATAGATAGATATGTTAATGCTTTGCTCTTAATAATATTAATGAATACTATATTTGGCCTATGTGGATGTTATTAGTGCTTGAATATAATAGATTTGGATGAATATTGTGATTCTCTATAATTAGGGTTTAATCGCATTGTAACTAAGACTAGATATTGATTAATATTAACTGTTGAGTGCTTTGCTAAGTGTTAGAATCACATATCTATGTCCCAACTAAGGTTGCAGACATCTGAGTCTTGCAACCACCCCTGCCTCTACCTCGGGTGAGACTTCATCTACTTCACAAGTGTTTCCAAAAGGGCCGATAGTTAGGGTTTTGTTGGTGCATTGTTGTAGCATTAAACCCTAGTTCTTTCCCTGTGACAAGAAATGGTTTTGTTGTTGGGACTTGAAACTGCGATTGCCAGGAACTGAGGAGGAAGAAGCTTTGTGCAAAGATCCTACCTAAAACTTTGATTATTGGGAACTAAGGAAGAAGAATCTTTGTGGAAAGATCTGACCTAAAACTGTGATTGCTGAGAACTGAAGAAAAAGAAGCTTTGTGCGAAGATTGGACCTAAAATTTTGAAATCTTTGTGCGTAGATCTATTGCTCTAGTGCACAGTATTCTACTTGATCTATGAATCTTTGTGCCAAGAAGGGTCAGATTTGAAGAAAAGAAGTAAGATCTGCAAGCTCTGTGCTCTGATAAAGGTAAGAATAGTGAAAATTTCTAGATCTGGAAGATTTTTGCTCTGTTGAAGATAAGATTAGTGGAAAAATTTGTTTCTAAAGTATGGATCTAGGTGTGTTTGATAAGATTTGTCCTAGCTTGAAAAATAGGGCACTGATAGATGAAAGAAGATTTTATATGAGTAGATTTGATAAGAATAGTGAAAGATATGTTATACCTATGCATAGAGAGAAATTTTGGACTAACAAATGGATGCAGGATCCTAGAAATAAATTTTTGCAGGTTAGCTACCATGATCCTAATGCACAGTATAGGAAAGGCTAGGGATCATTTAAGATAAAGAGAGGATTAACCCTTTGTTACAGTTGTAGAAAACCAGGACATATTGCTAAGGAATGCCCTGGAAGAAAACCTTGTTGCTTCTATTGCAAATCTATGGACCATGAAGTATTGGATTTCCCTAGAATGATTGCCAAGTATGAAAGGATGAATATGGGACAAGGAGACCATGAGAAAGGTCAAGAAACTGAGATTATGACAGAACCCTAGAAAGAATCATAAAAAGTATTGCTACAGATGAAAGAAACCTTGAATGACCACCGACATATCAGCCTATCAGATATCTTCAAAGAAAAATAATGCATTGAAGTAAGAATATGAGACTTTGACATTGACTATGTTCTGGATGAGGAAACATAGGTGAATATTATGACAGAAAGAACTTGGGAAATTATAGGAAAACCTTCTATGATTCCTTCATTGGGAGGAATAGGGTTGTTCAGAGGAAAAATGATAACCTTATGTGGAAGACTTACTGTTACACATGATTTTGGTCACTTTGGTGATGTCTCTACAAGTGATGTATTCAAGCTCCCACAAGGACTTTTTTCCTGAGAAAAGTGATTGCTATCTCCTTCCAAAAAACACATTTTTAATATGAGTTCGCAGGCTGCCTATATTACAGGGTGAGAAAATCCTTCATTCTCACAGGAAACACAAACTTAGGGTGAGAATTGTTCGCAGCCTACTCTATAGGTAGGGTGAGAACCTGTTTCAAAGCTTGGAAAAGAGAAGAGGTCATGAAGGTTCTAGAAGGGAATATTCTAGAAAATGAGTTGGAATTCTCATGGTTGGCATGCTACTGAATTCTCAGATTTAGTGGGATCATCCTCATCCATTTAACCATCTCTCCTTCTCCTATATATTGAAAGGTTTCTCATGGAAAAGGTTAAGCAAGATTGAATGAGGAATTGGTGAAAGAATTGTGTGAAGAACTCTGCTTGGATAGAAGCTTGAAGACCCTATTTGGTCTATCAAGTTGTATTGGGTTTTCTTCATGCAAGTGTAGAGAAAGTGTGTGTGTTGGAACCAAGGGTCACTGAACGAAAGCTTGCGACATCAAGGTGATCCGGTTGTATATTCTAATTTCATTTAATATAATACAATCGCATGTCCCTTTCCCATAAAATCACTCTTATTTTATTGCATAACTCCTTGATCATATGCATAGGTTGACATTGAATATACTTTGCTATCTTCACTTTGGTTGGTTTGTGTTGTCTTGGACCTAATTTCACAAGAGCACCGGAGTGAAGCGGGAACAACATAAACCTAAAGAAGCGATATAAAGGTATGCCATTCATTCCTTCTTATTAGTAGATTCAATTACTACAACTTAGGGAAAGAGTTGTGTCGTGTCTCGTTTTGTTCTAGATCTAGGTGGATCTAGGGAGATTTGTTAGTGTCCACACCTGACGATTTATCCGATAACAAAATTGGCGACTCGACTAGGGATACAAACCATTTTGGTGGTTTTTATTGGCAATTTTCTCTTGACCTATCCTTTTTCATTCCTAATCAATATCTGAGTCTTGAGGAGACCCTCACAGACTCCCTGGGTCCAGAAGTTCCCTCAAAAGTCTTGTCATTTTTCCAAAATTTGCTTGATTACAAACCTTCTCACACTACATCTTTCTGTACCCTGTGAGAATAACTAAGGTTCACACCCTAATGTTCAGTTCAATATGGACTTCTCACAACCTGTCTGTGTCTAGCCTGCAAGAATCCTTATTTCTTGCACTGTACTCCACTGTCAAACTACGAACTCACTTGTAAAAATTTTGGATTAAGTCTTTTGTGTCTTCAGATGCCTAGATTGGTTGGCGTGTCTGGAAAGAACTTCTCTGGCCAATGATTGAATGTTTCTTGACTTCAAATCTCATGAATGATTAGTTTTCGAAAATTGAAATCTCTTCTTGATCATTTTTCTCAATTTTTACCTCTTGACCTTTTCTTTACAAGGGTATAATCTTCGACTCAAATCCGAGTGCTTGTTTCGTCGAGAGATTTTGATTGGATTAAAAATTGAGATTAATTATCCTTTTCAATTGCTTATTACTTGGAAAATTGTTACCCATGTGCATTTGAAGAGACTGGTCTTGTCAGTTTGTTATATTTATCTTCATTGAAAGATCGATTTGGGTGTTTGTTGTGTATTTCTTTTTCGTTGGTTGCTTACTTTTTCTTCGTTCCATCCCTATCGCTTGGTTTCTAATAAAAATTAAAGACATTTTCTTTTTTTTAAGCAACTTTTTATTCGAAAATATTGGCATTCAAGTATTGAAAGAGAACAAATAGGGAATTTTCATTTGTCATGGTTGTTTGATATTACATTTCAGAGAAGATCATACATCATAGTTCACATTGTTCCAGAAAACTCCTCTTTCCCTCTTGTAAATAGGATTCATCGAACAAAAATTTGTATCATTCATTTCTATTTATGCATTGTTGGGTCAGAGTCTCACACAACATCGGTTTCATTCTCATCTCCTTTTGAGTAACACCAACCTTTAATAATATTGCACAATTTTAAAATTTAACTAGTAAATTTTTCTAGGGCTCTTTTACACCAACATTATCTAGGCTAGAGATTTGGAATAGGCAGTGAGACACACTCTCCAGAGCACAAGACACACAATAGTATATTGTGATAAGGAGTGTCAAATTCCATTTGCAACATTTTGTTCTGGGAATCCCTTCTCACACAAGGGTCAAACATGAGGTCGCATTGAGATTGACAGAGTTACTCACCTTGCTTTGCTGATATTGGTGTAGAGATTGCACGTATTACAGGGGTCACTTGAAGGTATGCCCACAATGGGAAGCCTCTCAAGCTAATTTCGGGCTAGATACCCTTCCCTTGCATGTGGATCGGACTGTCGACTGTTCCCCCAGGCATTATTGTTGTTGGTGGTAACCTCAGTAGCCTATCTTCTTAGGGTCTTACACACAGTTACTATGAAGGGGTGAGCTTTCACAGTACCTGGAATCGATGTTGGCCAGACTCACTAGGGCTCCTTGGAGGGTATACCCACAATTGTGTGTGGGAGCTTGCACCAGGGTGTAAGTCTGTTAAGTAGGTCGTCAACGTAACTTTTCCACCCTGGCCCAATCCCTTCTTGTCTCGTCATTGCAATGTTGGATTTCATCACCAACTAGTGAATTCAGAATTAGAAGGTCTTGTTTGCTTGGTTTTGCTTCCTATATTTTATTAGCACATGTTGTTTGTTTACCCAAGTTGGCCGTAGAATTTCTTTTGTAAAATTCTAACTCGATCACAATTGACCCTCCACGCCATTGATGTAGAATGAAAGGCCTGCCCCTAGAAGATCTGGAAGGTTCTCAACCCTTGCCTACCAACTCACCAGAGGGATCTCCTCAACAGAGTGAATTCCAAGATGTTTCAACTCCACCAGTGGAAATAACTAACTGTTTAGAATGGTTTTGAATTACCAATTCTCGAGAGGACTTCGAACTTCCTCCCGACTCCGAGAGACATATTGTTCGAGTGAATTCTTCTAGAGATATAGTTGTTCAGTCTTCTGGATTACCAACTGGACCTTTCATAGGACCTGAGGGTCAAGATCCTTTTTGGACTATTGGCATTTTTAGACACGATCTGTTTGGTTCAGGAGTAGGCATTGATATCACTGTCACACTTGAGTTGCCTGAAACATATGATCTAGACGCAATACCTTTTACTACTACCTATTATTTTCCTAGTACAGACACTCCTCCAACTAACCACATCTTGACTATCCCTCTACAAATGGTCCATTACACAATGGTCCCAGATACTACAAGTCCTCACACCTGGATTACATCGGCTAGCCAAACCCCCATTGGCACACCTCTTTTTCCCAGTTTCACCCCAACACTTCCGCCCGAATATCATGTGTTGAATGATCCTGTTCCCGTTCCTACACAAATCTCATCTGGGACTCTTGGCATTTACACTCCTTATGGGCACCATTTCATTCCCAGTTTTATTCTGACACTTCCTCAACCCCCTTTTAGAGGACCTCTTCGGTCCTCTATCAGAGGCACTGACCCTAGTGGCACCATCCCATCTTTGACACCTAATTACTAGATTCCTCTTGGTGGACAATTTCACCAAGGAGGCCAAACCCAATCCCCTTTTGCAAGACAAATCCTAATAGGGAAGCAACCCCTGATTGGAGGGAAACCCCCACCGACCCCACCCTATGGACAAAACATACCTCCATCCTTGGCCCAATATTGGAATTATCTTATTCAACATAATCCTCACTTGACTGGGGGGAAACAACCTTAAGCTAGCTCCATCATACCCCCTAGTACATGCCAACCATATCCAGGCACGTCTAATCCTATTTGGGGCTCGAACGCTCAACCCCATGCCCCTGTTCAAGGGTACAACCCTATGAATTACTTACCTCTACACCGACAACCGAATGTGCCTAGATCTTCGCATTATATGCAAACTACTTATGGTCCCACTGGTATACCAACGAGACTCCATCCCCAAAGTCACCAATACCCACATGTGAATAGATAGTTACCCTTATTAGCCACCCTGGACCTTCCTAATCTGTCAAGGATTTTAAATGATCCGATCCATCACTCTCCTCAATGGCCCACCATACCGGCCAAACTACCATCTGACATCCCTAAATTCGATGGTAAAGTGGGAGAGGACCCGAACAATCATGTAATGAATTTTCACCTTTGGTTCTCATCCAAATCCTTGATGGATGACTCTATTCATTTACGCCTTTTTCAGCGAACTCTCACAGGTTCTGCCACGAAGTGGTATATAGAATTACCACGAGGCTTCTTCACCAACTTCAACACCCTCACTATGGATTTCCTCACCCACTACCAGTTACTGATCCGCTATGAAACAGAAACCGAGATTTTGAGTTCTTTCAAACAAATGAAAGCCACTCATATCTCTGATCACATTCATGAGTGGCGACGGAGACAACGTCTCATCAAACTCAAACTTCCCGATCAGTTGCTGGTAGAGTGGTTCATGAAATCATTCGTGAATGACATCGCTCATGACATTTCCATGGGTGGAGTTGTCACAGAAGAATAGGAAATCAATCATGCTCAATACCTCGACCTCGTTTACTCACAAATGGGTACTCTTTATGACTTACTCCCTGACGCACCTCGTCCTTCTACTTCCACTACTTCAACTACTCTTGTTGCTTCTCATGCAACTGACGCTGTGATTGGGACTTTCCATGCCCAACCTCATTCTATCCAAACCTATAGAAACAACCCGAAACCCATTTCTTCTAATGTTTAAAATGCTCTGTCTCCTACCCCTCCCACTGGCAAGACTTTTGAGGTAAACTCTGTTCAATCTACCCCCGACGACAAAAATAAATCCAAAAAGGGAAAGGGTAAGAACAAGGAGGATAAAAATAATCCGCAATCTGAGAAAACCAAAACACCACCTATTGATGACAGGGATAAGCGTAAACCTCGATACCCTTGTCTTATCTGTGGTGATGATCACTACACTAAGGATTGTCCAGGACGAGCCGAGGTTACTAAGTTCCTTCAAGGGACCACGAAACCCCCCACTCCGATCGTATTGTCACAACCCTTCCCCTCTCAACAATAGGCCCAATCGTTCATTCATGACCAACCTTCCCCCTCCAATACAACCTATGTCTTAATGTGTACAAGTGATTCAAAGAAGAATGACATCACACTTACCACTCGAGCCAAAGATTATCCTTCCTACAAAGAGAAGGTTGTTGAAATACCTCCTTTGTTGGTCCAACCATCTCGCATGACTCAACCTACCAACGGTCCTCTTCATCTCGAACGACCTAGCCTAGATATAGTTCTTCTCCCTCCCCCAAAGGGTGTTGTTTGAAAATTGGCTTTCAATCCTCATGCACATGTTGCCTAGAACTACAGTATTGTCAAATATCTGGACCAAGCACCGTCTGCAATGTCATCCCTCGAAGTCCTTAAGAGTTGTCCTATACAATGGAAGGCACTTTTGAAAGTTATTGTTGGAATCGACCCTATGGATACGAATTTAATAATTTTTTACTTTGAAGATCACATTCCAAGGTTACCCCCTCAACTCGCATTCCAAATACAAGTTATTGTCTCTGACAAAAACATTTGTAGAACAGTGATTGATGAGGGTGCCTCGACGTGTGTCATGTCTATTACCTGCTATAAAGCCATCAGATCTCCTCCTTTGATTGAATCCCACAACATGCACAAATCCTTCAATGGCTCTGGTTTCAAGCCTTACGGTGTCCTCCCTTCATTGCCTATTACGTTAGAAGGAAAAATGGACAAAGTTGATGTGGAGGTCTTCGACACTCCCCTCGATTACAACCTTCTACTTGGACATAGTTGGATCGATTCCATGCGTGTAGTTGTGTCCACTCTTTTCCATGTCGTTTTTTTCCCACATCAAGGAAAAGTAGTTACCGTAGACTAATTGGCCCTCTTTCACTCTGACACATGTACCGACAATGTACCTTTCATTGCAAAACCCCCCTTGGACATGAGAACATCGGTGTGGGTCTTCTTAAAGATTCCTCTTTGATGGGTACTTTACCCATTCCACCACCCGATGTTACACATCCATTTTTCACCTCAATCAACATGATATCCACCTTTGTTCATGGAACCCCTTCATCTTATGACCCATGGATGGTACCCAACCTCGACGATCATCTTCATTATGGCGACAAAATGCCTTTGAGTCTGGTCGAATCTGCTTATCAAGCCATTCAATCAACAACCCCCTCTCTTGGTTATTTACCTCCGGATCCATTCCACATCATTTTTCCTACAGACGACATGATTATGTCTGTTATGTCTATGGAAGATACCCCTTGGGACGATGGACATCATCGTTCCAACCTCACCTCTTCCTGGAACAACACACCATTGAGGGTTACCAACGACTCCCGACCCTGTCGACCGTTGTCATCATTTCTATCATTCCTGAGTCTACACATGACATGTTCTATGAAGGGAACTTAAGTAATATCTCACCCACCATCCCCCTCGACATATCCATCAAACCTGGAGTTGTTGAAAATGTGCATATCGAAGCTTCATGTTCCCATGACGAAGTTGTCACCTACAAGTCTCTTTTCCAAGAATTTTGTGACGTCTTTGCATGGAGCTATGAAGAAATGCTGTGGATTGACCCCAACATTGTGGTACATGAGATTAAGACATACCCGAGTGCTAAACCCGTCTAGCAACGACTTTGTCTGGTCCACCCACATAAAGCAGCTGTTGTCAAGATTGAAGTTGAGAAACTTCTCAAAGTTGACTTTATTTACCTTGTGGCTCTAACTGACTGGGTTTCCAATCTTGTTCCAATTGACAAGAAACAAGGTACAATCCTCGTGTGCATTGATTATAGGGACATTAACAAAGCTTGTCCTAAAGACAACTTTCCTACCCCCTTCATTGACCAGCTCGTCAACGATTGTGCCGGAAGTAAAATATTCTCTTTGATGGATGGCTTCTTTGGATATAATCAAATCAATATCATTCCCACAGACCAACACAAGACCGCTTTTATTTGTCTTTGGGGTACTTTCGCCTACCGAAAACTTCCATTCAATTTAAAGAATGCCGGTGCAACTTTTCAATGTGCTATGTCTTACGCCTTTCATTATATAAAACACATTGTGCAGCCCTATCTTGATGACTTACCCGCTCACTCCATGTGCCATGTAGATCATCCAATACACCTCCGTGCCATTTTCCTTCGATGTTGGTTTTACCACATAGGCTTGAATCCCCACAAATGTGTTTTTTGTGTAGAATCTGACTGAATTCTGGGCTTTATTGTTTCATCTCAAGGGATCATGGTAGATCCTTTGAAGTTTGAGGCGATTCTCAATATTCCTCCTCCTTCCACACTTCGTCAGTTACAAAGTTTCAAGGGAAGGCAAACTTTCTCCGTCATTTCATCTCGAACTATGCTGAGCTAACTCTTGTATTTACGCGACTGCTCAAGAAAGGTTCTAAGTTTGTATGGGATTCCACTGCCAAAAAAGATTTCAAAGATTTGAAATTGTCTTTGACATGTACCCCACTACTCTTCCCACCTAATTACTGTCGAGATTATTTCCTTTACCTCACAGCCTCGGACTATACCATATCTATGGTTCTTATCTAGGAGGATGATTCTCATGACGAACATGTCATCTATTACTTGAGTCGGAGTCTCACGACTACCAAAACCAAGTATTTACATGTTGAAAAACTAGCCTTGGCAGCTGTCCAAGATGTTCAACGTTTCTGGCACTATATCCTTTCTCGCAAGACTACGGTAATTTCTAACTACAATCCTATGAAACACATTCTTACACACCAATTGCTAGGGGGAAAATACTCCAAATGGATCGTAATACTCCACGAGTTTGACTTAGAATTTGAACGTGCTAAGTCCAAGAAATCCTTGGTGTTTGTTGAGTTGATATGTGGCCTTCCCTGCTCTAAGACGGAAAATGTAGCAGTAGATTCATTACCCGATGAATCTCTTTTCCTGATTAGTTCCGATGACCTTTGGTATAGAGATATCATCATATATCTCCAAACCTAGACTTTCCGGCCCAATTTGTCTAACACTGACTGCCATCGAATACGCTACCAAGCCCGTCAGTATATTATCCTCGGTGATACTCTTTATCGTCGTGGGATTGACTCCATTTTTCAACACTGCCTCACATTTGATGAAGCTGAGAAAGCCCTAAATGAATGCCATTCTAGAGCCTGTGGTGGTCACATGTCTGGGTATGCTACGACCTATAAGATCTTACAAGAAGGGTATTTTTGGCCTTCTTTATTCAACGATTGTATAATTGTCGTCCAAAAATGCCACGCTTGCCAAACCTACAACAATAAAATACGATCACACCCTACTCCTCTATACCTTGTGGTCTCCATTGGTCCTTTTGTGAAATGGGGTATCGATTTCATGACATGTCACCCTCACTCGCCTGGGGGGCATGGTTACATTATTGTAGCCATAGATTATTTTATGAAATGGGCTGAGGCGATGCCAACATTCAACAATATTGAAAGGACTGCAACATTATTTATATTCAATCACATCATTTATTTGTTTGGTGTTCCTCAAGCTATCGTTACTGACCACGGTAGCCACTTTAGAAAATTCATGATGTCCAAACTCATTGAAAAGTTGGGTGTTCACCATGACAACTCAACACCCTATTACCCACAAGCCAATGACCAAGTTGAATAAATAAACAAAATCCTCATTTTCATGCTTCGACGAATGATAGGGATTCACAAAACGAGTTGGCACACGATGTTGTTTTCTGCATTGTGGGCTTACCAGACATCCGTTAAGTCTGCTACCAGGTTTACACCATTCCAGTTAGTCTATGGTTTAGAATCCATCTTGTCGATTGAATGTGAGATACCGTCCCTAAAACTAGCTGTCAAACTTCTCCCAAACAATTCTTCTGAAGAAGAACTTTTGTTGTATCTCATGCAATTAGACGAAACTCATCATGACGCCACCATAGTTATAAAAGCCCAGAAGAAACACATCAAATCCCAATACGAAAAACATGTCAAGCTAGGTGTTTTCTCCAAAGGTGATCTGGTTCTCCTTTACAAACAAGATCAGGATATGCTAGGAGCCGAAAAATTTGAAGCTATGTGGCGAGGTCCTTATATCGTCAAACGAGTTTTGGAGAAAGGAGCTTATGAGTTAGTAGACTATGACGGTATCCCTTTGAGTGAACCCAGAAATGGGTTGTAATTAAAGAAGTACTATGCTTAAGATCACTTGTGCATGAGTGCTTGTATTTTATTGTATCATACTTTTTGTGTGTTACTTTAGTATTCTCTTTTGTTATTTGGTCTCTGCCCTCGATCGCTTATATTGCATTGTACTTGGTTTCCATATGTCGGAGTCTTCGCCACCCCACATTGGCTTCGCTGATGGTGCTAGCCGTAGTACTCAGAACCTTGCTTCTGTGCATGGAAAATTTACACCCCTACAAACAACCTTATCAGTATATGAGGTGTGTACCTCGGTTGTGCGACCAATAATATTGCAGAATATAGTGCCATCATTGAATTGTTGATTGATGCTATTTTTCTTGATATCCACCACCTGGTTATATGACTTGATTCGCAGCTAGTAGTACTACAATTAAGTAACGTCTATGCTATCCGAAGTCCTACTTTATTACGGGTATATTTACGAATTCGCCTCTTGGAATGTTATTTTGATTATATCGAATATCAACACATTCCTAGATGTCTAAATACATTGACTGATGCATTAGCTAACTATGTGTTAGATATACATTTGGGGCATTTATAAACCAATCACACATCACACAACATAAAATAAACTGGTAGAAGCCGTATATATTTATATAACGATCAAAAGTTTTTACAAAAAGTCTCTGTCCAAGGATCAAAATCTCAAAATACGAAGCCCATAGCTTCTACAAAATAGAATCACGGATGACGCTCACGATAACACACAACTGCTTGGGCTACCCTACGAAGAAGTCGACTGAGAGACTGGAACACTCCCACAGTATGGCACTGGTAACATCTCGGAATCTCCCCAATAGCAATATCTAGGATCTCCGCGGTCAACCCCTCAAAGTTTTATTCCACTACCTCGTAGTCTTCGACATCCCATCTCGCCACTAGAGCCGCTTCTCCTCGCCTTTGAATGGGAGACATTCCTAGAGGTCGATACGGCCCCACATCTGTGTCATCAAAAATAAATTTTGGATTAGTTCTTGGATAAACATAAAAACATTTCATATGATAAAATTTGCAAAAAAATTTCAAAAGAACAAAATGTGTACTTCTTACCTAAGTCACCCCATGGAGCATCCTTAGGTAGGGCCAAATTCGGATCCCCTCGGAAATCCAAACCAGCATATGTGTATTCGTCGATCATCAACATCTGGGGCCTCAACCAGTCAAAAAATGAATCATTATACTTGATTATAGGCCCTGCTATGTGTCGAGCCATGAGGTTGCACCACCTGAGCATCCTCGAATCCCGTGGGGCCGGTAAACCCCAATCAACCTGTAGTTGTAGTAGTGGGACCCTATCAAGGAAGAATGACACCAAAAGTGATCCATACCCAAACTGCTTCAAGTCACCCTTTCTTCACTTCGTCAATTGTCTCTTCATACTGCGGAGAACTGCATCCAACCAGTTGAATAATCGAGGCTCTGTGCACTCTATGGCGTATTGGAAATAGATCTGGAGCACAATGTGTGGAGCCGCACTCCCATCCATGCATGCAATAGTAAACAAGATGGTCTGTAGGGTAAGATCTTGGACCCCCCAAATGGAAACCTTACCCTTGCTTATCTCTACCTTGGGAACACAATACTGGTGACAATACTCGCTCATAGGGAGTCTATCGCCTCTACCTCTAGTCAAAGTAGCATGGTATCCACATCGTGATAACCCCATTATAAAATAGATATCCTCAATATCTAGTGTCAGCGTATGGACTCCCACGTGAAATAACTATTGATCCATGTCCCACATGTGGACCATGTATTCCAACAACCTAAGTTGGGCTCTCATGCTTGGAATCCTGAAAAATTTCAAAAGCCCACAGTCCTGGAGGGCAGCGACTGTACCCGAGTCATTCTTGGCAATGGCATCTTCCTTCTCATGTTATTTTTCTCTCCATTACAACATTGTGATGGTCAAACACCTGCAAAAGAGCGATGAGACAACAACTTGTTTTAAACTCTTGCATAATTTTTATTGAGAAAAACCTTTAAAATCCATTTTTTGGCCCCCACAGGTTAGCCTTTTGCACAGTGAGAGATTCTCGTAGGTGTCCTGAAGGCCACCTATGAGGATCTTAGATTCTCGCAGGTCCCACATGGCCCACCTGCGAGAATTCTTGGGCACATGTTCCAACCCTAAAATGGACTCAAAACCCAAACAATTGCCAATAAAAACAAAAAATAAACCATGGAAAAGTTAGAGAATCAAGAGATTACCTCGCTTGCTAAAACGGTTCGTTGAATGATCGCTTTTTCCTCTGTAAATCGAGAAAATAAATTTGGGGGAAACCGAGGTATGTTGGACAAGTTTTTGGCAAAGTAACAATGAAATTGTAAAAAACCCTTTTTACCCATATTTATTCACTTTTCACTATTTTTTATTGATTTTTAATATTATTTTTATTACTTTGTCTATAAAACCAAATACCCTAATAGCCTTGTGAGTGTGGTTTTTTGCAGATATCACAACTTTGAAGTCTGAACGAGGGGGTACGGGTGTTTTTTCTTTTGTCGCATGTACGATTACTTTTTTAGGGATTTTTAGAAAAAACCTCGAGCTCAGTCTTCGTTCGTTCTCGCACTCGAGAATATATGAGAACGTAACCAAGTATACGTTTTCTCTCCTTTTCGTACTCGTCATGGTAACACAAAAACGACGAATGTAAAGGAGTATCCTTTAATCTCTTTTCACGCTCCATAAAAACGAAAAGATGGCCGAGCGATCTTGTTCTTTTCACGCTCGTTAAAGTATTTGAAAAAATGTTTGACGGGCAATAGTTTATCACTTTTTTGGTCTCTTCGAACTCTTTTATGAAAAAGGAACTGGGAGAGTTATCTTTAAGTGTTTTTCATACTCTTAAAACATAAAAAAACCTTGAGTTTTCTATCCTTGGACTCGTTAAATAAACATCGAAAGACCCGAAATGGGACCAAACCACTCCTTCCTAGGGTTCGTTAAATATACTCCGAGGGACTCATCCCAAGGATTAGCTTACATCAAGAAGCATATGTTATCCTCCTCATTCTTTTGTAAAAATAAAGAGGTACTCGCCAGAAATCGTGGGGGAAATTTTGGGAAAGGGATGTTTTTTCATATTCATATTAATGGAAATAAGCATCACTCTTGAACATGACAACCCCTATTCATCATTTGAATCCGGGTTGGGAAATCCATTTGTATCTCGTTCGACTTGCTACAAGATCATATCATGGGTCGTCTTTGAGTCAGTGCTACCAAGTCCTTGGTCGCGTCGTTCATATGTTCAAGAGAAGTTCACACGAGCCCTCTATTGAGTCGACCATCTGCAGTTGTCCATTGTTACTATGTTGGACTTCCCTGTGTCTGTTTCAACCTATATTCATACTTTGTTTCACCCTCAAAATCTATTACTTATTTCATGTCATTGATGGGGGATACATCAAGGCCCTCCTGTGACGAGTCTTGTTCCATCGACTCCAACTCATTATCCATAAATGAGGCTTAGAAATCATTTAGTACCTTGGAACCTGCATGCCTTAATGGCAGGTCTCTTCACTTTTGATAGGGGTTTCACATCATTGATCCCTGATCGAGAGATTTCACCGAGTGCTCGACTTCAGCTCATGCATTCGCATTCGTTCAGATTTTACTTTGGTACCTTGGGAGTCATAAACATCAATGGTGATCTCCCTTGCACTTGTTAACAGTTTTCATTAATGACCGGTAATCAAGTCGTTTCTACCATGTTCAACTTCAGCACATGCAATCGCATGGCTAGATTCGTACTTTCAGGTGATGGGTTTGAAGACCCTGGGTCTCATATTTTTTATCCAGGCTGCGATGGAGTATGTATCGGCACATATATCCACTTTGTATGTCATGTCACTATATCATCTTAATTCAAGTCTTCTCACATAGATTCACAGTGTATTCCTGGTGGCTATGTAGCATTTTGACAGCATGGATCCATGGTGTATGATTGGTGGCCATGACCTACGTTTATGATTCCATTCATTTGTGATCTGAGCATGGGAATGCCTACCTCGGAACTAGTATTATATTATGCAGATGCTTGGTTATTTACAGGTTTCCAATTAGGTGCGCTCCTTGTTTCTGACACACACACACACATTTTACAAATTATTTCGGTTGTCACAAGTTCCAGCCTCATACTTTGGGGGGAATTATTTTACACATGATTTTGGTCACTCTGGTGATGTCTCTACAAGTGATGTATTCAAGCTCCCACAAGAAATTTTTTCCTGAGAAAAGTGACTGTTGTCTCCTTCCAAAAAAAACATTTTTAAGATGAGTTCGCAGGCTGCCTATATTACAGGGTGCGAAAATCCTTCATTCTCATAGGAAACACAAAATTAAGGTCCGAACTATTCACAGCTTGCTCTATAGGTAGGGTGTGAACCTATTTCAAAGCTTGGAAAAGAGAAGAGGTCACAAAGGTTCTAAAGGGAATCTTCTAGAAAATGAGTTGGCATTTGCATGGTTGGCATCCTACTGACTTCTCATATTTAGTGGGATCATCCCCATCCATTTAACCATCTCTCCTTCTCCTATATATTGAAATATTTCTCATGGAAACGGTTAAGAAAGATTGAATGAGGAATTGGTGAAAGAATTGTGTGAAGAACTCTGCTTGGATAGAAGCTTGAAGACCCTATTTAGTCTATCAAGCTATATTGGGTTTTCTTCATGCAAGTGTAAAGCAAGTGTGTGTGTTGGAACCAAGGGTCACTAAAAGGAAGCTTGTGAAATCAAGGTGATCCAGTTGTATCTTCTACTTTCATTTAATATAATACAGTGGCATGTCCCTTTCCCATAAAATCACTCTTATTTTATTGCATAACTCCTTGATCATATGCATAGGTTGACATTGAATATACTTCAATATCTTCACTTTGGTTGGTTTTTGTTGTCTTGGACCTGATTTCACAAGAGCACCGGAGCGAAGTGGGAAAAACAGAGACCTAAGGAAGCGATATAAAGGTATGCCACTCATTCCTTCTTATTAGTAGATTTAATGACTACAATTTAGGGAAAGAGTCATGTCCTGTCCCATTTCATTCTAGATATAGGTAGATCTAGGGAGATTTCTTAGTGTCCGCACCTACTGATTTATCCGATAACACTTACCCAGATATCTATGAGTGCTCATGGAACTTCGTCGGAGGAATAATTTGAAGTTGTTAAATTTATTGAGAACAACACTCCATTTGCTATGTTACTAGGAAAACCTTGGATTGACGGAGATCGGGCCAGAAGGAAAGAAGAAGAAATCTTAGAGAAGAAGAAGCAAGAGTTAAAATATTTCATGACTATTAGGATCACACACTTGATTGAAAAACAATAGAACCAAAAGAAGCTATTTAAAACCAGAAACTTGGATGTCGAGGTAGGAAGAATACTAGAAGACCCACAGAATACTGAAGTACCTATTCCATATACAAATGAAGTACTACCCCTGATTTCTAGGAAAGAATCTCAAAAGCATGAAGTTACTCTGCCAAAACAAGATAATAAATAGAATGGAAAAATGAATACTGAGATGAAGCTCACTGGAAAGAAGGCCTGAAAGCTAAGTAAGAAGAGAGATAACACTTAAAAGTTATAGAAAGTTCCAGAAGGAACTTCGAACAAGGAAATTTTGCAAGATTGGAACTTCGTCGGGATATCAGAATAGTGTCACATGGCACTTCGCCATGGCAATGAAATATAGCCGCTGGGAACAGTATAACTATTAGACCGACGACCTGAACAGGTAGAAAGGAATTTATGATTAGAAAGTTTGCCACCAGACTGTTGGGACCGTGCTATGATGGACATAACTGAGTTCATGAAGGCTTTTCACTTGTTGCAAGAGATCTGTTGCCTTGTTATCTATTTATCCTGTCGCACCATGCAACGAGAACACTTTTGCTAACTGTGAATTAGATCCCACATATTAGTTGATTTCACATAGTGATTATCACTCTCTTACCATCCATCCCCTTGCATTGACTAGTTACTCTTCGAACCTAATATATTCAACCACGAGCGTGCATGTTGGATGAGCATAGTGCTGCAAAGAAAATTGTCGAAGAATTTATCATTGACATAGTGACTGAAAGAGTAATGTATGAAAGAGAAATGTCTATGAGTATTCAAGAATCATCAACGAGAGGAGTGTAAGCCTCTCTGTCGACTTCTCTCGGAGCTGGATCATCTCGACCATCATCAAAAAGGAGAACCAAACAAAGAGATGACCTAGAAAATGCGAAGCTGATCTCGAGCATATTGCCCAATTACATCCCACCTCTGGCTAATGCGGTGAGTCGAGATAGAGTTCTAAGGGATTTTGAGAACTCCATGGTTACTACATACCTCCCGAATGGGATACGTGCAGTTCGCGCACATCAGGACAAGATCGCAGCATTGAAGTTCAATGACTTCAACCTCGGAGATTGCAAGAACTATAACATCTCTCCCAATACAAATACTTGACTAGAATGAAGAGGAAGAACTCAAAGATAATCCCCCATATGTGGATGATGAACCTCGCATAGTCCACCTTTCTCAATGTAATGGAAATCCCACACTTCGAAAGGCACCAGTATGTGAACTCCTGTGTCAAGCTATTACTTTCATGTTACCATGGAGGTTACTTATGGATAGACCGTCGTATTACAATCGATCTGACACTGATCCATAGGATCAATGGATTAAGTATGCAAGGACTTGATCCACAGGAGGTCTATCCAGGAAAATCCATAGATCGTGCACTAGCACAGAAGATCAAAGATACATACGATGATGTTGAAAAGGAGATGCAAGGCTACAAGGTAGTCTCCATCTAGAATGGTGCAATGCACCTATCCTACCATCTAATAGCTGAAAAGTTAGTAAGGAATAACATACCTACATAGGTCACGGGCTTTGTTGTTGACCTTGCAGGGAAGTGTGTGGAAGGTTTGCAAATGAACTGGGTGAAGTACCTAGTTAATCAACTGGAACTATACTTTCGTGAAGCACAGGATTAGGGCTACGAGTTTCACTTTAGCTGTCTCTTGATCCTCATCGCCTTTGTTTCTTGGGAGATGCCATAAGGTGCAACCTTTCCAGATATTGAATCATTCGATCCGCTTGCTGCAAAGTTCACTACACTCTGGTACTTGAGTGATATGAACAAATAGTGGCAATCAAACGTTGTTTTTCATACATATTACCTTTAGCTGAAGAGAGCCATTGAATTTGAACCTCGCATGACCCCAAACACCCTACAGAGGTTCTGACCCCTGATGAAGTTCTATGCAGACCAACACTTCATCTACATAACAATGTGAGCTGATGAACATAAGGAGAAGCTACAATTGTACTACAAAATCATGGAAGAAGACCTGAAGGAAATCACTAAGGACTGGTCCACAAACCTCCTTATTCCCATAGACCCTACAAATATGTTTGACCTTGAAAACCTAGAGACCAAACATAAAGAGCATGATACACCCGAGCCCTACAGAACGAAGAAGAACGAAGAGGTCCTAGATTTAAGAAGCGCCTCGGGAAACACTACTTCAGTATCACCTGACCGAGGGGGTGATGATGAAGTAGAAGAGATAAATGACAAGGGAGATAAAAAGAATAAAGGAAAATTAACACCGCCTAGAGACAAAGTTGATCCGCTGAAGAAGAGGAAGTTTTCTCCCTTGAAACCTTCTTCCTGGAAGAAATCGAAATACACCGTGACCAAGATGAAGACTGTACTTACTAGTGATGATTTTGATTTCATCATTGCAGCTCTAAAGGACACTTCACTGGAAATCACAGAGAAATAAGAAGCCAAGCAGGAGGAAATGTATGATAGAATTGGGGTCGAACTCTGAGGGGTGCAATAGGACCTTCAGTCCAATCGCGTAGTCTCCACTATGCCCCTGCCATCAGGAGAACCAGAGTTGGGAGATGAGCCAACCCAACTCCACTGACTAGCTGATGCAGTTGAAGCTCTCCTTTGTTGCACTCAAGAAGAAACAGAACAAGCCACCCAGGCCTTGAAGCAAGTACAAGACATAATCATAGAACAACGCAGAGTTGTAGAATAGGAGGAGGTTGATCTCTAGGGAAATTTTGAAGAAGTGAAAGTACAGATGCAACATGAAAAAGAAAAGTTTCTTGCAGAGCAACCCGAAGTGAAGGAAGCAGTCAATAGAGCACTCCGATCTGTGATAGGCTTAGAGCCACAAGAAGAATATTGAGTCACACATCAAGTAGATCAACTTGCATAAGCTATCCAACATCTACAACAACAAATAGTAGACTTAGAGCTCCGCATAATTCCCAACACCCCACAGGATGTGAGGGATCAAAGAGAAGCAACTGCTCGAAGCAAAGTTGAGGGAATCAAAGCCCTCACCATGGAATGTAAGAAACTCATTGATCAAAGTGCCAAGACCTATGAGAAACTCACTGAGAATCAAGAACTGAAGGCACTGGAGTCACAGCTTCAAGAGGCGAAGTATCAAGCAGAGACAATATAGGCGCAGTTGAAACCACTGCCAGCTGTGGAAAGAATGAAGTGACCCTAGGAGAAGCGCATTTCCCAGCAGCAGGTCCACAATATCCAGAGAAAATTCATGTGAGTGACTCAGAGGCTCCAACCTGTACAGGATAAGGCTTACCAACTGTTAACAGAGATCGAAGGTCGAGGAGTGGAACTAGAGAAAGTCGTCACTGCAGTTGAACAATGCCTAGAGGGACCTATCAATGAAGAATTTATACAAGAGTTCGTTGAACAAGAGGCCATGGCACAACAACAAGTTGAAGTAGATCGAGCCAATATTGAGGCTTTTGAAGTAGAACTAGTCATATTAGAGTGACTCGGGATGAGTCACAGGTGAGTGTTGGGGGCCTTTTTTCGCTTGACCAAGTTTGAGGATCCTTGGTCATGTTTGACCTAATTTTGGGACTTCGACAGGCTGTTGAAGGCAAAGCACAAGATGAAGCGAAGATCATGGGATCTCGACCCTTTTTAGGGCCCTTTTTTGGATTCGGGTTTATGTAATGGGTATGGGATGTTGGCCCATGGGTTTACCCATGCTTAGGCCTATTTTGTATGTATAAATAGATAGCTAGGTGATGTAAGAAGGATCCATTTGTAAGAAGGAGTGAGTGTGCTAAGATATAAAAGAAATTTCTAAGTGCTAGAGTTGGCTCTGTGTGCTCAAGAGTTGTAAGTGATTTGTGCATATTGTGTGAGACTTGCAGAGAAAGTGCAAGTCATTGTAAGATACTGTGGAAGGTTGTGTGCTTAGATCTACTCAGGGAATGAGGATCTAGCGAGCTACACAGATCCCCTCTCCTCTATGGAGTATGGTTTTTGAGGCTCTTTGTATGTAAACGACTGAAGAATCTAATAAAGAAGACAAAGAGTTGGTGTACGTAGCCCCAGGGTGGGGGTGAACCACGTATATGTTGTGTTGCTCTGCTTTGTGCTTTGTGTTGATGTGCTTATATGATAACTTGCTTAGTGATTTGATGTAGATGAATGATAAATAGATATGTTAATGCTATCTTATTAATAATATGAATGAATACTAGATCTAGCCTGTGTGGATGTGCTTATCTCTTGAATATAGTATATCTTGATGAATACTGTGATGCTCTGTAATTAGGGTTTAATCACGTTGTAACTAAGACTAGATATTGATGAATGTTAACTATTGAGTGCTTTGTTAAGTGTTAGAATCACAGATCTATGTCCTAGTTAATTTTGCAAAAATCTGAGTTCTGCAACCATCCCTGCCTTTACCTCGGGTGAGACTTCATCTCCTTCGCAGGTGTTGCTGAAAGGGCTAGTAGTTAGGGTTTTGTTGGTGTGTTGTTGTAGCGTTGAACCCTAGGTCTTCCCCTGTGCCAAAAATCATCCAAATATTATTTGTAACTTTGTAATAGACCTAGTTTATATGATCACATACCTTCAAACCTTCCTTAACTTTAACAAAAAGAGACTATCATTTTCATCAAACTTTTCTTTAGTCTCAGATGACTAGTTTTGGATTAGTCAACAACCCTAACTTGAAATAATCATAA
The DNA here is from genome assembly GCA_009831015.1 of Picea engelmannii. NCBI lineage: Eukaryota > Viridiplantae > Streptophyta > Pinopsida > Pinales > Pinaceae > Picea > Picea engelmannii. The sequence goes on along the minus strand of ML790355.1, from coordinate 725,649 downwards.
CTATGTACCTATAATGAATAAATATCTGAAAATAGTACACAATGTTATTCAGTGTGTTTTATGCAATTCCTCTAGGTATCACTATTTGGAACCTCTCAGAAAAGGAGTTATAAAAAAAATGGCATACCGTGTTGAATTCTTGCTTATTCTAGAGAGAGACCTTGTAGAGTGTTCCCCACACAGAATATTTGTTGAATGGGTCTGAAAATGTTAAAAATAATAACATAGACTTTAATATAACCAACACATTTGGTCTTACTGAATTTGGATTTGTTATGAATAAGTTATTATGTTTTTACCCAAAACACCTGTTTTAGACTAGTTTCAGGACTATCCACAAACCCTATTTTCCATGGAGTGTAACTCCAAAAATACAATGACCCGCATTGTGAAATTTTTACCATAGATACTTGAATATGTTCCCTCAATGGCCTATCAATTTCACAGTCTAAATAATTCTTTAAAAACGTTATTGCGAAAATGGTGAGATGACTTGTAAATAACATACCTTAGAAAGAATCATCAAAAGAATTTATCCTCCCTTGAATTCCGACCTTCTTTTCTTCACCTTACCTCTGAAATTAGGCTTATATATCCTTTAGTTACCTTAGTCACCTATAGATATTCAATATTCTCAAGTGTGATTTAAAATGAGAGAGCCTTGCCTCTTATTTATACTCTCCAAATAGCTTCCTTAGAAGCATCTTCTAGGTCACTTTGCCCACTTTCCTTATTTTAGGGTTAACCAACTTCTAACCACTTTTCTAATTAGTAATTTATCCATTAAATTTATTATTTAAATAATTTATTTTTTATCCACTTTGACTTATAGTACACTCATCACTTCACTTTACCTCAAGGGGTTACTTTCTAACCATCTTAAACCACTTTCTTTATTTTACAGCTAACCCACTTCTAACCACTTGTCAACTTAGTAATTTCTCCATTAACTTTATTATTTACATAATTTCTTTCATATTCACTTTGAATTATATTACACTCATCACTTCACTTTATTATTTACCTTCTAAAAATATCTTAAACCACTTTGACCACTTTGACCTTTTGGGGCTTGTAGATGACTCATGAGGGTTCTCCAACTTCACATGACCATAACTCTCTAACCATGAGGAGTTATGTGATGTTCCACGTACCACTGGAAATGACATGAAATTTACTATCCATATAGAATAGTATTACCTACAAATATATCAAAAATCATACCATTATCCATCAAATAAACTTGGGTCCATTACCCAAACATGGGTTCTCCAACCTCACATGGCCATAACTCTCTAACCGTGAGAAGTTATGTGACATTCCACATAACACTGCAAATGGAAATACATGTAATATCCATATAGAATAGTCTTACCTTAAAATATATTAAAACTCATACCATTATACATGAAACAACCTTGGGTTCATTACCCAAACCTTTGTGCTACCATAATTTGCTACCAGACTTTCTCCAAGGGTTGACATCAATCACTAAGGGTTGAAATCAATCTACAATATCACTCTCCAATGGTTGAAATCAATCACAACCAATAATCCATACCAAATATCCATCAACCTAAGCCAATTGTCTCACAATATCCCCCTTTGGCATTGATGGCAACACCAACATTTATTTAAACACTTAGTCATGATAACATTCATGCTTATACTGCTCACCAATGTTTCTATATCTCCCCCTTTGACATCAATGGAAAAGGGTATCTCCCTTTGGGGCTGATCCCCCTGAGTGAACTCTCCTTGGGGCTTCTCCCCTTGTCTACATGCCTTTGATTTTTCTTTTTGTTTATAAGTCTCTGATTACTCTCTCTCCCTTCATATGAATAATATCTCCCCCTTTGACAAAGGGTATCACTATGAAGTCATATTGTTCATTATTCCCTTGTGACAATCGCTCCTCTTGGAAACATGCCTCTATTCTCTCTCTCCAAGGATTTACCTTTGCATCTGATAAATCTCACCCCCTTTATCCTATTTATGGTGCTTACTCGTGTACATCTAAGACATATAAGATAAGAATTCAAAAGCATTCATTTTGGAGTAGAAATTACTCATAGTCTCTGGTGAATACACTCAAGGACTTCTTGTGGAAGAGGTTTTGTAAATATGTCTTCCACTTGTTCTTTTTTTCCCACATATTCAAATCTGATGTTCTTCTCTGCAACCTATTCTCGTAGAAAGTGATACTTGATTGGAATGTGCTTCATTTTGGAGTGCATCACCGAGTTCTTTGAGATACTGATGGCACTTGTATTATCACAATAGATTGGAATGGGATCATCATACTCAACCTACATGTCTATTGAAGTTTGTTTCATCCATGGAACCCATGTACAACATGTTGTTGCTGAAATATACTCTTCCTCGATTGTAAATAAGGATACTGATGATATTTTCTTGCTTAACCATGATACTAAACACTCATCCAAGTAGAACACTTCTCCATTGGTGCTTCAACGTTCATTAGTGCAACCTTCCCAATATGAATCTGTGTAGGAAATAAGTGATAGATCCTTTCCTTTTGTATGCCATAATCCAAACTATTTTGTTCCTTTGAGATATCTGAAAATCCTTTTCAATTCTAATACATGTGATTCCTTTGGTGTTGCTTGAAATCGTGCCACCTGTCCAACTACCTCCATTACATCTAGTCTGGATGTTGTCACATATAGTAAGCTACCAATCATTGACCTATATTACCTCTGGTATGTAGACTTTGAATCATCATCTTTTCTCAACTTGCAACTGGTTTGCATAGGGGTGGTAACTAGTTTGCAATCTTCCATTCCAAACCTCTTTAGCATTTCTCTGATATACTTGGTTTCATTGACATATATGAAGACCCAGAAAGAAGGATAGTTATCCAAGTAATGACATTTCAAATTCATTCTTCATATCCTTTGAAAATTTCTAGCTTGATGTATAGGTTGTTGTCTGCGCTTCCTTTCCATAGTTCGTAGAGAGTTTTTTCATTGTTGTTTCTGAGAATTACTTTGTTTTGAATGTGAACTGTTATATGCACTGCATGTGTCCAAAAAATATATGTCAATTTGGAATCCATTAGCATTGTTTGAGCCATTTCCTGTGTAATTATCATCCACTATGATAATGTTCCTTTGTCTCTGAACCAATCTATGAATCCATGCTCTTGTCCACTGTCATATATTTTTCCAAACCTTCTAAGTATTCTTACAAATCCATATTTGTCCACTCTACTTGTGCAACTGTCCATAATGCTGACCCATTTATCACTATACTATCGTGAAGTCTTGATTAATCTATCAAACTGTACTTCTGCTAACTGACTTCTCTAGATCTGTCTTCTCAAACTTTGCAAGCTTCTCGAAGGATGGTTCTTTGGTTTGTCACAGCTATTGCATAGAATCCCCCTGTCTAATATTCATATTACCTGGGAGTCTTTAAGCTAGATGTCTCAGAACAATTTATGCTTTGATGTGTATTCATCATCATATTCATTGGTAGATTCATCATCATCTTCATTGGTAGATTCATCATCTCTCTAAGCTCTAACTTCTTTCTTTCTGTCTGTGGATTCATATTTCACTACAATGCCTGAAAGTAAAATCTCTTGAACTTGTTTCTTATTTACCTGTCCTTCTTTTATTTCAATTATTTTCCAAACCTTTATGTATCTAGCATCTTCTTTTTTATCTATAGAATTTTCTTCATCTCGTTTTATTGCCAATCTTGCGATCTCTAGGACTTGGTCTTTGTTCACCTTTTCTTCGTGTTTTCTTATCCACACTTTCTTACATCTGATATCAATGTTCTCCTTCATTGAAGTATCGATCATGATTCTGCAGTCACTAGCTATGTGCCCATAGTTATGACATTTGTAACATTCAATGTTACGTGGGGCCACATAGGCATTTATTGCTTGAACACTTATTTTATAATCCTTGCAATATGCAACCTTATATCCAAAGTTAGTACAATAAAAACAATGACCATAAAATAAATTTGCATACCTAAGAGTGAATGATCCTCTTTGTGGCGTAGTCCTTCTAAATTTTTTCCTTGACTGATCATGATCATGATTGAAGCTTCTTTGTGGCTTGAACATGGACGGTATTCTTGAAGATGTATATTCAATTGTTTTCTTAGACTTTGGTTGATCATGATTCCTTCCTTTGATTACTTCTACATAGCTCTTTGTATTTTCTTTATTCTTCTTTTCTAGCAACGTAGAGTGATTCTATTCATTCTCTACAACTGACATGGATGTTTCTATCTCTTCAACGTTCTTGTTGAGCTTGATGATTTTGACTCTTAGTGTGACAAATTCTTCTTCAATATTCTCAACCTCTTCTTCTTTCTTCATTATCTAAGACTTCATGACCTCTTATGTTCTCTTTGCTTCAAGTTGGATTTTCAATGTAATTATTTCTTCTTCCAGTCTTCTCGTTTCTTGACCAAAATCTTCCTCAAGTTGGTTGAAGTCATTGGTTCTTTCCTTGAGATGACCCATTAGTATCTTTTCTCTCTTTTCTGCTTCTTCCTTTTGTGCTACTATGTTGGATTCTAAACATTTCTTTTGATATTCTAGTGTTAAGGTCCTAACCCACACATAGGTAGATCAATGTATTCGGATGTAATAAAGGTCAATATTAATAAGACCTTTCAATAAAATAGAATAAGGCGGATGTAAGAAGACCTAATAGAAGCTTCCGCTTCTAGAAGGATCT
>ML790355.1:709846-720875 GCA_009831015.1 Picea engelmannii | reverse complement strand
AATAGACACATTTAGTATAAATAAGGGTCGAGGGTATGAAAACCCTAGCTTGGAGATTATTGTAACAGAGCGCTGCTCGACTGGAGGTTGCCCCCTCGAAGAGGCCTATGAACATTGCTATCTGAATCAAAGTGTTGTTTCTACTGCTATTTTGTATATCATTTCTATGCATTGTGAAGATTATACTGGATATTTTACTATTATTCTGTCATTTCTAGCATTTCATTTATGTTCTGCATATTTTATATATTTGGTATCTTGCATCTAGATTTTCTTCAATTCTTCTGGCTTCTTCTAGTTGAGCTCTTAAATTCTTGATGACTTGTTGATGTTTTTCGGAACCTTGAACACTTTCCTTTTTCTTCATCAATTCTTTCTTAGATGACTTGTTTTCTTCTCTTTATTTCTTTAGATATTCAATTGCACTGATCATTTTTTCTCTATAATCGACTTCTAATTCTTCATACTCTTCCTATTTTGAATCTGTCTGACATGATGAGCATTTTTATTCTTGTTCTATATCTGCATCTTCTTTGGCATTTTTTGAATCTGCGATGGGTGAATAATATATGTCATGTAACTTATCCCAAATTTCTTTGGCTGATGAACATTTACCAACCTTTTCTCTTACCAGATTAGGTAATCCTTCCCAGATGAAATCCATTGCTATTTTGTTATTCTTCTTCAATTCCTTCTTGGATGCAGTCTTTGCCCTTTTTGAACTATCATATCCTATAACAACTGATAGCCAGATATAATGTCCCTGTGCCTATAAAAATACTTTCATTCTTATGCTCCACATCTCATACTTAAAACCATTATGACCATTAAACATTGGTACTCCGTTCTCAGAATAATCCATGATCTCCTTCCAGTGGTTAAACTGTTTCCTGAAGGAATCGACTATAATACCAATTGTTGGATTACTGAGAGGGGGGATGAATCAGTAATAGATAAATTTAATCCTTTTTAACCATATAATCCAAGTGTTATATCAATGTAGCATTTTCATCCAATAACTGCAAAGTAAATAAGAAATGAACAAATGAACAATCATACACACACAATATAGTAGTGTTTTACGTGGAAACCCAGAGTGGGAGAAAACCACAGAATTATTTTTCTTATATGTCTTGAAGAATTACATTCATTGGAAGCACCAACTTCCTTTGTTTTCTAGTTGCAATTGGAAGGAGTCTCCAACTCCCTAGTTTCTCATGATGCAACCTGAGGGAAGCTCCAACTCCCTAATTCTCTGGCTACAACACCCTATGATCTCCAGCTACAATCGGAAGGTGGCTACAACCACCTGTCCTTGCCCCATCCAACCGCCCTGATGTATAAGTAGAATTATGGAACCACTGTCACACTATCACTGTGAGATATACTTCTCTAAATCTATACCAATCAAACTTCACCAAACAACATGTACCAATAACCTGAACCTGTACCAATAACCTGAACCATGCATCAACCTGTACCTCAACCCGTTATCAACTTGTACCATAAATAAGTGCATCAACCATGCACCAATATGTACCTCAACCTATACCATGAACAAGTGCATCAACCATTGTTTCTGTTGTGGGTGGGAAATCCCTCCTACAAACTAACATTAAGGGTTTTAATCATGCATGCAGAAATGACCTAAAGTCTCCTTATTCTTACCAAGATCCCAATCATAAACCCCATTATTCATATGCAAATAAAAGGTTAAAGAGATCAAGTTACTGTACCTTAGTTTTCGTGTTTGATGTTGATCCCTTTAATGCTTGGTCGCTCCTTGACTGCAAAACTCCTCCCAATGATGACCTGCATTCATAAAAGACAAACAAAGAACTCCACATGCATATGATCTATAAATTAATGGGTTAGAGATTCTATAAAAATATAATCAAATTTAAATATTGACAATCTCATAGGGAGGGACGGGAAAAGTACTTCTTTTATTAATCTCAGAAGAGTAATCTTACAATAGTGAGATCGGCCACTGCTCCTTGAATCTAGTCCTGGGCTCCTCTTCAACTATGCTCCAACTACTTATGTATATGCTTCTCTTCACACAATAGTTGCAAAAGATTGGGGAAAGGGGAATGATAAATTGGGTATAGTTTCTTTTCTATGATTTTCCTCCTTCCAAATGGGACCCCTACCCCTTCTTTTACAAACTAGAAAGGGCTAGGTATTTGGTCGAGTGACCGACTATGGATGGTTAGATGGTTTAGTTAACTTACCAAAAACTGTGTGTTCCATCTACAACTTTCCATTTTTCATGATTTCTAGGTATACGCATACTGTAGTGGGTCAGCCAGCATAGACACACGTGAAGTAGTGGAGCAGGGCGTGTATGCCTTCAAAAAGGATGTTTTTTAAGAAGTTGTTCAGTAGTGGCTTGGCAAAGAACGAGAATGAGATGGATTGATGCCAAGTAAGCATGTCTGGTGAAATTTGGAGTTATAACAAATTCCCCCTAATGTGTGAGGTTAGAAGAGCATCTGATAGCCAAAATACATTATCAATCTTCACCAATGTACCAAAAAAGTGAGCCTAGGAACCAGAATTCAGGAGGTGCCATCTGCAAAATAAAAATTGTCTCATCAAGGTAGGCATACCCATGCTCAAAATGAAATAAAATTATGGATACCAATCAAATACACTATAGATCCATGTCATATAACTATATAAAGTGTAGCCATGAGCAATACACATCGGATCTACATCTCGAAATCAAAAAGATATACATGTGTAATATCCATCTTCAAGAAGTGAATAAGGCTCGATGGTTAGAGATGAGGCCTTCAAAGCTCGAGCAAAAACTTCAAAATCTTCATAACTCAGGTAGGAGTGTAATATGAGTGTACGAATTCACTACCCAGAGGTCTTTGACGACTTGTCAAGAACGGACTAGAGGATTTTGATGATCATGTTGAGGGCTTCATGGATTTAGAACAAAGACTTGATCGAGATTTCGGGATGATTGAGCATGAGGGTAAGAGACAATATGCAGAGGGGGATGACTCAAGCTTGGTAATAACTTCCCTTGGACAATATCATGACATAAGATGAGACTCAGGCAGCATGATAGTTTGACATAAGATCATGATGCAGGAGGCACTGCAAACTCTCCATATGTTTGGAAGAATAACCAAATGGAGGAGGACACAACTCTATGTAGCGAGAAAATCTTCCTAAGGTCATGTTAAATCCCAAGGCTTGACGAACAAACAGAAGGATGTGCTTTGTCCAAGGGTGACTCATTGTGTTGCCAATAAAAAGAAAATACCTTTCCCTTCCTCTTTTTGGGGTATATTTGATTTTTTTGTCTTTTTCAATAATTTTGGAAGGCTTGAAAAATAATAAAGAATGCTACATTACAAAGGAGGATCGAGTGTAACAGACATACTAGTTCCACACAAACAGAACACATGGATGCTTAGGGAAAAGGGACATATGCAGGAAAAGGGCACTCGAGAAAAATCCTCCATGGGCCAAAGGTGTCAAGACGCAAAGGCAAAGTGCTACAGGGCTTGTGTATAAGGCATGCTTCAGAGGGTTCAGTTGAGAGAAACATGGAGCTGGCATTAGGCCAAATACATAGGTATGCAAAAGCGATTAATAAGACACACAATGGTAACATCCTTCGATGTAATTTTAATGAGCCCAAAGAAGGTAATCTCGGTGGTTTTTAATATTTAGAAAGTCTGAATAAGCGTAAAAGGAGACTCCACTAGGGTACCTTTTTTTGAAGATAGTATAGTCGGTTTGAAAAAGGGGTAAACTAGCATCGACCAGACGTGTATTCAAAACCATTTTAATGAGTGTGATAAAGACAAGATCACTTGGTGATTTTTTCATTTTTAAGGAGTCTAAAAAAATCTTAACTATGGACTCCGTCAGGAATTTTCTTCTAGACCATTTTAACAAGTGTGAAAGAATAAGGTCACTCGATGATCTTTTAAATTTTAGGGACTCTAAAAAGAGATTAACTATGGACTCCATGGGGGTTCCTTTTTCGAAAATTTAGTTCCTCAAGCCCGAAAAAGGGTTAAAATCATACCTGAGAATACTCTTCTAGGGAATCAAAGCTCCTAAAGTATACCTTTGTTCGTATAATTGACCATATGGATTGAAAAAGGGGTAAAATACTGCCATATAGATGTGACTTCAAATTTCAGTTTAGCAAGCATGAAGGTCAACAAGATCGCTCGACAATCTTTTCATTTTTAGAGGGTCTGAAAAGGGCTTAAAAGAAGACCCGTTATGTTCTGGGAGTCCTGAGGGTGAGGCCAAGAGTGATAATTCATCATGAAAATGAGGCTCAAACTCGTAATCAAAATAAAATAATAAGGACTCCCGAGCCTATAGTCATGGACATCAAAATGCAACCAGAATCTACCTAGGGCATCCATGTTAAGGTAGGCTCTACCACTAAAATACGACACTTCTAAAGAAGCAATGGTGGTTCCATGTCGCAAATTGGTGGGATCGATCCTATGGCATAGTGATAAAGACAACGAGATGCAGAAAGTAGAGGTGGAATCCTAACTTAAATGCAACAAGTTGGAAAAACAACTTTTTACCAAAGGACTTTAAAAAGACCCAAATATCCAAAAAGTTTCCCAATACCCAATGTCACATTTATCCTAACAATCCATAGAAAACTCTTGAACCATACCACATGATGTTTAATTTAGAAAAAATGACAAAAGGGTCCAAAAAATGACAAAAAGTGGCCCAAAAAGTCTATAAATAGAAGCTGGCAGCTCATTATCACTATTGCAAATTGAGAAATTGACTAAAAGCCAAAAATACCCCTTTGTGAAAAAATTGATTCTGGGAGCTTCAGTGGACAAAACAAACTTCCGATTGGACCAAGTAAGTACATGCTAACCCCCCTTGCATGTAAATACTTCATTTAAGCATTTATTTTTATTTTTTAAGGGCGCACTGACCTTTAAAAAGGTTGGCCCTACATACACGCGGGCAGTCTTATGATAGCCCACTTGTGCATGCATGCAGAGGAAAGATTGCATGTGTGCACACACGGCTGCGTGCATTTCATGCCGCTTGTACCCTCTAAGATAAGAAAAAAATAAAGAATGCAAGGGCTAATTCCCCCTGGACTTGTCAATTGTAGGATGTATGTTCAATGGAGGGAGAAGGAGCATGAGGATATTGAATTTTTGGTCCGTGAGGACCTTGCTGCTACTACTGAATTGGCACAATGTGGTTTGTTAATGTTCTTTCCATGTCCTTTCATGCAGGAAAAACCTAGGCTGCTGAATTCCTTAGTTTATTATTGGCATTCTGACATAGTGGCCTTTATTCTTGAGGGATAGTCGTTGACTCCAATGACTGAGGATATTTACTTTCTGACTGGCCTCTCAAGGAGAGGGGAACCAGTCAATTTTTGTACTTTTCCCTCGGGGCCACACAATATAGTAGAGTTGATTGGAATCCATTGTGAAGTCGATATAGATAATATGGGTACTCAGGTGCCAATAAACAAGATTTCAGACCTATCACTAAAAGTGATAGTTTTTCTTATTGGGTGGATTATAGGATCCACAGCTTTGCATCAAGCTTCCTGGGTGCACATGAATTTTGCAGTTCAGTGCTTAAATGCACCAGTTTGTTACTGGAGTACCACTTTACTAGAATAAATGAAGAGGCAGCTTACATAGTGTCACATGCATATGCAAAGGAACTTTGGGCTTGGGACTATTCTTTGTGCTTTGTTCTTCAAGAGAGTACCGAGTCTTAGCCCAAGGGAGACAATATGAGGGCATATAGCCTCTTCTCCAGTGGTAAACAAATGGACGGTGTTGTTTCCATGACAAGGGGGAGGGAGGACTATTGAGGTCTTCGATGACAGGTTTTTTGACTGGTGGTCTCGACAGATTCTGGTGATAGAGGACTATCCTTATGTCGGAATTGACTTTTCCAGGGACCCTGGCATGGGTGCACCTCCTAGAGTGGTATGAGGAGAGTTAGGTATGCTTTTTTTTTTCTTTTTTTTTTAAAATTTGTTTAATTTTTATGTTTTTATATATATCATTTTTTGTATATACCAGAGTATCTGACCATTAAGTATGTGTTATGTGCAGATGTGGGGCCAATGTGTCCAATAGACTTTGTGAGGAATAGGTGACGTCCTCAACCAGAGGCAGGACTAACTATAGTTGGCGAACTAGTAGCTGTAGGGGGACCTCCAACCAGAGAGGCTGAGAGAGTATTGAGATGGGTAGAGTGGAATTTTACCTCTCTCACTTGTATAGTCCCCATGGCAGAGATTGAGGATCTGCCACCATCTATGTCGCCTCATGTAGTGGGGGCACCATAGACGTGGGTCTGGATTTTTTGGCATTTGGAAAATGTTGTTGATCATTACAACAAGGCCAATAGGCCCTGCCCTTAGTTAGATTGGACTACTTACATGCCAAGGGAACTATTTGCATATTTTTGAGGGCTTAAGCCTTGTGACTCTTTATTGGACATATTTTTGAGGCACTTGTGTCCACTCATGTACTCTGATATTTTTGATATTATATATGGATTTTTATGTCTTTTTATGTCTTATGGATTACATCTACTTTACAAAAGTATTTACATGTGCATGTGTGTGTCTTTCTTATATGTGTAGAAGATGCCAATCTAATATTTGATTAGCTAGAGTATCTTTAACTTGATTTAATCTCCTAGGAACATGAAAATATGTAATATAATCAAAGCTTCGTTCTAAGAGGCGTACCGTAAGGAACCGTCAGTGTAGAGTAGGATCATGAACACGATAGACTCCATTTAACTGAGACACAACCAGCCGAGCATCTAAATAGACCTGGAGGTGAGAGATACCAAGTGACAAAGCGTCACGAAGTAACTCAATAATTGCACTGTATTTGGTGACATTGTTTGTGGTGTCACCTAAACATATACTTCCTGAAGATAGCAATTGGCCCTGAGGTGTGAAAATCACCCAAGCTGCGGAGGCAAGCCTCTGAGTGTGCCGACTAGCACCATCCGTGAATTCAATGAACACCTCTAATTCACTTGAAATATGCCACAGTGAAAAATATAACATAAAAAATGACACGTCCATAAAACCAAAAAACCAAAAATTAATTGTACAAAGACTATACATATGTTACAAAAAGTCACCCAAGGCGAGCCACCTATGAGTAATACTTCTTGAGGTAGAGCCCATTTCTAGGCTCCACCAAAACATTTCCCTCAAAGTCCACCAGATGATAAGCGCCCTTCTGTACTTCTTTCATGGTGAAAGGTCCGAACCACACGAGTTTGAACTTGCCTACCCCCAGGGGGTCCTTACCTTGGTCATAGACCAGGACAAGGTCGTCTTCAGAGAAAATTCGATGACAAAGGAACCGATGATACTGACACTTTTTTTTTTTTTTTTGAGCCTCATTAGACAAGGCCACATCATGACACAGTTCATTGAGTTGTTTAAGGTATAGTAACCGTTCTTCAAGTGGTGAAGTATCTAGAAATAATTGTACTGCCAACTTTAATGATGGGATCTTGCATTCTATAGGAAAGACTGCTTCCAGCTCATAAACGAGTTGAAAAGGTGAGAAATCGGTTGCAGTCTTAACAGATGTTCGGTAAGCCCATAATGATGAATAAAACATCAAATTCCATTTTGACTTGGGCGAATTCATCGTTCGTTGTAGAATTTTTTAAAGATACTTATTTATAGCTTCCACCTGACCATTCGCTTGGGGGTAGTAAGGTGATGAATGTTCCTGCTGCAACCCAATATTTGATGTTAACTCGATCATCATTTTTTTCTGAAAGTGACTACCATGGTCAGTGACAATCTCTCTCGGGACGCCAAACCTTGTTATTATATGGTTGAAAAAAAAGAGAGTTGTTGTCTCCCCGTCATCTTTGAACGTTGGCATAGCTTCGACCCACTTGGTGAAGTAGTCTACTGCTATGATGATATAGTGGTGCCCTCTTGCTGAAGGGGGGTTTCATGTAGTGTAATCAATCCCCCATTTAGTGAAGGTACCAATGGTAATAACGAGAAACATGGGAGCGGGGTGTGCCCTCATATTTCGAGAGAATATCTGACATGGGTGGCACTTCTTGACCGATTCAACACAATATTTGATTAATGCCGGCCATAAGTAACTGGATCGTAGAATTTTTTGGGTTGTTTCCAACCCAAACAAATGACCTCCACATGCTCCAGTGTGGCAATCATTAAGCAATATTTATTCTTCTTCATGAGTGAGACATCGACGAAGGATGCAATCTACACCTCAATGATACAACGTGTCCTTGAGTATGAGATAGTTCTTATCCTGATGGCGTATGCGACGATGCTCATCAAGAGAAGTAGAGGCGAGGCACTTCAAAGTCTGGAGATAGACAAGGACATCTCCATACCAGGGGTCGAAATACGCAATCAAAAACATGTCTCCTTTGATAGATGACTCATCGGGTATAACATCACCTAATTTGACTAGAATTTCTGATATGAGTCCCACGAAGACCATCAAATTTTTGGATTTCACCGAAATGAATTCCAAGTTGAATTCCTGGAGGATAACTATCCATCTACTGATCTTTCTGCCAATGAATCGTCGTGTCAATACGTATTTAAATGGGTTCATGATGGCAATGACAGTGGTCTTGTGAAACAAAATGTAATGACAAAACCATTGAACAGCATGGACTGCTGCCAATGCAAGTTTTTCAATATGGGAATAATTGAGTTCTGGTCAAACTAGGCCTCGGCTCAGGTAATAAATCATGTATTCTGAGATAAAATCATCCTCTTGAACTAAGACCATACCGATGGTCGACTCTGCAATGGACAAGTACAATAAGAAATACTTATTATAATTGGGTGGCCGAAGCTGAGGGGTTGATATGAGGGAACTTTTCAATGCTACAAAAGAGCATTGAGCGGCTTCATCCTAATGAAAAGGAATGTCCTTCTTCAATAAACGCATAAAACCCTTTGTAATCTCGACATATTTTGTGATAAAATGCCATAAAAAATTCTCTTTTCCCTGCAAACTCTGAAGCTAAGGTATGGTGCACAAGGGAGGCAATTGAACTATTGCCTCAACCTTGAGAGGATCAACCATGATACCTGTTGTCGAAACAATGAAACCTAACAGATGACCTGATGTGACGCAAAAACTGTGCTTGTTTGGATTCAAGAGAACTCGGTAATAGAGACACCATTCAAGGATAAGTCAGAGGTGTTCTGGATGATCAACTCTCTTGAAAGATCATGACGCTAAATCATCAAGATAAGCATCGACTATGTGTTTGAGGTCATTGAAAGAAAAACACATGGACCGTTGAAATGTAGCTCTAGCATTTTTCAGACCAAAAGGCATCTTGCGATAAGTGAATGTACCCCATGGATAGATGAAAGTGGTTTTGTGTTGGTATTCGGGTTTGATTTGTATCTGATTGTATCCCAAAAAACCATCCATGAATGAAAAGGCTTCATATCCTGCGCATTCATTGACTATTTGGTCAATAAATGGAGTGGGGAAATTATCTTTTGGGCAGGCCTTAGTTAGATCATGGAAGTTCGTACATATGCGAATCGTGCCCTATTTTTTATTGATTGGCATGGGATTTGACACCCATTGAGTCAATTGGACGGGGTAGATGAAACCAACTTTAATCAATTTTTCTACTTCAGCCTTGATAGTTGTTGCTTTCCTAGGATTTATCGGATGAAGCTTCTTTTGGATCGGCTTGACATCAGGATAAGTCGTGATTTCATGTTCGACAATTCTTGGGTATATTCTTGGCATTTCCTTGTAAGACTAGGCAAACACGTCGCGAAATTATTTAAATAAATCTATGTAGAGTTGAATCTCCTCGAGGGAGTAGTATGCTCCAACGAAGATATTCTCCATGAGGCCATGGGTTATGGAGATGTCAATAGGTATCATTTTGGCTATTGTTTCCATATTTCCTTTAGCATAAACTGCATGCATTGCTAAAGGATTGATAGGACAATCTTTATCTCCATCCATAGCTAGAGTGAATTCTCCTACTTCAATTCGTCTTAACTCTGGGAGGAAGTGAGATCTATGATGAAGATCATCCCAGGGTCTGTCTAAACTAGTCATTGCCTCAATAATCGCTTCGTCTGAAGGCAAGACTAAGTCTAAAGAATCTGTATCAACAAGGAAACCTTGAGCCCAAATAGTCTCGACTACTGGATCTAACTCTTATGATGGAGTCAAATCGGGGTCGACAGAAGCTTGTTAATGATTGAGTATGCAACTTCTAATATGGAAAAAGGCATGGCCATGCCATGGTGCACTGTCCCTTCCATTTTAGTGGATGGGGAAGGAAGAGTCCATGGATCGTGAAAGTACATCATGCGAAACGACGAGATTTGAAAATTTTCAGCACAAGGCTGGTCGAGGACAACCATCATATAATGGACATTGTTGGTCAGAGGTGGGTAATCTAAAGTACCCATCAATGATGGACACAAACCAATCCCTACATTGATGATGCTAGGTTGAGGGTTATCAATCATCAAGACTATGGAGACTCCTGATGAAGGGTCAGGACGAGAGAAGGATAACGGATCAATGGTCACAATCCAACCCTCGTGAGGAAAAAACAAGACCCGAAAAACTATCGCGACCATTGATTTTATAGCATAGGTTCAAATCCTTCCTAAAAAAATATTGTAGTCAAGAGACGCATCGACCCCTTCAACTTCGACGCACACGGTTTTCCCCCCTAATTGCACGGGGAAAGAGGGAATGATCCCATGTGGTTGGAAATAATGATTATCAAAAGCTGTAAGTAGAGTAGGTTATGGAGACAAAATGGGTTGGTCGATGGCCTTCCAACATGCCAAAGAAATCATGCATGTTGTCAGGCTGCTAAATTGTAGCTTTTAAGTGTCCTGAATCACTAAATTGTCAAACCAGGGTTGGTATACTTCGAGCTGATACACAGTATGTGCAGGCAAGCGTCTAGTCTTTATTCGAATGCTATCCTAAAAATAAAG
>ML790355.1:639533-687413 GCA_009831015.1 Picea engelmannii | reverse complement strand
TGAAAGACACTCAAAGCAAGAGACTAATCCTTCAAAACCAAACAAAGCAAAAGTGGCTAAAAGCAACTCAAAGGATGTCAAGCAGACTGTAAACAGATCAATATAGGCTCCAAAAGTTCAATCCAGCTGATCAAAGCAAAACTAGGCATCATAAGACTTAATCCAAAATTTCCACAAGTGAGTTCACAGGCTAGCAGTCTATTACAGTGCGAGAATCAAGGATTCTCGCAGGCTAGACATAGGTTGACTGCGAGGTGTTCAAACTGGATTGAACACCAGGGTGCGAACTCAAGTAATTATCGCAGGCTACTAATGCGTGCAGTGCGAGAATGGTTGTAAACAAGCAACATTTGGAAAAAAGACAAAATTTCTAAGAGAACTTTCAGATCCAGAGAGTCTTGATAGATCTCACACAGACTCAGAGACCATAAAACAAGCAATCAAAGAAAGGGAAACTAGACTAACTAGGAAACAATCTGTTCCCTAGTGGAGTCACCAATTTTGTTATTGGATAAATCTGTAAGTGCGGACACAAACCGATCTCCCTAGATCCACCTGGATCTAGAACAAAGCAAAACAGAATAGGACACTTTCCTTAAGTTTTAAATATTGAATTTACTAAGAGGCAAGAATCATGGACATACCTTATGATCGCTTCCTATAGTCTTTGTTGCTCCTGCTTCGCTCCAATGCTCTTGTGCAGTCAAGATCAAAACAACACAAACCAACCAAAGTGATAGCGATAGCATAAACTCAATATAAACCTATGTATGTGATCAAGGAATCATACAATAAAACACAACAAGCTTTATAGGAAAGAATCATATTACTGTCTCATATTAAATGTGAAAGAGATATTACAACCATTGCCTTGATGTCGTAAGTTCCCTTCCAACTGTCCTTCATTCCCCACACACTTCTTGATCCAAGGATTCTGAAACCATAGATCTGATGGCTACTCACAATCTATCTTGACAAAGCAAATCTCAAAGCCACTCTAACCAAGCCAAAGCTAACAAGCTCAATAATCAACAAAGCTAACCCAAGCTCAAGCTAACAAAAGCTAACTTTATCCATGAGAATTCCTCTCCTTTTATAAGCTGAAGAAGATAAGGTGAGGAGGTTAGGATGATCCCACTAAATCATGAAAACGAGTAAGATCCAAACCATTCGGATGCCACCTCACCATAGAAGCTTCTCCTTCTAGAAGATTTGTGAAAACGCTCATTTTTCCCACGTGCTGGAATTCTCGCACCCTAGATATAGAGAAACTTGCGAACACCTCGCACCCTGGCTATAGTGCAACCTGCGAGAATGGGTCATTCTCGCACCCTGCCTATATAGCAACCTGCGAACTTCCCTTTTTATAAGGTTTTTACATAGGAAAAAGCAATTTCAATTCTTAGGAGAAGTTCTTCTCCCTTCTCTCTTTAGGAACTTAGGCCACTGACCCCTTCTGAAGGAAAAAGATAGGTTTACATCACTAACAATCATAGGGATGACGAAAATAATGTGTAACAATCACTACTTGGAACCTATTAGAAAAGGAGTTATAGCAAAAATGGCATACCTTGTTGAATCCTGACTTATTCTAGAGAGCGGCATTGTAGAGAGTGCCCCACACATAATATTTGTTGAATGGATCTGAAATGTTACACATAATACTAAAGAATGTAATATAACCAACACATTTGGTCCTACTAAATTTGGATTTGTTATGAAGAAATTATGACGTTTTTACCCGAAACACCTATTTTAGACTAGTTTCAGGACTAGCCACAAACCCTAATGTCCACAGAGTGTAAATCCAAAAATAAAACGACCCACAAGATTATATTTTTACTACATATACATGGATATGTTCCCTCAATGGCCTATCAATTTCATGGTTTGAATTGTTCTAGAAAAACATTTATTGTGAAAATGGTGAGATGACCTGTAAATAACATACCTTAGAAAACATCATCAAAAGAATTTATTCTCCCTTGAATTCCGACCTTGTTTTCTTCACCTTCCCTATGAAATTAGGCTTAGATATTTTGTGGTTACCTCAGTCACCTATATATATTCAACATTATCAAGTGTGATTTAAAATGAGAGATCCTTGGCTCTTATTTATACTCTCCAAGTAGCTTCCTTAGAAGTATCTTCTAGGTCACTTTGCCCACTTTCCTTATTTTAGGGTTAACCAACTTCTAACCACTTTTTTTTTTGTAAGTTAGTAGTATTATATATAAGGGCCTTCCAAGACCAAAAAGAGATACGAAATATAGAGAATAATCTTGTTGTAGTTACTAGACTTCCCCAACATAGGGGAAACTAGTCCAGCCAGCATGGAAGTCAAACATAAGTAGTGTAATAGTCTAAGTAAACAGTTTGAAACTAACTGGACAACAACTAAAAAGTAGAGAAACTATTGAAACTTGAAGTGCCCTCATGACCTTAGACATTTGGAAAATAACCTGGCCAGGTGACGTGGACAGCCTCGGACCACGGCTCCTCCTCGACGTATGTCACCTGATTGACCCATTTCTTTCCAGTGTCCATGCTTCCCTCGGTCCTGTTGACAACTGGTGAGGTATCCTGCAATGCACAACGTGTTGTTTCCACCTCCACGACCATGTCCTCGTGATTGGCTTGCTCCTGCTCATTTCTTGCTGAACGCTGCGCCTAGGCATTCCCTCCATTGGTCGCGACACTAGGTTCCTCTACTAAATCCACACCTGCGAGGTCTAAGGGGAAATCTTCTTGAAGGGAGGAAAGGAGCTGAAGAAGGAATAGTACATTTCCATCCGTGGAATGCAGACAGAATTGAAGGTCCTCCACCCCCTGACGGAGTTCGAAGACCAAATCGAAGAGAATTGCAAGGCTTTCTCATAGTTTTGTGTCAAGGAAAGAGTTCAGGGACTGGTTCTCGGTGTTCCAAGGCTCGCAAGGAGGTAGAAATCCCACAGTCTTCCCAGCAGAGTTAGGAATTGGTGTAGGAGGAGGCCCGACCATTGGGGGGGTCAAGAAGGTGGCGTGAGGAGGAACACGACAGCCTGGGGACGATAGCTAGGCTATCAAACTGTGAAATGGACAAAGAGGGGGGTGGAGGAAGAATTGGATCAGGCTTAAGGGATGGAGAGGAGCAGGAGGAAGGTGAAGCAGGGGACAATACAGAGGGCCGGCAAGGTTTCCATGGAGAACCTCTGCGCGGTCGCCCTCGAGGGCATGGCATGAGGCTCGTCTTGTAATGAATAGAGGACACTAGGTGCACCAGGCAATGGTAGAATTCCTGGAGCTGAACTGGGGCTGTGATTAGTATGAAATTCCAGGTTAGCTCAGGTGAAGGCCACAGAGGGGGATGCCAGTTGGAGCGCGCGCAGAGACAAAAGGCATACACGAATAACCCGGCCATGAAATGAAGCTTGAGAGGAGAGGAAAGATGCTTAATTATCATCCGCGCCATGGTAATGGCAATTTAATGTTGGTTCAGGGTGGCAGGAGATGGAACGAGCCCATCACATGGATCCATGCCTCACTGGTCGTGCCTCTCCTCTGCCTCGCACCAGGTGTAACTCACTAGCACCCCATCCGGGGGAACTTCTAACTGCTTTTCCAATTAGTAATTTATCTGTTAAATTTATTATTCGAATATCTTATTGTGTATCCAATTTGACTTATATTACACTCATCACTTCAATTTACCTCAAGGGGTTACCTTCTAACCATCTTAAACCACTTTCCTTATTTTAGAGCTAACCCACTTCTAACCACTTGTCAACTTAGTAATTTCTCCATTAACTTTATTATTTAAATAATTTATTTTGTATTCACTTTGAATTATAGTACACTCATCACTTCACTTTATTATTTACCTTCTAAAAATCTCTTAAACAACTTTGACTAATTTGACCTTTTGGGGCTCGTAGATGACTCATGAGGGTTCTCCAACTTCACATGACCATAACTCTCTAACCGTGAGGAGTTATGTGACGTTCCACATACCATTGGAAATGGAATGACATGTAATATCCATATAGAATAGTATTACCTAAAATTATATCAAAACTCATACCATTATCCATCAAACAAACTTGGGTTCTCCAACTTCACATGGCCATAAATCTTTAATTGTGAGGAGTTATGTGACGTTCCACATACCATCGCAAATGGAAAGACATGTATTATCCATCTAGAATAGTATTACCTTCAAATATTAAAACTCATACATGTTGTTTATGTGTTATATTATTTTCACGAGTAGCAATGTTTGAGTGTATGCGTCGGGCGCGCAGGGGGTTAGAGGGGGGTGCAACACCCCCGATTTTTTTTTTTGCATTGGGACCGCATTTTCGGGACTACATTATATTTAGGTGGTTTTTCGGAACATGGTTTCTTTGTCGATGGTATTCTATTTCCGGTTAAAGAATTAGGGTTTTGGACTAATCTAGGTCATTGGGTTAGGGTTTTGGATGCCGCTGGATCCTATATGTATTTTTTATTGTAAACATTGTACAATGATGAATAATATAGAATATGCTAGTTTTCTTGATTTGGGTTTCCAAGTGAAAAATCTATGTGTGATGTTTGTATTTGACATTGCATATTTTCTGTTCCTTTATTGAATATCTGTTTTCAGTAGATATTGTACAAGGTTAGAATTTACATTTGGTATCAAAGCTTTATTGGCTTCAGGGGGACACCTTTGTGGTCAAGGGTTTGGCTCGAGACTGTGATAAGCCTTGTTACAGTGGGAGATCTACGGTATTGTTTTTCAAGTGAAAAGAAATGGAAAGAAATTCGAAGATGGAGATCAATAAATTTAATGGGAAAAGTTTTGAGCTATGGAAGATCAAGATGGAAGATCTGTTGGTGGAGAGAGATCAGTGGATCATGGTAGATCCAGGTACTGCACCTACAGGAACTTCTGCAGATGACTGGAAAAAGTTGGATCATAATGAAAAGAGCACAATCTGACTGCGTCTCTATGATTCAGTATTACTGAATGTGTCAGAGGAAGCTACAACCAAGGATTTATGGGAAAATTTGGGGAAGTTGTATCAGTCTAAGTCCCTGGTAAATAAACTATTCCTGAGAAAGAAGCTGTATAACCTAAGGATGAGAGATGGAGTCTCGGTGATAGAGAATTTGAACGCCTTCAATATTGTGGTAAGACAGTCAGTATCTATTGAGATTAAATCTTCAGATGAAGCTAAATGTATCAGTTTGTTGTGTTCTTTACCAGACTCATGGGATAGTCTGGTTCTGCCCATAGGTAGTAATAAAACTTCCTTGAATTTTGAAGAAGTGGTCTCATCCTTGTTGTCGTAGGAGATGAGACGAAAGAATATGGAAGGACATAACATATATGCATTATTTGCAAGAGGACACTCCCAAGAAAGAAATAGATCTAATTTATCAAGTGGGAGATCAAAGTTTAAGGGTAGATCTAAATCTCTCGGAAAGTTTGTAAGGGTATGTTGGAGATGTGGAAAAGAAGGGCACTACAAGAAGCAGTGTAGATCAAAAGTTGAGAAAAATAAGGGATCTGAAGAATCTTATTCTACAGAAGAAAAGACATACAAGGAATAAGGAGGGGATGTGTACTTGGCCTCTTCAAGCACACATGTAGATCATGAGGCATGGTTGGTTGAATCTGGTGCATCATTTCATATGACTCCCCACAGAGAGTGGTTCTGCAAATATGAAAAGTATGATGGAGGTAATGTTTTCTTAGGTAATGATTCGACAACCAGAATCATAGGAAGATGAAGAGTCAAGTTGAGGCTCATAGATGGAAGGATTAGAACACTTCCTGGTGTTCTGCACATCCTAGGTTTGGCCAGAAATTTGATTTTTTTATGCAAAATGGATGATGCAGGGGTAAAAACAATATTTGAAAAGGAAACATGTTGGCCCTCGACCAAGTTTTGGGAGTTACTTGGTCATGTTTGACCGTTTTGGGGACTTCGACAACCTATCGAAGGAGGAGTGCAAATCAAAGTGGAGATTGCAAAATCTCGACCCCTTTTTGGGTTTATGGGATAATGTAATGGGAATGGGATGTCGGCCCATGGGTTTACCCATGTTTAGGCCTATTTTGTAATATATAAATAGATGCCTAGGCTAGATAGAAGTAGTAGTGCATATATGTGATAAAGGGTAGTAATTGCTATGTGCAAAAGTATATCTGTGTGATTTGGCTCTGTACATACTATGTGAGACTTACAGAGATAAGTGAAAGTCATTGTAAGAGATTGTGAAAGGCTATGTGCCGATATCTACTCGGGGAAGGAGGATCTAGCGAGCTACGCAGATCTCCTGTCCTACGCGGAGTAAGGTTTTGGTGGCTCTGTGTTGTAACCAATTGAAGAGGCTAATAAAGAAGAAGAGTTGGTGGACGTAGCCCCAGGGTGGGGGTGAACCACGTAAATACTGTGTGTTATGATTTGTGTTTTGTCTTGATGTGTTTATATCTTCTTTTGCTAAGTGATTTGAGATGATTAGATGGATCTGCTTATGCTTAGTTCTAATAATATGTATGAATGTCAGATTTGATATGTAGGAATATGCTATGTGCTTGATCTACCAGATCTGATCTATTTCACTACTTCTAAGTGCTTAAATATATATTAGATATAAGTGAATGATACAATGCTATGTGTTATCTATGAAGCAGAATAATGATTGAATAGTAATGAATGATCTATGATAAGTTCTTTGTAAGTGATATAAGCATAGATCTGTGTCCCATCTAAGGTTGCAGGCACCTGAGTCTTGCAACCACCCCTGCCTCTACCTCGAGTGAGACTTCATCTTCTTCACAGGTGTTTCTGAAAGGGTCGGTAGTTAGGGATTTGTTGGTGTGCTCTTGAGCATTGAACCCTAAGTCTAACCCTGTGCCAACAAATGGTTCCATTGTCGGGACCTGAAATTGTGATTGCTGGGAACTGAGAAAGAAGAAGCTCTGTGCAAAGATTCATACTGAAATTGTGAAAGCTTTGATTGTAGATTTGTGCCCTAGTACGCAATATTCTACTTGACTTGTAGATCTCTGTGTTAAAAGAAAGAAGCCTGGTCTGAAGAAAAGAGGTCGTATCTGAAGAAAAGAATCAAGATCTGAAAGCTTTGTGCTCTAAGAAAGGTAAAAGTGAGAATTTCTGAGGTAAGATCTGCAAGCTCTGTTCTCTGATAAAGGTAAGAATAGTGAAAAGTTATAGATCTGAAAGCTTTGTGTTCTGTAGAAGTAAGATAAGTGGAAATTTTTGTTTCAAAAATATGGATCTAGGTATGATTGATAGATTTTTTCCTAGCTTGAAAACTAGGGCACTGATAGATGAAAGAAGGTTTGATATGAGTAGATCTGATAAGAATAGTGAAGGATATATTATCCCTATTCATAGAAAATATGTTTGGACTAACAAATGGATGCAAGATCCTAGAAATAATTTGTTGTAGATTATCTCTTACGATCCTAGCGCACAATACAGGAGAAGTTTGGGATCATTTAAAAGAAAGAGAGGATTAACCCTCTGTTAGAGTTGCAGAAGATCGAGACATCTTGCTAAGGATTGCCCTGGTAAGAAACCTAGTTGTCTTTTCTACAAATATATGGACCATGAAGTATTGGATTCCCCTAGAATGATTGCTAAGCTTGAAAAATTGAATATGGGACAAGAAGATGACAAGAAAGGTCAAGAAACTGAGATCATGACAAAACCCTAGAAAGAATAAGAGAAAGTATTAATACAAATGAAAGAGAGCTTGAATGAACATAAAGATGCCATATTATCAGAGATCTTAAAAGAGAAGGAGAAAATCGAAGTAAGAATAGGAGACTTCAACATTGACTATGTTCTCGATGAGGAAACATAGGTGAATATCATGATAGAAAGCACTTAGGAAACCCTAGGAAGGCCTGCTATGATTCCTTCACTAGGAGGAATAGGATTATTCAGAGGGAAACTGATAACCTTATGTGGAAGGATCGCTCTGTTACCTATGAGTATCAATGGAAATTCGACACACAAAGATTTTGAAATTATTAATTTTATTGAGAACACCACCCCATTTCCATATTTTTTAGGAAAGCCCTCAATTGAGAAAGACTAGATCCGAAAGGAAGAAGTTATAGAACAAAAAAAGTGATACCTAATGGATTTTATGAATAGAAGGATCTCACACTTGATTGAAGAACAGGAGAACAGATCGAAGCTATTTGACACCAGGGACTTGGATGTCAAAGTTGTAAGCACACTAGAAGAACCACTAAATATTGAAGTACCTAGCCCCGATGAAGAAGAAGGGTTACTCTTGAGCCCTAGAAAAGAATCTCAATAGTGCGAAGTGATTATGCCCAAAGAATATAATAATTAGAATGGAAAGAGGAATACTAAGTTGAATCTCACTAGAAAGAAGGCTAGAAAGATAAGTAAGAAGAGGGCTAAGATCGAAAAATTATAGAAGGTTCCAGAGGGAGCCTCGCAGAAGCAAAATTTACAGAATTTGAGCTTTACTGGGATATCAGAACAACGACATATGACACTTCACCATGGTGAAGAAATATAGCCATCGGGATCAATATATCCGTTCGACTTCCTCTCCGAATGGATAGAAAGGAAGTAAAGGTTCAACATCAGCCCATTGGACTGCGCTATAATGGAAAGAACAGAGTTAATGAAGCCTTCATATCCATTGTAAGGGATCTGTTACAGAGTTGTCTATTTATCTCACTGCACCATGCAACGAGAACACTTTTGATAATTGAGAATTTGAGCTCCCAGCCTTGATTAAGATTTCCCAGTGACCACTATGCATTTTCCTTCTACCCTATTGTAGTGACTATGTTACTTTGAGAACCCAAGATATCCATACCGAGCGTGTATGTCCGAAGAGCTCATCGCCAAAGAAGCAACTACGACAGAAGTTCTTATCAACTTAATGACTGAAAGAACCATGTCAGGGAGAGGATTGTCTACAGGCATCATCGACGAGAGGAGTGCAAGCCTCCCCATCAACTGCTCGAGCCAGACCATCTCGACCAACTGATGAAAAGAGAACTAAGCATAAAGACGATCTTGTGAATTCTAAGTTGATCCCGAGCATATTACCTACCTACAACCTCTGAGAGGCACAGTAAATAGAGATAGTGTACCTCAAGAGTTCTACAACACTTTGGTCATTGCATACCTCCTGAAAGGGATACACGTAGTTCGTGCAGACCAGGATAAGATTGCAGCTTTGAAGTTTAATGACTTTAACTTTGGAGATAGGAAGGTGTACAACATGATTTCTCCATATAAATACCTAACGAAGACGAAGGGAAAGAACTCAAATATCATCCCTCAACAATGGACTATGGACCTCACGTAGTCCACCTTGTTGAACGTCATGAAGATCCCACATTTCGAAAGACACCAGGAATTCAATGTATGTGTCAAGCTACTGCTGTCAAGATATCATGGTGGCTACTTATGGTTAAACCACTGCATCACGGTTGATCCAACACTAATCCACAAGATCACAAGGTTGAGCATGCAGGGCCTTGACCCATAGGATTTTTACCTTGGAAATACCACATACCAAGCCTTAGCAAAAAATATCAAAGAGACTTATGGCAATTTCAAGAAGGGAACGCAAGGCTACACAGTAGCTTCTATTCAGAATGGCACAGTGTGCCTCGCTTGTCAACTCATCACAGGGAAGCTAGTATGGAAGAACAAACCAACCCAAGTCACCAGTTTCATAGTAGACCTCGCAAGGAAGTGTGCAGAAGGACTTCAAATGAATTGGGTGAAGTTCTTGGTGAACCAGTTGGAACTGGACTATAAGAAAGTGCAGGACTAAGGATATGAGTTCCACTTCAGTTGGCTACTCATCTTGATCGCTTTTGTCACATGGGAGATGCTGAAAGGTGAGACCTTCCCGGACATAGAGCCCTTTGAACTATTGGCCGTGAAGTTTAGTATGTTGTGGTACTCAAATGACATGAATAAGAAATGGCAGTTGAATTTTGTGTTTCACACTTATTACAACCAGTTGAAGCTAGCCATCCAATCTGAGCTGCACATGACCCCGAATTCTCTTCACAGGTTTTGGCCTTTGATGAAATTCAGCGCAAACCGCCATTTTATTTATATCACAGTGTGTGCTGATGCTCATAAGAAATAATTGTAGTCATAATACAAGTTGAAAGAATAATACATTGAAGAGATCACCAAGGAATGGTCGGAATACCTCCTGATTCCAACAAACCCTGCAGAAATCTATGACATAGAAAGCCCAGAAACTATGTCGGATGCACCAGGACTAAGTAAGAAAAATAAAACTGAAGAGGTTCACGATGTAGAAAACACATCTATGAGGATTTATTCCATCGCACCAGAGTAAGAGGGTGATGGCGAAGAGTTATAATAATTCAAACAATGAAGAGATGAAGTGGAGCCCCTGAATAAAAGGAAGGGTTCGCCTATGAAACCTTCATCCTAGAAGAAGCTGAAATCTCTTGTAACCAAACTATAGACTACGCTGACCCTAGATGACTTCAAATTCATCATAGCAGCATTGAATGATGCTTCATTAGAGATAATAGAGAAATAGGAAGCCAATAAGGAGACGATGTACAATAGAATTGAGATCGAACGCCAAGGAGTGCAGCAGGCACTACAATCTAGTTGCGCAGCCTCCACTATGCCTCTATCAGCGGGAACACTAGAAATGGGAGATGAGCTAGCTTAACTCCACAGAATTTATAACATAGTCGAAGCTCAACTTTGAAGAGAACAAGAGGAAGCACAACAAGCCACCCAAGATTTGAAACACATATAGGGAGTACTTGTCGAACAACACAGTGTTGTAGAACAAGAAAAAAGTACTCTCCAAGCAAAGTGGAATGAAGAGAAAGCACAACTACATCAAGGAAAGGAACAGTTGCTTGCAAAGAAACTGGAAATTAAAGCAATGGTTAGCAGAGAACTTCTCTCTGTGACAGTCATCGAGGTAAATAATGAAGAGCAAGTTCCACAGCAGGTGGGACAAATAGAAGAAGTAATCCAGAAACTACAACAATGCATAGCATATTTTGAGCTCCACACAGTACCAGAAACCCCACAGGAGATAAGGGACCAACGAGAAGAAACTGCCCACAGTGTAGTTGACAGACTGAAATCTCTTGCCCTGGAATGCAAGCAGCCGAGTAAATGCAACACCCAGACATATGAGAACTTGACCGAGAACCTAGAGTTACATAAATTGAATTCCCAGCTCCAGGAGGTGGAGTATCAAGCCGAAAATATACTAGAACAACTGAAGGCCCTGTCGCCAGTAGAAAGAATGAAGCGGTCTCATGAGTAGCGCATTGCCCAACAAAAGATCCATATGATCCAGAGAAAGGTAATGGAAGTAACTCAACGAATTCAACCGGTACAAGATAAGGCATGTCAGTTATTTACAGAGGTTGAAATCCAAGGAGTAGAGTTAGAATAGGTTGTGAGTGCAACAAAACAATGCCTAGAAAGGCCGGTGAATGATGCGGTGATCTAGGAGTTTTCCAAGCAAGAGGTTGTAGCATAGCAGCATGTTAAAGCAGAATTGACCAGACCAGAGTGACTCGGGAGGAGTCATAAGTGAGTGTTGGGGGCCTGTTGGCCCTTGACCAAGTTTTGGGAGTTACGTGGTCATGTTTGACCATTTTGGGGACTTCGACAGCTTGTCGAAGGAGGAGCGCAAAGCGAAGTGAAGATTTTGGAATATCTACCCCTTTTTGGGTTTATGGGATAATGTAATGGGAATGGGATGTCGGCCCATGGGTTTACCCATGTTTAGGCATATTTTTTAATATATAAATAGATTCCTAGGCTAGATAGAAGTAGTAGTGCATCTATGTGATAAAGGGTAGTAATTGTTATGTGAAAAAGTAGATCTGTGTGATTTGGCTCTATACATACTGTGTGAGACTTGCAGAGCTAAGTGCAAGTCATTGTAAGATATTGTGAAAGGATGTGTGCGAGATCTACTCGGGGAAGGAAGATCTGGCGAGTTGGACAGATCTCCTGTCCTACGCAGAGTAAGGTTTTGGTGGCTCTGTGCTATAACCGGTTGAAGAAGCTAATAAATAAGAAGATTTGGTGGACGTAGCCTTAGGGTGGGGGTGAACCACGTAAATACTGTGTGTTATGCTTTGTGTTTTGTTTTGATGTGTTTATATCTTCTTTTGCTAAGTGCATTGAGATGATTAGATGGATCTGTTTGTTCTTAGTGCTAATAATATGTATGAATGTCAGATCTAATATGTAGGAATATGCTTTGTGCTTGATCTACCAGATCCAATCTATTTCACTGTTTCTAAGTGCTTAAATATATATTAGATCTACGTGAATGCTATGATTATCTATGTTATCTGCGAAGTAGAATAGTGATTGAATAGTAATGAATGATCGATGATAAGTTCTCTGTAAGTGATATAATCATAGATATGTGTCCCAGCTAAGGTTGTAGACACCTAAGTCTTATAACCACCCCTTCCTCTACCTCGGGTGAGACTTCATCTGCTTCGAAGGTGTTTCCAAAAGGGTCAATAGTTAGGGATTTGTTGGTGTGCTCTTGAGCGTTGAACCCTGGGTCTGCCCTTGTGCCAAAAAAACCTGCAGGATTTTTTGAGGAGCAATGGTGTTGCTGAGGGGAGTTCAATTTGTAACTTTGTATAAGCTTCAAGGAAGCACTATTAGTGATGGGTGTAATAGTTCCATTGTTCCTGATATTGGAGTTGAAGAAGAAAAATCTCCTACAATCTATGGAGAAAAGGTTATGTTGTGGCATCAAAGACTGGGGCATATTGGAGAGAAGGGTCTTCGACAAATACAGGGTAAAGGTATGGTTGAAGGTATGTCTAACTTCTCTCTGGATTTTGATTTCTGTGAATTTTTTTTATATGTGAAACAAAATTGGGTAAGATTCCCCTCTGGTGCAAAGAGGGCAGAAGGAATTTTACAACTAGTTCACAGTGATGTTTTTGGACTTGTGTCGGTCCCATCATTGGGAAAAATTGTGTACTATGTCTCATTGATAGATGACTTCTTGAGGAATACTTGGATATATTTTCTCAAGAAGAAATCAGAAGTCTTTGACAGGTTTAAATAGTTTAAGGCTCTTATTGAGAATCAAATAGAGAAAATAATTAAAGTGTTGAGGATAGATAATGGCTGAAAGTTCTACGGGAATGAATTTGAAGAATTCTGTAAGAAGTGTGGTATAACAAGGCAAAAGACTACTCTATATTCACCTCAGTAGAATGGAGTTGCAGAAAGGATGAACATGACGCTGATGGAAAAAGCAAGGTGCATTCTCAGTGGTGATGGGTTAGGGAAAGAATTCTAGGAAAAGGCAATGGGTACTGCATGTTACTTGGTCAACAGATCACCCTCATCAGTGTTGGATGACAAGACTCCACAAGAGGTATGGACTGGTAAGGAACCTTCTCTCACACATCTCAAGGTTTTTGGCTGCGATGCATATGTTCACGTTCAAAAGAAAAATAGGAGTAAGCTAGATAAGAAAGTCGAAACGTGTATATTTATTGAGTATAAAGATGGTCTCAAAGGTTATAAGATTTGGAACCTAGAAACTAAGAAGGTACTGTAGAGACAAGATGTGGTATTTAGAGAAATGAAGGATGATGTTATACAAGAAGTCCTACCAAGTAAGGAAGAACTAGTGAAGATAGAGTTTGATTTAAAGGATGATGAATTAGAATCTACAAAAGAACATGAATCATAAGAAGAAGATCCTCATACTCCAGTATTGAGGAGATCAAATTGAAAAAGAAAACTACCGGAAAGGTATAGTCCATCTGATTTCCATTTAAATTTTTCTCTGTCTATTACTGATGATGAACCTAGATCTGTCAGGGAAGTAATGGATTCAGAGGATGGAAATCTCTAGAAAAGGGCCATGGACGAAGAAATGGCATCTTTGGATAAGAATGAGGCTTGGGATCTAGTGGATTTTCCAACTGGAAGAAATCCCATTGGCAGCAAATGGGTATTTAAGAAGAATTTGAATGTAGAAGGAAAAGTGGAGAAATACAAAGCTCGGTTAGTAGCAAAGGGTTATTCCCAGGTTG
Source organism: Picea engelmannii (assembly GCA_009831015.1). NCBI lineage: Eukaryota > Viridiplantae > Streptophyta > Pinopsida > Pinales > Pinaceae > Picea > Picea engelmannii. The sequence goes on along the minus strand of ML790355.1, from coordinate 673,309 downwards.
AGGGAATTGATTTTGGTGAGATTTTATCTCCTGTTGCCAAGTTAACCTCCATAAGATTTCTTTTATCTATTGTTGTTGCATTTGATTTTGAAATAGAAAAAATGGATGTGAAGACAACATTCCTACATGGGGATCTAGAAGAAGAAATCTATATGAAGCAACTGGAAGGTTATGTTGTGAAGGGAAAGAAGGAGCTGGTATGCAAGCTGAAAAAGTCCTTGTATGGTTTAAAACAATCACCAAGAATGTGGTATGAAAATTTTGATACTTATATGCCGGGACTTGGCTTCACAAGAAGCAAAGAATATCATTGTGTATATTTTAAATTAATTGGTGATCATTTGATTTATTTGGTCTTATGTGTGGATGACATGTTTCTTATAGGAAACAACAAGGATATTATCCAGGATGTGAAAATTCAATTGTCCTCTAAATTTGACATGAAGGATCTCGGTGCTTCAAATTTCATTTTGGGCATGGAAATTAAAAGAGATTGGAAAAGGAGGAAACTATGGTTAAATCAGAGAAAATATGTCGAGACAATATTGTAGAGGTTTAATATACAGGAATATAAACCGGTCAAGGTTCCTATTCCTGTTGGTGTAAAGTTATCTGCGGATCAATGTCCCAACACACATGAAGAAGAGGAGGACATGTCTCATGTTCCATATGTGAGTGCAGTTGGAAGTTTGATGTATGCAATGGTCTATACTAGATAGGACATTGCACATGCAGTGGGAGTTTTGAGCAGGTATATGTCAAAACTAGTGAAGGGGCATTGGACAACAGTAAAAAAGGTTTTCAGGTATTTGTGTGGAATTTCCAACTATGGATTGTGCTACGAAGGAAGACCGGGATTGCACAAAGTGGTGGATATACATGGCTTTGTGGATGCAGATTGGGCTAGATATTTGGATCATAGGAGATCTACAAGAGGGTATCTGTTTAACATGTTTGGAGGAGAAACAATTTGGATGAGAAAAAGACAGGCTGTAGTGGAACTTTCAACTATAGAATCTGGATACATGGAAACCACTCATGAAAGTAAGGAAGCGGTATGGCTACAAAGATTGTGTTCAGGTATTGGGTTGGTACAACAAGTTGTAAGGATAGAGTGTGACAGTCAGAGTGCAATTTTTCTGGCAAAGAACCCTGCTTATCATTCAAAGACAAAGCACATTGATGTTCAATATCACTTTGTGAGAGACATGATTGAAGAAAAGAAAGTATCACTGATGAAGGTGGACACTTTGAAGAATTTTGCAGACTCATTAACAAAATCTGTGAGCACTAAGAAGTTCTCTTGGTGTAGAGGATCCATGGGCATTGTTGACTATGTAACCCTGTAACCCCCTTATATGCAAATAAAACAACAAGTGGGAGAATGTTGGGTATGTGTTATATTCTTTGCAAGAGTAACAATGTTTGAGCATATGAGTCAGGTGCGGAAGGGGGTGCAGGGGTTCAGGGGAAGCGCCCCCAATTTTTTTTTTTTCTGCAATGGGATTGCATTTTTCAGGACCACATTATATTTAGGTGGTTAACTAGACTAATCCATGTCACTGGGTTAGGGTTTTGGATGTCGCTGGCTCCTGTATGTATTTTGTATTGTAAACATTGTACAATGATGAATAATATAGAATATGTTGGTTTTTCTGGTTTGGGTTTGCAGGTGAAAAATATCTGTGTGATGTTTGTATTTTCCATTGTATCTTTTCTATTCCTTTATTGAATATCTGTTTGCAGTAGATATTGTACAAGGTTATAAAAACCTTGGGTCCATTACCCAAACCTTTGTGCTACTAGAATTCGCTACCGGACTTTCTCCAAGGGTTGAGATCAATCACTAAGGGTTGACATCAATCTACAATATCACTCTCTAATGGTTGACATCAATGACAACCAACAATCAATACCAACTATCCATCAACCTAAGCCAACTATCTGACACTTGATTATAGTCAATGAAAAACAATGAGATAGAACTCTATGTATTTACCCTAGATCTGAAACACACACACTCAAATTATGCTAAGGAAAGAGGAGAGAATGTCATACCTTTTCACGATGATTGTCCTATCATGATCCTTAGTGATGAATCTCCCAAGATACATCCCTTAGCAACTTCTTCAATTTTTTCATATGCATAGAAGACAACAAACATAACATTCTCAAGTCCATGGGTGTAAAGAGGAAACTTGTGTGAAATCATATCTAATATAATTGCTCAATGGAAACTATATCTACCAATACTTGAACACAAATTTAGGAAAACATGAAGAGAACAAGAATTGGAGGGGTAAATAACCATATATCTATATTATATAATGAAATAGTACAACAAGAAATACCTTGAGATGCCGTTGTTGCACTCCCCAGCTTCGATCTCCTTGAGTTTCCTCCTTATCCTCTATGTAATATACTTACTAGATTTCACCAGTGCGAGGATGTTGAAACTATAGAATTACCTCTTGTCCTCTTGATGTGGCCTCTTCTTATAGTAATTTAGAAGATCTTGGATATAGGATTCATGGAATGTGAATTAGGTGATTGTGAGTCATAGATAGGCTTCATGGCATGTGAACTAATCAATTACAAGTCATGCACAAGTTCCATACTCACTTATGAGCTTTTGCCAACCTATTATGGGGATTTTTTCTCTATTATGAGATTTTTCCAAATCATTATGAAATTTCTTATTAATTATGAAATAATTCTTAGTTCATAATTAAGAAATTGTGACAAAATAATCATCCCTTATGAAATAATTATGAGATTTTTTTCTCAATTATGTAATTTCATACTAATAACATATAATAACATATTTGCAAGGCTTATGGTGGAAATTACAAGTACAAAAAATGACCCCTAACATATTAATTAAGAAGAGAAACATGGCCAAAATACATTATGAAAGAACATGGCAACAAGTGGCTTGAGGAAGGAGCTCGTAGATCAAGGAACTAGGTAGTACATGCAAACATATATTGACCAATCATATATATAGATCATGTAGGCATACCCATGCTCATATGTATGAAAAATAATGGCCACCAACAAAATACACCATGGATCCTTGAAATTATATGCAATACCATGGGTATGAAAAAGTACATGGTGGATCCATGTCATACAAAACATCACAACCACAAGAAAATACAATGTGGATCTATGTCGCAGTATACATCAAGGAGACATATAACAAAAATGAAAGTACCAGTATGTTCTCCAAAGTACTCATAGAATAGTGATATAATCCATCATAGCATGGGAATGGTAGCATATATGGTTTATTCCCCCAATCCAAAGGTTTTCAATCCAACCTCATCGATAATATGGTTCTACATCATGAGAAAAGATGAGTTGATGTCAAGAATGGTAGAAACCGTCTGATTACCATTAATAGACATGAGGGAACCCACCAATAATGAAAATGGACCCCAAGGTACATAGTACAATCTAGTGAGTGTGAATAGAGAATCTGATGTTGAACACTCATTGAATCGGTCAACCAAGGGTCAATGAGGTAGACCCATTGTCGATCGTGAGGAAGCCCTCCAATGATCTCTACAAGTTCCAAGGTATTATTTGGTTTCTAGATATACTTCCTAGATAATGTTCTCATGCCAATAGGAATAGATCCTTCAAATGAGGGTGTTTATGTATCCCCCATTAACTGGAATGAAACTATAACTAAGAGAGTATGTGAAGAGATAAATCACCAAGTACAACTAACATGGGGATGGACGACACGAAAGGTCAACAAGACTAGAAAATGGCCAACTTAGGCTTCACTTCCCTTGAACATATAGCATGACATGCTAATGACTTGGTAGAACTGACTTAAGAGGACCAAGGATATAGTGAAACAATGCATGAGGCATTGAAATACTCTCATAGAGATTGGAAGAGTAACCAATTGGAGGATTAAATGACTCATAATCATGGTATGGATCCTAGGCAATATATAACCCTATAATGTTCTTGACTTGGCTAGTCTAGGAAACGTTGCTAATGTGAGTGTAGGATCAAAGGTTTACAACATATAAATGATCATAAAAATAATAAATGCGACAAAGGATTGTAAATCTTGTATTATGATATCTCTGTGGATTACAAAATGGCCGAATGCAGCTGAATAAACTGACAATACTTGACTAGATCAACAAACAAAGGATCTTAGCCGAAATACAAATAAGCAACTGCGGATGAATAAAATAAAAACACTCGACTAGATCAAAAGACAAAAGGATCTTAGATGGAATACAAATAAGAAACTAAAATATAATACCCAGAATATGGGAGCACTACAGAATCAATGAAGAATGATGGAAGACCTGGATGATCTTCTTGGTGTCTAGGGTGTGTCTTTCAACACTGAAATCAACCAACTGGTGTCTTACTCTTGGAATACACTGAACTATCTCTCCTAAGATGTGCCTCTTCTTTTCAATGACAAGTCATAATCTGCATAATGATGAATTAGGTCATTTACCCTTCCTTTATAGCTTTCCAAAATCCTAAATCATGCTGAAACCCTAATTCACTGTTGACTTCCAAAACCCTAAATCACTGCTGAAACCCTAGTTCACTGTTGACTTCTATTTTTAGCTCATAATGACTTAAAAGCACTTTTAACCCTTTTTATCTCAATGCCACTTTTTGAATATAACACCTGTGACTAGAGTGACCTCTAGTAACCCTGTTTACCCCTCTTTGGCTCTGGCTATAGTCTAACGGGGCATTTTAGACCATTAAGCCTCCTCTCTAGAGCTCCTATTTGGAAAGGGACATTACAATCCTCCCTTCCCAAAATTCTTGTCCTCAAGCAATACCAGTCCAGGGTATTGCAACACCTGCTCACTCTCCCAAGTAGCGTCCTCTACTGGAAGCCATCTCCATCTGATCAAACACTCTTTGATGACCCTGCTCCTCAGTTTCCACTCCCAGAACTCCAAAACCTCCTCCAAAACTAACTCCAATTGTCCCTCCTCATCCAAAGGGGGAAGCTCCTCTGACATGCTAATGAATTTTCCCACTTCCTTTTTGAGGCAAGACACATGGAACACATTATGAATCTTGCTCCCCTATGGAAGTTATAGCTCATAAGCAACCTCACCTACTCAGCACATGATACTGTAAGGACCATAAAATATGGGCTTGAGCTTCTTGGCCCCACTCTTCTTCAGAGATGACTATCTGTAGGGTTGGAGTCTCAATAAAACCAAATATCCAACCTCAAAGCTATGCTCTATCCTGTGCCTGTCCGCACTTATCTTATGTTAGTTTTGCGCCGTCTACAGGTTCTCTTTCAATAACTTGAGAATCTCCTGACTCTCTATGATCCAATATTTGGCCTTGGGATCTCTTCTCTCCCCGAATACTAGTTCTACCAAAGTGGGAGCATCATATCTGTACAATGCTCAGAAGGGTGTCATACCAATGGACATGTGGAAGGCAGTGTTGTAGTAATGTTCTCCTAAATGTAACCACTTTACCCAAATTCTCTGTTGTCCTCCTGCATAGTTCCTCAAATACCCTTCAACCCACTTGTTGACAATCTTGGTCTACCCATCTTTCTAAGGGTGATAGCTCATGCTAGGTTTCAACTTTGTCCCCACCAATCGAAACAACTCTCTCCAAAATGTTTGTTACAGATTATTTTGGTCACTCTGGTGATGTCTCTACAGTTATGTGTTTAGGCTCTCATAAGGACCTTTTGCCTAAGAAAAGTGACTATTGTCTTCTTCCATAAAACATATTTTTAATATGAGTTCGAAGGCCACATGTTTTGTAGGGTGCAAGAAACCCTAATTCTCGCAGGCAACCCTATACTTGGAGTGCGATATGTTCGCAGTATGCTCTATAGGTAGAGTGCAAAACTACTTCAAAGCTTGAAAGGAAGAGGAAATTATGAAGGTTCTAAAAGAGGATATTCTAGAAAATGATTTGGCATTCGCATGGTTGGCATCCTAATGACTTCTCAGATTTAGTGGGATCATCCTCATCCCTTTAACCATCTCTCCTTATCCTATATATTTAAAGGTTTCTCAAGGAAGAGGTTAAGCAAAATTGAATGAAGAATTGATGAAAGAATTGTGTGAGGAACCTTCTTTGAATTGATTCTTGAGGCCTCCATTTGTCCATCAAGCCATACTAGATATTATTCATGCAAGTGTAGAGAAAGTGTGTGTGCTGGAACCAAGGACCACTGAAAGGAAGCTTGCGACATCAAGGCGATCAGGTTGTATATTCTAATTTCATTTAATATAATATAGTGGCATGTCCCTTTCCCATAAAATCACTCTTATTTTATCGCATAACTCCTTGATCATATGCATAGGTTGTCATTGAATATACTTTGCTATATTCACTTTGGTTGATTTGTGTTGTCTTGGACCTGATCTCGCAAGAGCACCAGAGCGAAGTAGGAACAACAAAGACCTAAGGAAGCGATATAAAGGTATGTCACTCATTCCTTCTTGGTATTAGATTCGATGATTACAACTTAAGGAAAGAGTCATGTCTTGTCCTATTTTGTTCTAGATCCAGGTGGATCTAGGGAGATCTATTAGTGTCTGCATATACCAATTTATCCTATACCAAAATTGGTGACTCCGCTAGGGATACAACTCATTTTTGTTGTCTTTTGTTGGCCATTTTCTCTTGGTCTACATTTTTCATTGCGAACCAGTGTCTGAGTATATAGGAGACCCTTATAGACTCTCTGGACCTAGAAGTTCACTCAAAAAAATTTGTCCCTTTTCCAAATTTTCATAATTTACAACCCTTCTTGCACTATACCTCTCTATAGCCTACAAGAATCATTCGTTCTTGCACCCTACTGTTCAATCTAGTGTGATCTTCTCGCACCCTGCCAGTGTCTAGCCCGCGAGAATGCCTCATTCTCACAATGTAATCCACTACTAGGATGTGAACCCATTTGTACAAGTTTTGGATTTGGTCTTCTTATTCTTTTTGATGCCCATATTTGTTTTTTCATATGAGAAGAACTTATTTTTCCAGCGTTTGACTATTTCTTGACTTCAAATCTTGCAGTTGATTAGTTTTCAGAGATTGAAAACTCTTCTTAATCTTTTTCCCCAGTTTTTACTTCTCGACCTTTTACCAACGAGCGTGTAATCTCGGATTCTGAGATCTGAGTGCTTGTTTGGTCAAAAGTCTTTGATCGGATTAAAATTTGGGATTATTATTTCTTTAGAATGTTTACTGCTTGGAAAAGTTCTTTGTCCATATACATTGGAAGAGACTTTTTCTTGTTGAATTTTATTTTATATCCATTGAAATATTTGATTTGGGCATTTATTGAGTATTTTATTTTCATTGGTTGCTTATCTTTTCTTAATTCCATCCTTATTTTTGGTTTATAAAAAAAAATAAATTAAAGTCTTGTTCTTTTAAGCAATGATTAAGAAAATATTGGCGTTACAACTGTTGTTCCTAAGTTTATACTTTAAGGATGTAAAGTATATCGTCAAGGCATCCGTAAATGTTAAAAGGAATAATCTTGAGGATAAGAAAAGAAAAGGAAGGGTGAAGCAGAATTAGTTTCTCAACTGTCTCTGTCTAGCTTCTCATTGTTCTTGGATGCTAATATCTCTCTCAATAGTAGCCCATGAATGTTCTAATTCGAACCGGTTAGTTGTTGTTTGTAAGATGGTATTAAATAGGTTCAAAGAAATATTGGTTTGATCTTGAAGGCAAGGTTCAATGTTGGGTTGTCTGCTACTTGGAACAGTCATGGAGGATAAGATTTTATTTAATCGTGAAAGAATTTTAATCAAATGTTACTTTAAACTTTTAAGAGATGAGAATAGGAAAAACAATTTTAAAATTCGAAACACTAACAAAAATACATTCGAGGTCGTTTCCTGGATTTGCAACAATTTCAGAATTATAAAATAACAAAGAAGTACTACAGAAAATATGAGGCTTTAATCAAGAAAGAATCTCATATTTCGATAGATAATAAAGAAGAAAACGAGGTTCTAATGAAAGTTAAGTATTAAGGTTCAAATGATTAAAAGGTCTTAAAATCATTGATAGCAATTTCAGAGGAAAAACTATAAATAATTTGATATCCAAACCAATATGAACTAGAAATCAAGGATGCAGATAACTTCAAATTGATTATTCATTAGAAAAACATTGAACGAAAAATACAATAAAGTATAGTAAATAGGGTTGAAGAACACATAGCTACAAATTTGCAGGATTCATAATCTCGTTTGTAAAGTATATAATGATGGATTGAAAACTGTTATTACAATCGGCTCTCTCCCAAAAGTAAAAGCCCTTTCTCCATCTTTAGAAAATACATTTATACATCTTCATCAAAATTTTCTCGTTGGTGACTAACCAACTTCCTAATATTACAATTACATATATGAATAATATCAATCGTTTACATTTCCTTTCTAATTTCTAATGATAAAAAATTAAAAAAAGAAGTTTTTACACTGGTGTTGAAGAACTTCCTTTCTCCACTTCAAGACACTAAACACACTTTCCCAAAAATTTCACAAACGTTCTGGGAGCATCTGGTATCTCATTTGCTTCAAACAAGAAAAATCTTTTCTGTAATTCAGGCAAACGATTTTCTATCATCTTCTCTGTGGACTTAATAGTTTTCAACCTTAAGTTCGGTGTGACCATCCATTTATTGATTTCGGTGATATTTATTAATTTAATTTTTGAAATCTCTATCTTCATTTCCTCTAGCTCTTATTTGAACTTTAGCTGATGCTTGGCAATATTAATCTCACCTAATAATCTGGGGCAGTCATTTGTTCCGATATTCAAAGAAGTTCTTTCTAGGAGATCAAAAATTCCCCGTCAATCATCATTGACATCTCTGGTCAATATTTTATATTTGGCGAGGCCTGCTTCCCACACCTTAAGCATTATATCTCCTTTAACCTGTTCAAAAATGGATAATTTTTTAATCCTTCTAACTTCTTCCTTGGTTGAGAGGGATACTGCCTTTTGGAAAGTCGTTCTAGCCACTTTTTCCTTCCTTTCCTTCTGGAAAACATTTTCCAAGGATTTATTTGTCTCTTGAAAATAATTATGTACTACTTCCAGATTCAAAAACACCTTCTGTTGTTCTTCCACTATTTTCAAATATATCCCCAATGCCTATGTCCTGAAAATTTCAAGTTCTACTACTTGATTAGTAATAAAACTAATTTTATCTTGTAACTGTTTATTTTCTTCTCCCATATTTTGTACATGTGCCTGTGTGACCTGTATTATATGTTTAGCCTCCTCTAAGTCCTTTTGCATTTTTTGAATTTCTTGCATATCTTTTAGTCTAGCTTGTTCTAGACCCTTTTGTATTCCCCAACTGATACTTCTTTCGGTGTCTTTTAATTTGTCTTGTAATTGAATTATTGTTTGGTCTTTTTGTTCGAGCATGGTTGTTAAATTGCCAATAGAATGCATATTTGCTGATGCTATAGCACCCATTGTACCTGCTAAATCCGTAGAAAATTCTCCATCTTTGAGCTTCTTTCCATCTATAATGACCCTATGTTTCTTAATCATCCCCTCTCCTCTTGGATGAATTTTCTGTTTCAATACTGCTCTTCTCTTTTTACTGAAAAAGTAATGTGATGGAGGGATTTCATCTCTTGAAATAAGCTCTATATCACTGACATATAAATCTCCTTCATGGAGGGTTCCATAAGTTGACTGCAATGGATTTAAGGAGGTGATAGGACTACCGGGCTCTGTTGATGTTGTTCCTCCTATCTTTTTTGGAACATCCTTAATGATTTCTGGAGTTGTTTCCAGCTCTTTTCCCCTCTCTATCTCTGATTATTTTGTTTTAGAACCCTCTTTGTCTTGGTATGGTATCTCAGTATTCTTCATTTTGCCTTTGGTATTTTCTTTATCCTGTGTACTAGTTTCAAACCCTGGAGGGGGCCCTTCCTGTTCTGGTGCTGGGGTTGAAATTTCACCTTGCAAACTCTTGGGCAGGCAACTTCGCCTATGGCTCTGAAAAAATGAGAATCCAGTCTGTGAGTCAGGTGGCATGGCCTGTATTCTGTTCAGTACTTATTCATAGGATTTAATATCCCTAAATACATCATCATAAATAGATGTTTCATGTTCATACGCCTTTAGATTACAATGTATGAAATGCCTACTTATTACTTGGTAGGGATCATATTTTTTGTGTTCAATATCTAATAATTTCACTTCTTCTAATGATTCAACCTCTACCTTGGAATTTAATAAAGAAAATTTTCCAATATGAACAGGGAAAGATGGCCATGATTTCTTCTGAGATGCTTTTAATTCTAATCCAACACCACCCTTTACTATCTGATGGGCTACCTCCCTACACACCAATCTGTCTAGTAGGAATTTAGGGAGTGACTGAGGAGGAATGGAACAACCGTAAACCCTAATGTAGGAGAAATTCTTCTCAATAAACTCGTCGACAACTGCTTCAAGATTTTCTGTGATTGCATCATAAATGTGAGGGGGTTCGCATCCAAAAAATATTTTGTGGATAGGAATTATAACAAAATGACAAACCTCATAAAATGCATCTTTAGCATTTTCTTCCCAAAGGGCCAAGTGATATTTATGAATAGGTTCTGGAAAGGAAATGTTCCAACTCCAATTCATTAATGGAAAAGGAGTCACATAACAGATTGCATCCATAATGTATGCAGACATATAAAAAGTTGTTGGTTGTCCCTTTGATTTTGCTTCTTTGTAGTTTAAGACTTCTTGTTTTAGGTTATCTGACAAAATATTATGCTAGTTAAAACCATTTCCTTCTGAGGCTTCTTCTAAAAAGGGCACCCAATCTACATGAAAATGGCAAAGATCGTTTCTCCCAAAAAGTCGACATAACATAATGGCTACATATACCATGTATTCATTCAAAGATGTTGTAGCATAAATCCCATGAGAATCAGCTCTAAAATTTGTTGGACACCTCGCTCATTCTCTAATCATATCCAGATATGTCTGGTCGGCCTCAATACATTCTTTTCTCTGAAACTCTGCTAAAAATTCAACATTAAAAGTATGTTTAGGATTTGGCGAGATCTTATAAATTACTCGTATGTTTTCCGGCCTGAATGAGCCGATGATATCTCCTTTGTATTTTAAGATGCTCCTCATTGGGATATCAACCTTATCCAGAGCCCAGCTGATCATATTAGTGTATGCCACGAGCCGCGGGTGCACAACAATCTTATGAAGCTCTGACTCAGCTATGTCCCAGAAATGATTTTCGGAATCAGGATGAGCATTCTCAAACTTGTATTCCAACAATTCGGAGATTTGAGTCCCAGACTTAATAGAATCTATAGCGTGAGGGGTGGTGTCGGAGATGATATCTCCTTCCTGTGCGTATTCATTCTTATTCAGTGCCTTTTTCGGTGCCATGACTTCTACGTTTAATTGAAAACCTGTCACAAAAAATGGATGAACAAGCTCAGCTTAAAATGAAACACAGACATTTGAATGTTCATTTTAAATATATTTAAAAAATGACAAGATTGACACAACTGTCACGAATTTAAGGCTTTTAATGCGGAAGATATATTTCTGAGATACGCATTTAATGTTCGTATTTAGGCGTCTTCGGGTTTTTAAAGAAAATGAGACACTTACTCAATCGGAAAGCGAAACTTGAATAAACACTTAAAGATTGATTACCATTAATCTTGTTTTTAAAAAAGGTTAATTAGTGCTAATCATAGATTAAAACTAAAAACTTTGCTTTTTGGGATTTCAGAAATCATGATGTCGAAAGGTAGGTCGTCAATGAAAAATGATTTTCGAAAATACGAAATCACGATTTTTTTTAATTAAGACTTAAAAAGTTTTTAGCAAATTAATTAATTGAGATTAAACTTTTTCGGGATTTCGGGGATTCTGATGTCGAGAAGTGTGTTATCAATGAAATCTGATCTCTGAAATCGCGAAATCGCGATGGTTTTAATTTTTTTTTTAAAGAAATACTTAACTCATCTTAATTAACTAACTAATCATGATTAAGGCTAAAAAAAAATTAGTTTGATTGGACGTGAACTGTAGATTGGGGTTTCGTGATTCAGGATTTCGGGAAACATGATGACAGGAGATGTGATCTCACTGAACCACGAATCCTGAAATCACGACATGATTATCTTAACCCTTAACCTTTCTTAAAATGGAATAATTAATCCGTGTTTTAATTAAGACTTCAACATTTTGGGAAATTGGGGATCGGGATTTCGCGATTCGATTTGCATCGAAAAATTTGTTTATAGCAAACCCCGAGTCCCGAAAATTCTTTAAGCTTTATTTTAAAATCATTAGTTTTAAAATTTAACATGTTTTAAATAATTTCAAATAAAAAGCATCGGGGTCTTATAATTTTGTAAGCATTTGTCCCTTTAATTATCCAAATAATTAAAAACTTTAAGAAAAGGTATCGTGTGCTTAGGATTGATAACGAAAATTGTGTTTTGTGAAAAGTCGAAACCCAAAAAAGAAAAATTTAGGCCTTAGGGATAAATATTTTAGAACTGCTTCAACAACAACATTGGAAGCGAATGAATAGTGAATTTACATTGTCAATGATTGTTTGGTACTACATTTGAAAAGAGAATTGTAAATCATAGTTTTCATTGTTCCAGAAAAACTCCCTTCTCCCTGTTGTAGATAGAATTCATCGAACGAAAGTTTGTATCATTCATTTCTATTTACACATTGTTGGGTCTAAGTCTTACACAACACCAATTTCATTTCCGTCTCCCTCTTGAGTAACAACAACCTTTAATAATATTGCGCAATTTAAAAAAAAAAAAAATCAACTAGTAACTTTTTCTATGGCTCTTTTGCACCAACATTAGCTAGGCTAGAGCTTTGGAATAGGTAGTGAGACACACTCTCCAAAGAAAGAAACACACAACATTATATTGTGATAGGGAGTTTCAAATTCCATTTGCAACATTTTGTCCTGGGAAGCCCTTCTCACACAAGGGTCAAACCTGAGGTCACATTGATTTTTATAGAGTTACTCACCCTCCTTTGTTGATCTCAGTGTAGAGATTACATGTATTATGGGGGTCGCTTGAAGGTATACCCACAATGATGAGTGGAAGCCTCTCAAGTTGATTTTGGGCTAGATACCTTGCCCTTGTGTGTGGATCAGACTGTCGACTATTTCCCCATGCATCATTGTTGTTTGTGGTAACCTTAGTATCCTATCTTCTTAGGGTCTTACACAAGGTGACTATGGAGGGGTAAGTCTTCACGGTACCTGGAATCGACGTTGGGCAAACTAACTTAGGCTCCTTGGAGGGTATACCCACGATTATGTGTGGGAGCTTCCACTAGGGTGTAAGTCTGTTAAGCAGGTCGTCAACGTAACCTTTCCACCCTAGCCCAGCCCCTTCTTGTCTCGTTGTCATGACGTTAGATTTCATCACCAATTAGTGACTTCAGAATTGGAAGGTCTTGTTTTCTTGGTTTTGGTTCCTAGATTTTACTAGCGCATGTTGTTTGTTTACCTAAGTTGGCCATAGAATTTCTTTCATAACATTTTAACTCGATCACAATTGACCCTCCATGTAGTTCACATAGAATGAAAGGACTACCCCTAGAATATTTGAAAGGTTCTCAACCCTTGCCTACCAACTCACCGGAGGGATCTCCTCAACAGAGTGAAGTCCAAGACATTGCCACTCCACCAGTGGAAAGAAATAACTCTTTAGAATTGTTCTGCATTACCAATTCTTGAGAGGACTTCCAACATCCTCTCGAGTCTGTGAGATGTATTGTTTGAGTGAATTCTTCCAGATAAATAGTTGTTGAGTCTTTTGGATTACCAACTGGACCTTTCACAGGACCTGAGGGTCAAGATCCCTTTTGGAATACTGGAATTTTTAGACAATATCTCTTTGGCTCATGAGCAGGTGTTGATATCACTGTCACACTGGAGCTTCCCGAAACATCCGATCTAGATGAAATACCTTTACTACTACCTATTATTTTCTTGGTTCAGACGCTCCTCCAGCTGATCACATCTTGACTATCCCCCTACAAATGACCCATTACACAATGGTCCCAGATACTACGAGTCATCACACCGGGAATACGGTGGCTAGACAAGCTCCCATCGGCAAGTGGCTTTTTTCTAGATTCACCCCAACACTTCCCTCCAGATATCATGCGTTGAATGCTTCTATTCCTTCTCCTACACAAATCCCATCCGAGACTCCTGGCATTTCCACTCCTTCTGGGCACCATATCATTCCTAGTTTTATTCCAACACTTCCTCAACCCCTTTCCAGAGGGCCTCTTCCATCCCCTATCGGAGGAACCGAACCTAGTGTCACCATCCCGCCTTTCACACCTAATTACCAGATTCCTATTGGTGGACAATTTCACCAAGGAAGCCAAACCCAATCCCCTTTTGCAAGACAAATCCCAATTGGGATGCAACCCCCGATTGGAGGGAAAACCCCACCTACCCCACCCTATGGACATAACATACCTCCATCCTTGTCCCAGTATTGGAACCATATTATCTAAAACAATCCTCACTCAACTGGGGGGAAACAACCTCAAGCTAGCTCCTTCATACCCCCTAGTACAGGCCAACCATATCCGGGTACATCCAATCCTATTTGGGGCTTGAACACTCAACCCCACGCCCCTGTTCAAGGGAAAAACCCCAACCAATACAACCCTATATATTACCTACCTCCACACCAACAAATGAATCTTCCCATCTCTTCGCATTATATGCAAACTTCTTATGGTCCTACTGGTATACCTACAGGGCTCCCTTCCCAAAATCACCAGTACTCACATGTGAATAGATAGTTACCCTTCTTAACCACCCTGGACCTCACTGATCTGTCAAGAATTTTAAATGATTTGATCCCTCACTCTCCTCAATGGCCCGTGATACCGGCCAAAGTACCATATGAAATTCCTAAATTCGATGGTAAACTAGGAGAGGACCTGAACAATCTTTTAATGACTTTCCACCTTTGGTGTTCATCCAAATCTTTTATGGATGACTCTATTTGTTTACATCTTTTTTAGCGAACTCTCACAGGTTCCTCCGCGAAGTGGTATATATAATTACCATGAGGCTTCTTCACTGACTTTCACACCCTTGCCATTGCTTTCCTCACCCACTACTAGTTACCGATCCGTTATGAAATAGGAACCAAAATTTTGAGTTCTTTCAAACAAACCAAATCCACTCGTATCACTGATCACATTCATGAGTGGTGACGGAGATGACATTTCATCAAACTTGAACTTCCTGATCAGTTATTGGCAGAGTGGTTCATGAAATCATTTTTGAATGACATTTCTCGTGACATCTCCATGGGTGGAGTTGTCACAGAAGAACAGGCGATCAGTCGTGCTCAATATCTTGACCTCGTATACTCACAAATGGGTACTCTTTATGATTTACTCCCTGACGCACCTCATCCTTCTACTACTGCTACTTCAACTACTCCTACTACTTCTCATGTAGCTGACGGTGTGATTGGCACTTTCCATTCCCAACCCCACTCCACACAAGCCTCTAGCACCAACCCCAAATCCGTTGCTTCTAATGTTCAAAATTCTTTGTCTCCTACCCCTCCCACTAGCAAGACTTCTGAGGTGAACTCTGTTCAATCTACCCCCGTCGGAAAGAATAGATCCAAAAAAGGGGAGGGTAAGAACAAGGAGGATAAAAATAATCCACAATCTGAGAAGACCAAAACACAACTTGTTGACGATAAGGATAAGTGCAAACCTCGATACCCTTGTCTTATCTGTGGTGATGATCACTACACTAAGGATTGTCCAATACGAGCCAAGGTTACTAAGTTCCTTCAAGGGACCTCGAAACCACCTACTCCAGTTGTGTTGTCACAACCCTTCCCTTCTCAACAACAGGCCCAATTGGTTATTCATGACCAACATTCCCCCTCCACTACATCCTATGTCTTAATGTGTACATGTGATTCAAAAAAGAATGACATCACACTTACCACTCAAGCCAAAGATTATTCTTCCTCCAAAGAAAAGGTTGATGAAATGCCTCCTTTGTTGGTCCAACCATCTCCCATGACTCCACCTACCAACGGTCCTTTTCATCTCGAACGATCGAGCCCAGATACAGTTCTTCTCCCTCTCCCAAAGGGTGTTGTCTGAAAGTCTTCTTTCAATCCTCATGCGCATGCTACCCAGAACTACAATACTATCGAATATCTAGCCCAAGCACGGTCCGCGATGTTATCCCTCGAAGTTCTTCAGATTTTTCCCACACAACATATGGCATTGTTGAAAGCTATTGGTGGAATCGACCCCACGGATACTAATTTAATAATTTTTGACTTGGAAGATCACATTCCAAGGTTACCCCCTCAACTCGCCTTTCAAATACAAGTTATTGTCTTCGACAAGAACATTTGTAGAATAGTTATTGATGAGGGTGACTTCACATGTTTCATGTCTATTGCCTGTTGGAAAGCCATCAACTCTCCTCTCTTAATTGAATCACACAACACGATCAAAGCATTTAATGGCTCTGGATTTAAGCCTTACAGTGTCCTACCTTCATTGCCTATTATGTTAGAAGGAAAAACGGTCAACGTGGAAGTTGAAGTCTTTGACGCTCCTCTCGACTACAACCTTTTACTTGGCCGTAGCTAGATCGATTCCATGCATGCAATTGTGTCCACTCTTTTCCATGTCGTACATTTCCCCCATCAAGGAAAAGTAATTATGGTGGACCAATTAGCATTCTTTAACTCTGATGCACGTTCCAACAAGGTACCTTTCATTGCAAAAACACCCCCTAGATATGAGAATGTTGGTGTCAGTCTTCTTAAAGATTCCTCTTTAATGGGTACTTTCCCCAATCCACCACCTGATATTCCACATCCATTTTTTGCTTCCATCAACATGATTTCCGCCTCTGTTCGAGAAACCCCTACATCTTACGAACCATGGATACTACCCAACCCTGGTGATCATCTTTTCTATGGCGACCAAATGCCTTTGAGTCCAGTCGAATCCTCTTATCAAGCTATTCAATTGGCAACCCCTTCTACCCCCTCTCTTGGTGATTTATCTCCAGATCCATTCCGCATCATTTTTCCTAAAGATGAGGTGATTATGTCTGTTATGTCCATGGAAGATACCCCTTGGGATGATGGACATCATCGTTCCATTCTCTTCCTGGAACAACACACCATTGAGAGTTACCAATTGATCTCGACTCTATCGACCATTGTCATCATTTCTACCATTTCTGAGTCTACACACAATATGTTCTACGAAGGGAACCTAAGTAATATCTCACCCACCATCCCCCTCGACATATCCATCAAACCTGGAGTTGTAGAAAATGTGCATATCAGAGCTTCGTGTTCCCATAACGAAGTTGTCACCTACAAGTCCCTTTTCCAAGAATTTTGTGACGCCTTCGCATGGAGCTATGAAGAAATGTTGGGTATCGACCCTAACATTGTTGTACACAAAATTAAGACATACTTGGATGCTAAACCTATCTGGAAATGAATTTGTCCGGTCCACTTGCGTAAAGAAACCGTTATCAAGCTTGAAGTTGAGAAACTTATTAAAGCCGAATTTATTTACCCTGTGGCTCTAACTGACTGGGTTTCCAATCTTGTTCCGGTTAACAAGAAACAAGGTACAATCCACATGTGCATTGATTATAGGGACATTAACAAATCTTTTCTTAAAGACAACTTTCCTACCCCCTTCGTCGACCATATCGTCGACGATTGCACCCACAGACCAATATCAAGACCGCTTTTATTTTTCCTCGGGGCACTTTCACCTACTGGAAACTACCCTTTGGTTTAAAGAATGCCAGCACATATTTTCAATGTGCTATGCCTTATGCCTTTCATGATATAAATCACATTATGAAACCATATCTCGATGACTTACCGGCTAATTCCATGCGCCATGTAGATCATCCAACACACCTCCGAGCCATTTTCCTTCGATGTCGGTTTTACCGTATATGCTTAAATCCCCACAAATGTGTTTTTTGTGTAGAATCTGGCCAACTTCTAGTCTTTATTGTTTCACATCAAGGGATCAGGGTATATCCTTTGAAGGTCAAGGCGATTCTTAATCTCCCTCCTACTTCCTCACTTCGCCAGCTACAGAGTTTGCAAGGGAAAAAAAAAATTCTACGTCGTTTCATCCCAAACTACGTTGAGTTAACCCTTGGATTTACTCGATTTCTCAATAAAGGTTCTGAGTTTGTATGGGATACCACTGCGAAAAAATCTTTTGAATCTTTGAGACTGACTTTAACCCATACCCCACTACTTTTCCCACCCAATTATAGTCGAGATTATTTCCTTTATCTTGTAGCCTCAGACTCTACCATTGCTATGGTTCTAGTCCAAGAGGATGATTCTCATGATGAGCATGTCATCTATTATTTGAGTCGAAGTCTCACGAATACCAAAACCAAGTATTTACATGTTGAAAAACTGGCCTTCGCAGTCGTCCAAGCTGTCCAACAATTATGACACTATATCCTTTTACGCAAGACTAATGTGATTTCCAATTGTAACCCTATGAAACACATTCTTACACGCCAGTTGCTAGGGGGAAAATACTCCAAATGGATCGTAATACTCTAGGAGTTTGACTTAGAGTTCGAATGCACTAAGTCAAAGAAATCCTTGGTGTTTTCTGAATTGATATGTGACCTTCCCTGTTCTGAGACAGAAAATGTAGCAGAGCATTCATTACCCAATGAATCCCTCTTTCTGATCAGTTCCGACGACCTTTGGTATGGGGATATCATTATATATCTCCAGACTCAGACTTTCCAACCCAATTTGTCTAGCACTGACCATCTTCAAATACATTACCAAGATCATCAATATATTATCCTCAGTGATACTCTTTATCATCATGGGATTGACTCCATTTTTCAATGATGCCTCACATTTGACGAAGCCGAGAAAGCCTTGAATGACTGCCATTCTAGAGCATGTGGCGGTCACATGTTTGGGTATGCTACTACCCAAAAGATCCTATGAGTTGGATATTTTTGGCCTTCTTTATTCAAAGATTATATTAGCACCGTCCAAAAATGCCATGCTTGCCAAACATACAACAACAAAATACGATCACACCTTGCTCCTTTACACCTTGTAGTCTCCATTGGACCTTTTTTGAAATGGGGTATCGATTTCATGACATGTCACCCTCACTCGGCCGAGGGGCATGGATACATTATTGTAGCTGTAGATTACTTTATGATGTGGGCTGAGGCGATGTTGACATTCGAAAATACGGGAAAGACTGCAACACTATTCATATTCAATCATATCATTGCTCAGTTTGGTGTTCCCCAAGCTATCGTTACTGATCACAATAGCCACTTTAGAAACTTCATGATGTCCGAACTTACCGAAAATTTGGGTCTTCGCCATGAAAAATCAACACCCTATTACCCACAGGCCAATGGCCAAGTTGAATAAATAAACAAATCCCTCATTACTATGCTTCGACGAATGATAGGGATTCACAAAACTAGTTGGCACACGATGTTGTTTTTGACATTGTGGGCTTACCGGACATCTGTCAAGTCTTCCATCAGGTTTTCACCTTTCTAGTTAGTTTATGGTATAGAAGCCATCTTTCCGATTAAATGTGAGATACCATCTCTAAAGCTCTCCGTTGAACTTCTCCCAAACACTTATGTTGAAGATGAACATCTGTTATATCTTATGCAATTAGACAAAACTTGTCGTGATGCCACCCTAGTTGTAGAAACCAAGAAGAAATGCGTCAAAGCCCAATATGGCAAACATGTCAAACCACACGTGTTATCTAAAGGAGATCTAGTTCTCCTTTATGAACAAGATCAAGATTTGTTAGGAGCTGGAAAATTTGAGGCTATGTGGCGAGATCCTTATATCGTTAGACGAGTGTTGGAGAAAGGAGCCTATGAGTTAATGGACTATGATCATATCCCTTTGAGTGAACCTAGAAATGGGATTTACTTAAAGAAGTACTATGCTTAGGTCATCTGTGCATAATTTCTTATATTTTATTGTATCATACTCTCGTGTGTCACTTTAGTGTGCTTTTTCGTTATTTGGTTTCTGCCCTAGATGGCTTACCTTGTGTTGTGCTTGGTTTCCATATGTCAGAGTCTTCGCTACCCCACATTGGCTTCGTCGATGGTGCTAGTCATAGTACTCAAAAATTATCTTCTGCTACATGGGCAATTTACACACCTACAAATGAACTCATCAGTCTACGAGGTGTTTGCCTCGGTCGTGCGACCAATAATATCACATAATATAGCGTCGTCATCGAATTTTTGACTGGTGCTATTTCGCTTGGTATCCACCACCTGGTTATACGACTCAATTCACAACTAGTAGTGCTATAGTTAAGTAATGTCTATGCTATCCAAAGTCCTACTTTATTATGGGTATATCTATGAATTTGCCTCTTGGAACGTTCTTTTGATTATATCAAATATCATCACATTCCTAGATGTCTAAATACATTGACTGATGCTTTAGCTAATTATGTGTTAGACATACATCTGAGACATTTATAAAACCAATAACACATCACATGTATTATAAAACACAAAATAAGTCGGTATAAGTTGTATATATATATATAACGATCAAAAGTTTTTTACAAAAAGTTTATGTCCAAAGACCAAAATATCAAAATATGAAGCCAACAGCTTCTACAAAATAGCATCACGGATGATGCTCCCGGTAACACACAACTGCTCAGGCTACCCTATGGAGCAATCGACTGAGAGACTCAAACACGCCCACATTATGGCATTGATAGCGTCTCAGGATCTCTCCAATAGTGATGTTCGAGACATCTGCAGTCAGTCCCTCTAAGTTTTGTTCAATCGCCTTGTAGTCCTCAGCATCCCATCTTGCCACTGGAGCCACTTCCCCCCGCCTCTAAATCGGAGATGTCCCTGGTGGTCGATACAACCCCACATCTATGTTGTCAAAATAAATTTTGGATTAGTCCTTGGATCGAAAACATAAAAACATTTTATATGATAAAATTTACAAAAACATTAAAAAACAAAATGTGTACTTCTTACGTAAGTCACCCCACTGAGCATCCTCAGGCAGAACCAACTCTGGATCTCCTCGAAAATCTAAGCTGGCATAGGCATAGTCATCAACCATCAACATCTGGGGCCTCAACCAGTCAAAAAATGAATCGTTATATTTGATAATAGGGCCTGCTACGTGTTGACCATGAGGTTACACCACCTCATCATCCTTGGATCCTATGGAGCTGGTAAACCCCAATCCATCTATAGACGTAGCAGAGGGGCCCTCTCAAGGAAGATAGACACCAAAATAGACCCGTACTCGAACTTATTTAGGTCACCCCTTCTACACTTTTTTAGTTTCCTCTTCATGCTGCGGAGAATTGCATCCGACCAGTTAAAAACCCGAGGCTCTGTGCACTCTATTACATATTGGAAATAGCTCTGGAGAGCCATGTGCGGAGCTGCACTCCCAACCATGCATGCAATGGTAAACAGGATAGTCTGTAGGGTCAAGTCTTGGACCCCCCAAATGGAAACTTTACCCTTGCTTCTCTTCGCCTCAGGAACACAATGTCGGCGAACATACTCACTCATAGGAAGTCCACCACCCCTACCTCTGGTCAGAGTCGCATGGGATCCATGTCAGAAAATAGATATCCTCAATATCTAGTGTAAGCGTGTGGACCCCTACATGAAATACATGTTTGTCCACATCCCACATGTGGACCAGGTACTCTAACAACCTGAGTTGGGCTTTCATGCCCTTGATCCTGAAAAATTTTAAGATCCCGCATTCCCGGAGGGTAGAAACTGTACATAGATCATTTTCGGAAATGATATCATCCTCCTTGTGTTCCCTTTCCCTCCATTCCAATATCATGATGATCAATACGTGCAATGGATCCATGAGAAGGAAGTTAGCAACTCTTTTTTAGCCTCTTAAATAAAATTTTATTGAGTAAAAACTTGCACAAAAATCTACTTTTCGGCCTTCTCAAGTGAAGTGCGAGATTCTCGCAGGTGCACTAAAGCCCACCTGTGAAAATCTTAGATTCTCGTATGTCCCGAATTGCCCACCTGTGAGAATGCCTGAGCACACCTACCAGCCCTAAAATGGACTCAAAACTCTAGAATTTGCCAATAAAAATCAAAAGTAATCCATGAAAAAGCTGAAGAATCAGGAGATTATCTTGTTGGCCGAAACCATTTTCTAAATGATCACTTGTAGCTCCCACAATCGACCAATGAAATTTGAGAAAAAGGAGGTGTGTTGGACAAGTTTTTGGCAAAGTGACAATGAAATGGTAAAAAGCCTTTTTTACCAATATTTATTCACTTTTTTACTATTTTTCATTGATTTTTATATGGTTTTTATTACTTTTGCCTAAAAACCTAATACCCTAATGGCTTTGTGAGCATGGTTTTTTTTGTAGATATCTGTCCTAGAAGTCCAAATGACGGTGTACGAGCATTTTTTCTCTTTTTTATATTCGTCACATGTACGAGTACCTTTTTAGGGTTTTATAGGGAAAACCTCGAGCTTAGTCTTTGTTTGTTCTTGCGCTCG
Organism: Picea engelmannii; assembly: GCA_009831015.1. Lineage (NCBI taxonomy): Eukaryota > Viridiplantae > Streptophyta > Pinopsida > Pinales > Pinaceae > Picea > Picea engelmannii. The sequence continues at coordinate 650,645 of ML790355.1, read as the reverse complement.
AAAATACATGAGAACGCAACTGAGTATACTTTTGTCATATTTTCGTACTCGTCATGGTAACTTGAAAACAAAAAAAACAAGGGAGCATCCTTTAAGCTCTTTTCACGCTCCATAAAATGAAAATATTTCCGAGAGATCTTGTTCTTTTCACACTCGTAAAAGTATTTGAAGAAAACATTCGATAGGAGATAGTTTATCAATTTTTCAGTCTCATCGGACTAATTTACGAAAAAGGAACTGAGAGAGTTCTCTTTAAGTATTTTCAGACTCTCAAAACATGAAAAACACCCGAGTTTTCTATCTTTGGACTCTTTAAACAAACATCAAAAGGCCCTTATGGGACCAACCACTCCTTCTTAGGGTTTGTTAAACATACTCTGAGGGACTCGTATGAAGGATGAGATTACATAAAAAAGCATATGTTATCCTCCTCAAGCTTGCGTAAAAATAAAGAGGAACTCACCAGAAATGGTAGGGGGAATTTTTGGAAAAGGATGTGTTGCGATATTTGTATTAGTGGCAATAAGAGTCACTCTTAAACATGACACCCCCTGTTCGTCATTTGAATCCAGGTTGGGAAATCCATTTGTCTCTCATCTGACTTGATACAAGGTCATATCTCGGGTCGTCTTTGAGTCAATGTTGCGAAGACCATTGTCATGTCATTCATATGTTCAAGAGAAGTCCACACAAGCCTTCCATTGAGTTGGCCATCTACAGTTAATTATTACCATGTCGGCCTTCCCTGTGTCCATTTCAAATCATATTCATACTTTGACTTACCCTAAAAATATTTTACTTATTTCATGTCATTGATGGGGGATACATCAAGGCCCTCCCATGATGAGTCTTTTTCCATCGAATCTAACTCATTATCTAGGAATAAGACTTAGAAATCACTTGGTACCTTAGAACCTCCATGCCTTAATGACAAGTCTCTTCGCTTTCGACAGTGGATTCACATCATTAATCCTTGATTGGGAGATTCTGTCGAGTGTTCGACTTCAACTCATTTATTCACATTCGTTCGGATTGTACTTAGGTACCTTGGGAGTCATTGACATCAATGGTGATTTCGCTTGCACTTGTTAACATTTTTCATCACTGACCGGTAATCAAGTGGTTTCTACCATGTTTGACTTCGACACATGTAATCATATGGCTAGATTCGTACTTTCAGACGATGGGATTGAAGACCCTGGGCCTTGTCTTTTTGGTCCAGATTGCGAGGGATTATTTATGATTTGTATTGACACATAGATCCACTTTGTATGTATGTCGCATGGCTATGTCTTCATCTGAGTCTTCTAGCTATGTAGAATTTTGATGACATGGATCCACGATGTATTATTGGTGGCCATGGTCTACATTTGTGATTTCATTCATTTGTAGTCTGAGCATGGGAATGCCTACCTCAGAACTGGTATTATATTCTACAGATGCTTGATTGTTTGCAGGTTTCCAATTAGGTGCGCTCCTTGTTTCTGACACACACACGCATTTTACAAAGTATTTTGGTTGTCACGAGTTCTAGCCTCATACTTTGGGGGGCATTCTGTTACACATTATTTTGGTCACTCTAGTGATGTCTCTACAATTATGTGTTCAGGCTCTCATAAGGACCTTTTTCCTGAGAAAAGTTACTATTGTCTTCTTCCATAAAACATATTTTTAAGATGAGTTCACAGGCCACATGTATTGTAGGGTGCGAGAAACCTTGATTCTCGCAGGCAACCCTATCCTTGGAGTGTGAGATGTTCGTAGTCTGCCTTATAGGTAGGGTTTGAACCTGCTTCAAAGATTGAAAGGAAGAGGAAGTTACAAAGGTTCTAGAAGAGGATCTTCTAGAAAATGAGTTGGCATTCGCATGGTTGGAATCCTATTGATTTCTCAGATTTAGTGGGATCATCCTCATCCCTTTAACCATCTCTCCTTCTCCTATATATTGGAAGGTTTCTCAAGGAAGAGGTTAAGCAAGATTGAATGAATAATTGATGAAAGAATTGTGTGAGGAACCCTGTTGGAATTGAAGCTTGAGGCCTCCATTTGTCCATCAAGCCATACTAGATCTTCTTCATGCAAGTGTAGAGAAAGTGTGTGTGTTGGAACCAAGGACCATTGAAAGGAAGCTTGTGATATCAAGGCAATCAGGTTGTATCTTCTACTTTCATTTAATACACTACAGTGGCATGTCCCTTTCCCATAAAATCACTCTTATTTTATCACATAACTCCTTGATCATATGAATAGGTTGTAATTGAATATACTTTGCTATCTTCACTTTGGTTGGTTTGTGTTGTCTTGGACCTGATCTCACAAGATCACTAGAGTGAAGTAGGAACAGAAAAGACCTAAGGAAGCGATATAAAGGTATGTCACTCATTCCTTCTTGGTAGTAGATTCGATGATTACAACTTAGGGAAAGAGTCATGTCCTATCCTCTTTTTTTCTAGATCCAGGTGGATCTAGGGAGATCTATTAGTGTCCGTATATACTGATTTATCCTATAATAATGTCCCTATGAACTGACTGTCCTTGTCACTGACGATGTTCTTCAAAAACCCATGAAGTCTTAAGACCTCCCTGAAGAAAATCTCGACTACCTAAACTCTATTGTACTCTGTTGGTATGGCATAGAAGTGAGAAAACTTAATCAATCTGTCAACCACTACATAGATACAGTGCTTACCCTGGACCTTGGGTAGACCTGTGATGAAGTCCATAGATATACTCTCCCATTTCTCCTCTGGAATGGGGAGTGGATGAAGTAGCCCTGCTGGAAGAGTATGCTCTGACTTGTTCTACTAGCAAGTCACACACTCATTGACATGTCTCATAACGTCTTGTTTGAGGCCCTTCCATGAGAATATCTCTCTGATTTTTCTGTAGGTTTTGAAAAAACCCTGATGGCCTGCTAGAGGTGAATCATGAACTACGGTGAGGATATTCTTCTTAAGCCCTGAATCTAGCACCAAGTAGACTCTACCATTGTAAAATATGACATCTTCAATGACCCTATACTGGTCATCCTGTATCTTCCCATCCATCACCTCACAAGTGAACTTTTTCTTGGAATATTCCACTAACAAGTGGGATTTCCAATCTGCTGAAATCTCCATCAAAGAACATGTCGCAGGTCTCCTCGATAGTGCATCGGCCAAAATGTTCTTCTTCCCCTTGACATACTCTATGTAAAAGTTGAATGCCTATACCTTCATCACCCATTTTTGTTGGAGCTTACTGAGGTCCTTCTGCTCAAGGAAATTCTTCAAACTATTGTGATCAGTCTTGACCACAAATTTGTTGCCCACCAAATATTGTTTGAACTTGGTCAAGGCATGCATGATTTCCAACATTTCCTTGCAATAAATGGAGTACAACCTCTCAGGTTGACTAAGATTTCAATTCTTGAATACAATAGGGTGTCCTCCTTGCATCAAATTTGCACTGATCCCTTCGTCGGATGCATCACACTCTAGTACAAATGGCAAGGTGAAGTCTAGTAGTGCCAACACTAGACAAGTGCCCATGACTTCCTTCATGTGATAAAAGGCTTCCTATGATTTCTCGGTCCATATGAAGGCCCCATGCTTGGTAATATCTATCAGCAGTGCTCCAAGATAAGAAAAACCCCAAATGAACCACCTGTAATAGCTTCACAACCCGAAGAAGCTCCTCAATTCTATCACATTCTTGGGCATCGGCCAATCCAGAATGGCCCTGATCCTCTCTTAGTGCACCTATACCCGCTTTGCACTGATGATGTGGCCTAAGTAAAGAATCTATGTCATCCCGAACTCACACTTGGACTCTTTGGCATATAATGACTGTGCCTCCATGATGCTCAATACCTCATCCAGGTGCCTCATATGATCTTTCCATGATCGGCTATAGATCAAGATGTCACCGAAGAAAACCAAGACTTATTTCCTTAACTGATCCCTAAATATATGGTTCATGCAAGACTGGAATGTAGCGGGTGCATTGGTTAGCCCAAATGGCATAACCAGGAACTCGAAGTGTCCAAAATGACATCGAAATGCCATGTTCTCCATGTCTTTCTCTCAGATGTTGATTTGATGATATCGAGAGCATAGATCAATTTTTGAGAAGAAAATTGATCCATGCAGCTCATCCATCAATTTGTCAATGCATGGGACAGGGTACCATTTCTTGATAGTTTTCTTATTCAAGGATTGGTAATCAATGCACATCCTCATGGTGCCATCCTTATTCAAAACTAAGACAACTGAAGAAGCAAATGGGTTGTTGCTCGGTTTGATGTGTCCCATCACCAACAATTCCTTGATTGCCTTCTCTATCTCATCCTTGAACCTCCTAGGATGATGATAGGGGGGAGTGATAATAGGTTTATCCCCTTCCTCCAACTCAATGGTGTGCTCAAACCCCCTGTCAGGTGGTATCCCTGGTGGAATTGCCTTAAAGACCTGCTGATGTCATCCCAATAAGTTCTTGATCTTTGTATGGTATTTTTGTCAACCTTCCAAATCCATCTGAGTAGTGATCAAGCATTATGTGGCATATGCTACCTCCCCATGTCTAAATATCCTCTCCATCCTCTTGGCTGAAACTATCTTGGTTTCTCTTGTCGACATACCTCTTAGAACAACCTTCTTCCCATCCTGATATATGAATCCCATTTCCAAGGTTTGGTAGTTGGTAGTGATTTTTCCCAAGGTAATCATCCACTGAACTCCTAACACCACATCTATGTCTGTTAGGTCAACCACATAAAATGTGTCTTTCACTGTGTAGTTTCCTAACTTCATGTCTAAGTTTGGAACTCTGTTTAGACACTCCATTATGTGGCCATCTGCTACCGCAACATCAAACCCATCAAACTCCTATTTCTGAAGTGCCTGTCTCGATACTAGTGAAGCGTTGATGAAGTTGTGGGTGGCCCCACCATATATCAAGGTGATTTCCCTTTTCCCATGAATAATCCCTCTGATACAGATGATATCATACCCGAGAACACTAGAAAGGGTTTCTATGACACCTCCCTTTGCTAGTTTCCTCCTGTTAGCCTATTCTAGCGGTTGTGGGACTACTGGAGGATGGGCTCCTGCCGGTGTTGATGGTCTATGGGGAGGTTTCTCCTCTGATGGTGTTGACTCCTCCTCTAAACTAGTGGATCCATTGTCCTTCTCCTCCTCCTCACTATCCACGTTGTCTACTGCTACCTCAATATAATGAATCTCTCCCTTGCCCATGCACATGTGGCCTGGGACACAAGGATCTCTACAGTTGAAGAAAAGCTTCTTCCTCATAAGCTCTCGGTTAGTCTCATCATCCAACTTCTCCTTTCCCTTCCATTCTCTCTAGAATGGCTTCTTGTCTCAATCCCTCTGGGGCACAAATGGTTTGGAGAAATTTTTAGTCTTTGACACTGAGTCTGCCAGATATCGAGTTCGAAGGATGGCATCCTACAAAGTGGGAGGCCTATATGCCTTCACCCATCCTCTCAAAGGCTCTGTGAGTCCTTATGTGAATAGAATGATCAACCTAGACTCTGATATATCTATCACTACCACAGCTACCCACTAAAACACTGTGATGAATGCCTCTATTGTGCCAGTTTGTCTCAACTAGGCTAGATCCCTGAAGTGTATCTCGGGATCCTTCCTTTCAAACCTATCCACGAGCCTATCTATAAACTCCCTATAGGATGTGATGCGACTGTGGCCTAATGTCACCAGTCAATGATACCACCACTCGTGTGCCTCACCCTCCAAGTGTAAGGTCGCGAAATTGATGGCCTTTGTCTCGGTCATCTAGTTGAGCTTGTAATACGTGTCTAGCTTATGTAGCCAAGATATGACGGTGTATTTGGATGATCTGTTGAAAGAAGGGGTGGTTATTTTCCCAAATTTTCGGATGAAATCGAGGTTATGCCTCTGCTACTGTTGTGGTCCTCCCCTCTGCGGCTCTCTGGGGTGGTTCCTGAGTCTGAGTCCACAGTACTCAACTAAGGTCATGTCCTGATGGAAGTCATGACCCAATGTTGTGTACTCCCTCCTATACTCTTCAATGTCATCGGCATGAGTGGGTGGCCTTTGTGCTATCGGTGGCGGTGTTGCTACCGTTGGTGCCCTCTAGAAACTGGGAAACAAGGGTTTGGGAATCCTACTCACAGAGGTGTATGTGCGAGAGGGTAACTGGGGTCTACTGCCTGCTCCCGAGTTCCCCTGTGTTGCATGCGGGACTTGTATATATGGGGTGCCCACTCTAGCCAATCTATCAACAACCTGTGCCAAGGACTAAGACATGGTCCGTTGACTAGATAACATATCGTTGATAACCTGCATGAAAGCTGCCTCTGGATCTACAGGGGCCTTTCCACTTCCCTCTAGTTTCTCATATCTGTCTCCTAGCATCCTCTCAGCCTCACTCTCAGCCTCACACTCTTCCCTTCTCTCTGCTTCTCTTTGTGCCTCTTCCTCTTCCTCTGAGCTAGGAGGAAAAGGGGGAAAATTAGGCCTATACCTTCTTTCCTGATGCCTGTTGTAAGTGAGATATTCTTCACCTACGTGTTAATGACCCTCTGGGTCTTCTGCTGCACTCATTGTCTTTAGTCACATGCTGGCAGGACTAAATCTATGATACCACTATAATGTTCCTTACTTGGCTAGTCTAGGAAATGTTGCTAATGTGTGTGTAGGATCAAAGGTTTACAACATATAAATGATCATACAAATAATAAACATGACAAAGGACTACAAAGTTTGTATTATGATATCTCTGTGGATTACAAAATGGTAGAATGCAGCTGAATAAACTGACAATACTCGACTAGATCAATAGACAAAGGATCTTAGCCAAAATACAAATAAGAAACTGCAGCTGAATAAAATAACAACACTCGGCTAGATCAAAAGACAAAATGATCTTAGACGAAATACAAATAAGCAACTAAAATATAATACCCATAATATGGGAGCACTATGGAATCAATGAAGAATGATGGAAGACCTGGATGATCTTCTCGATGACTAGGGTGTGTCTTTCAACACCGAAATCAACCAACTGGTGTCTTCCTCCTGGAATACACTGAACTATCTCTCCTGAAATGCACCTCTTCTCCTCAATGACAAGTCATAATCTGCATAATGATGAATTAGGTCACTGACCCTTCCTTTATAGATTTCGAAAACCCTAAATCATGCTGAAATCCTAATTCACTGTTGACTTACAAAACCCTAAATCACTGCTGAAACCCTAATTCACTGTTGACTTCTATTTTTAGCTCATAATGAATTAAAAACTCTTTTAACACTTTTTATCTCAATGTCACTTTCCAAATATAACACCTGTGACTGGAGTGCCTCTAGTAACCCTGTTTACCCCTCTTTATCCCTGGCTATAGTCTAACAGGGTAGTTTAGACCATTAAGCCTCCTCTCTGAAGCTCCTATTTGGAAAGGGACATTACAAACCCAACTATAACAAAAAACTCAAATAGGTGCCATGTTCAAGGGAAGCAATGGCTACCAAATACCAATCAACTGAATACAAATTGAGGCTCTCCCCCCCCACCCCACACCTCCTTTATTTTATTTTTTTAATTTTTAGTGTCTTTTTCATGTTTTTACGAGCGTAGAAAATAGATAAAAGCAATCTCAATGGAGAAAACAAGTGGCTCAATGACATACCACTATGTTCCAAGAACATGGAACAAACATATGCAAATCAAATGCAGACAATGTGTTATAACCCAAAATGTGTTCACCTAGATCAAATTACCTAGGTTTACTGAAATACACCACATTGGACCATGAGTCCCACTCATTTTACCCATTCCATATCATTTTACATCATTATTCCCTAAGAAAACACATTTCCTAAGGTCATAAAACCCCCTTTTAGCCATTTTCTCATGAAATTATCCAAAAACGAAAAATAATAAAATAAAATAAAGTGGTTATTCAAAAACCCTAAAAATAATTGTTATAGACCAAATTACCGAGGTTTACTAAATACACCATATTACACCATGGTTCCTAGTCATTTTGCCCATTCCATGTCATTTTACATTAATGTGACCTAAGAATACACATTTCTTAAGGTAATAAAACTCATTTTTAGCCATTTTCTCATGAAATTATCCAAAAAAGAAAAAGAAATAAATAAAATAAAGTGGGTATTCAAAAACCCTAAAATTAATTGTTAAATTTAATATGGTCAAATCATCTTTTTTTATTATAACCATGTCAAATTTGAAAACTAGTTTTAGGGTTTTCGAAAAACCACTTTGTTTTATTTAGTTAGTTTGTCTTTTGAATAATTTCATGAGAAAATAGTTAAAAGGGGGTTTTATGACCTTGTGAAATATGTTTTCTTAGGTCATAATGATGTAAAATGATATGGAATGGGTAAAATGAGTGGGACTGATGGTGTAATATGGTATATTTCAGTAAAATTAGGTAATTTGGTCTAATTCAACAACTTTTGGGTTATAACAAAAGGTATTAAGAAATTGATGTCCACTCATAGAAGGTTTCTCCAAGGGTAAAGGTCTCAAAATGAAGGCAAAGCAATGCAAATTGCAAGAGGTCAAGAGAGACTACAATGGAAATAAGTAGGCTCAAAGAGAATAGAAGCATAACAATATGCACTATAACATAAGTACTAGTAAGAATATGAAACTATAAAGCAACATACATGATTTCTTTAAACATCTTTCTTTACAAAAAAGTTGATTTTAAAAGAAAGGAACTGGAAAAATGCATTAGGTATTAGTCTTCTTGAATTTTCGATCACCATCATGGGATCATCTTCAGGAAAGAAAAAATTCTCCATGGAATGGACGACCTTTTGTAACTATAAATATTATTAGAGGCCAATTATCAAAGCAAGTTCAACTAAAATCTATCCTAGCATACTAATTAGCATAACACAATCCAACCCAAATTAAAAAAAGAAATTTAAACTAGGTTGTTGTTGTAGAGTGGGCGTATAACATGTTTCCATGTACTATTGAGTTTGAATCCATTCTCTCTATTGATATTATTTATATTTTTCTCTATTTCCATATACTCTCTAATATTTAGCTTCACATAATAATCAACTCTGGAAGTGATTCTTGGTTATGTTATGATTAAAGTCAACATTGTGTTATTTCATTCTAATATGAAATTATCTTCCAGTCTCAGATATATTTTTTATCATAAGAACAAGGAATTGTATATATGCCTTTGAAATTTTTTGGGTCTATTGGGTCCATAGATAAGTTCACCATACCCCTGATTGTGATAGGGGAATGAAAGGTGACTCTAATTGTTAAGCCCTAAATCATGGCACATTACCCAATAATTGGGGCATATTACATTAGTATTGTTATTTTATTTATGTTGGCTTAGGTCCATTAGTTGTAATTGTACCTCCTAGTCTCCATATATACTAAGAAGACCTTTTCATTTGGAATCATCTTGTATTTGTGAATTCATGTGATGTATAAGGAGGTTTCCCCCTCGAAGAATCTTATTATCTTAATTTCTCTCTTTTTCAAGGCATGGAGTACTTATTATGAGGTTTTATGATATTTTGATATTTGGTTCTTAACATTTGGTATCAGAGCTAGACAATCCTTGGGACTGGCTTCTGCAAAACAAGCCTTCTTGGCATTGTTGCTACAACTTTTTTTCTGGAAGGTTTCAGGATATGGAATTTATATGGTGAAGAGGATACATATAGAGATACTTGGGTCCAAATTTCAGATCTTGATTCAATATATTTTTGGAGATACATTCTATTCAAGTTAGGGTTTTTTACTAGTCCTAAAACTAGTATGAAACATGCATTCTTGGAATTTTCTCTCCCAATTTTTTTATACTTTGTTCTAGTTTCTGAAATTTTTACAGTATGGAGGCAGAATAGTGATTTATCTTGTTTAAAAATTTCATCCCTTTATTTGTTGTACTCTAAAATTTATTCTCTGAGGACATTAGGGTTTTTAGTTGGTCCAAATTTTAGTATAAAACATGTGTTCTTGGGAAAACTGTTATAGCTGAAGATAAAGACCTAGAAATTGAGTGAGGCCTATTCCATTAGTTATGGTATGTATTGAAGGTTTATTGGTGCAAATTTAAAGTTATGAAGTGATGACAGTGACATGCGACAGGTCGTACAAGTTCGCTCTCCTAAAAGGGAAAAAATCAGCACATCTTGGGAAAGTTATCATAAAATTCTCTTGGAGAATCCAATCTTGGTATAACCTATGGGGTTGGAAAGAATAAAAATAAGGATACCTCATGATGAAATATTAGAGTCAGAAGGGACAAAATTGCATAGATAAAACATAATAAAGGTCGGCTAGCAGAACAATCTCCAAATCATGCTTTTAAAAGGTGCGTTTTTGTTTTTTTTTAAATTTGCATATCTTTTGACTAGAAGATCCAATTGGGGTGATTCAAAAAGTGGAATAAAGTGGGATAAAAAGAGTATTAGATAAATTTGGGAGAATATTAGGGATTTTTAGGTACATATGTATTCAACATCTCTAAACGTAGGAGTTGTCGTTACTTTTTAGTGCTATAACCCGGGAACAATGTGGTTCTTCCACATACCTAGAGTATATAAGAATGCCCCTTTCGAATGGTTTCACATTAGAAAAAATTATTATGTATTTGAGCTACCACATGCCTGAAATATATTGGGAGACCCACTAGAATCTTGAGACCAATCGAGGAAAACCATTTGGTCATCTTGTTGCTATAGTACACCGAGAACAACACTTAGGGAGATCACTCTCTAGTACTTGGGTAGTTGGATAGTACGACTAAGGGCATGGTCAATGATTCTTAGTTAGTGGCATAATATATTGGGCTGAGTACTATTGTTGGATCCCACATGTATATCAGGGATATATAGCACCTGCCACTCCCTTATTTGTGAGGACCTTTGCCTAAGCCAATTAGGAATTCCTACCTTGCAGTGATACTTGGCCATCATTGTTTATGGATAAATTCATGAGTGCGGACACAGACCAATCTCCCCAGATCCACCTGGATCTGGAACAAACCGTAACAGAATACTACTCTTTCCCTAGATCTTGATATTGAATGAACTAAGAGAAATGGATAGTGGACATACC
>ML790355.1:614848-626258 GCA_009831015.1 Picea engelmannii | reverse complement strand
AATGATCCCAAGATATCTGGAAAGTCAGTATTTTGCCAACCATTCGAACTCCAACTCATCCTTCTAGAAGATTCCTTCTAGAAGGATCGAGAACTTATTCATTTTCTTCCTTTAGAAACATGTCTGCACCCTAACCATTAACATAGTGCGGAAAGTCCGCAATCAAGCTGAATGCAGCATGCGGAAATTAAGGATTCCCGCAGGAGAGTATAATGCAGCCTGCGAACTATTTTCAAAATAGGATTTTGAGAAAATGATAAGTGTAACCTTCTTCAGGAAAAAGTTCTTAATGAAGAGTTTGATCTTCCATCATCATGACATAATCATATTATCATCTCGATAACCAAAAATGTGGATAACAATCATGCCACCAAAAAAGGGAACTTATACACCAAATAATACCTCATAAAGTCCTACTTGGACTATTGATGAAGGTGAATAAATGTGCAAGGACATAGATGACTTACAAAAGAAGGAAATAACAAAAGATGAACTACAAAAGATGATGTATTAAACTGAATTTAAGATGGAAGTGACGATGGATACTAAGATGGATTGATTAAAAGGGGATATCATGGAAGGGTTGAAAAAGTTCCTAATAGAGAGGCCACCTGAAAGTGGCAATGTATCCCATGAAATTCATGATGAGGACACAGGGAATATGAATCAAGATTGGAGAAAATCCAGCTTTGGGTATAAGACTAGCCACTTTCCTAAGATTGATATGAGGAATTTTTATGGAAAGGATCCAATAACATGGATACTCCAGATGGAGAAATTATTTGATCTACATGATGTGCCACACACACAAAATGTAAGAATTGTGTCATTACATTTAGAACCTAATCAGTTTGTGTGGTATCGACGACTTTGTTCTCACAAATCACTTGTCACTTGGAAAATTTTCATTGAAGAAATGATAGCACACTATGAGGATACAAGGAGCAATACCTTCTTCAACCAATTGATGAATATCAAGAAAAAGGGTTCAGTTGCGGAGCACATTGAGAACTTCCAAATATTGAATATAAAGGTAACATATATTCCATATGAGCACAAAATTTATGTCTTCATAGGAAATTTAAAGGATAAAATTCAACATGAGGTTCTCTTTTGGGAACCCAAATAATTGGAGAATGCACTCAGGGTGGCCAGAAATGTTGAAAGAAAAAAGTTGACTATGGCTACTAAAAGGACCACCCCTAAGATCTATCAAGAGAATCTTGTTCATTATTTTAAACCACCTCAACCTACAAGGTTGACACCTCAAAAATTGGAGGAAATAAAATAAAATGGTTTATGCTTTAATTGTGACAACAAGTATAGTAAGGAACATAAGTGTGGTGAGAAGAAATTATTCTACATAGATTGTGAAGAGGAATAAGAAAAAGAACAATAAAAAGAACCATATCAAGATGAATATGTAGAAGAGATTTATTATGAAGAGATGACTCCCACCATATCATGTCATGCATTGGATGGAATTAGAACTCCTCAAACCCTCAATATCAAAGGATATATCAAAAATAAAAAGGTAATAGTGCTAATTGATTCTGGTAGTACTTGATAGAACACGTTTAATTTTGAGCTTTCGAGCTTTATATATTTTACATCTTAGAGATCAAACTTACCCAAAAAAGCATAAAACTCAGAAAGTGGCCTTTTAAAATTAAAATAAATCCATTGGTTTTTATTCATCAATAAGGCGCTTACAATATCTATCATCAATGATCGAAGGATCCTAATGATCTATGAAGTTTTGAAGACGCCTAATTTTTAAAAGAAATCCATTAAGGGTCACTTCACGCTTTGGGTATTCTAGCAAACCTAAACAACAAAAACCCTAAAAATTTGAAGTCCCAAAGATAGCCAGTCGTGATGTTTCCTAAAGGACTTACAGACATGAGTCATAGGACATGTGTCCTTTCAAAATATTTTCCTGGGTTGACATGTGGCACTTACTTTTGACATTTACGTCGGATGATTCACATGTTTTCAGGTGATAGGTGGCACCTCTCTTTCCTTGACCCACCATCATAATGACATCATCTCTGCCACATCACTCCGAGAGATTTCTCTTCACGACTTTTTGATTTCACAATCCCCAGAGTATCAAAGCGTCGAAGTAAAATAATTACAAAATAAAATGGGGTTTCAAAGAGTTAATAAAGAAGTTAACAAATTTAATTAGTCATGATTAAGTGTTAATTAATCACTTTGCAGTTTCAAACTTAAGAAATTTTCCCATGTGCTATATTCAAAACTTCCAAATTTCGAACTCCCAAAATACTTAAAGTTAATATAACGTTTTTAAAACATGATTAATTAAGACATAAAAGTGATTACTTAGAGATTAAATCCTCCACGAATTCAGACTTCGGGAGATCTCCACCCTATCACATCCAAAACTTTCGAACGCGAACCGTCGAAGTATTAATGAAATTTATGATTTATTAAGGTTATTTATTTCAAATAAATATTGCAGATCACCAAGTAAAGAATTCCATTAAGTTTAATAAATTCTTAGTCAGTAGAGCTATACGAAGATCGATAGAATATTTCAATAAAGAACTTCGAATTTCAAAATCATTTCTACCATTTGCAATTAGCAGTTGTTTATTCAATGTAGATCTTATAGACTTCTCTTGTCACATGTAGGCTAATTCTATTTCCTTGAGGATTATGGCACCACAAAAATCTACAAAGAATCTTGATGCATCAGGTGATGATTCAAATCCAAACACAAATGTTCTATCAGAAACAACTCCACGATTTGCGGACGCCATCAAAACTTGGAAGAAGGTTTTTGATGTCTTAGAGAATGAGATCATTAACTGTCTAGATGAATCTTTTGAGGAAGACAACAAGTCCTTTACAACTAAGATTAGATTGGTAGCACAGTCAGAACTACATAAGATCACTGCACATCCTAGAATCATACCCTACAACGATATCATAAATTGGGATTTGGAACATGTCGACATCCAAACCAGGAGCGTCATCAACCACCAGTAGGTCAACTTCAGCACCTTACGAACAAAGAGCCTGCAAGTAATGTACAATATTTTCCATACCCCTAAATACACTTACAATGTCGCATTTCTTCTAGATTTTGAGAGAACATAATGCACTCAATACGGTAGAAACAATCATGATATAATCAAGAGTTGGAGGGGACATCCGGAAATATTTAGAGCCGACATGCATGGTATGTATGCCACGATGTCTTTAGATGCTCATATGTTGTATATATCCATAATTCTTTGTTGCCTATTTGGGAATAATAACCCTACACATTTCCCAGTTGAGTGGGTAGCCATCATGAATGAGGTAGATGAGGGTTATACCTTCAATTGGGATAAAATGCTATCTAATAATTTTCCCAAGGAAATCGTTGAGTATAAATCAACAAAATCAAAAGGGCAGCCTGACCCCTTTTTACATGTCAACATATGTTATGGATGCCATTTGTTTCATGACCCCTTTTCCCTTGATGAACTGGAGTTGGACCCTAACTAGTTCTGATCCAATTCATTTCTACCACTCCAAATTATGGGAGGAAATTGACAAAGATATATTTTACAAAATCTTCAACAACATTGTGGTACCCATTCACATAGCTATCTATGGTCACCTGCCGCCCTAGATTTCATAAATGATTATGGGGAAATTAGGCACACATGTAGACTGGTTCATTGAGGAGAATATATCCTATATAATAGTATTTGGTTTTTTTGTTCCTCCTCATTCCCTTCCACATTTTTTACCCAATAGACTCATGTGCAGAGAAGTGGCATTCTAGACAGTAGTAGGAGGTATCAACAAGGAGTTGAAAGTGGCTCAGAAAAAGGTTTGGCCAAATTTTCCCATTCAAGTTGGCATGTTCACATTACTAGATTTTGGTCACTCTAAAGTTGAGGTTGCAGCCCTGGAGGATGTCAAGTTAGTTGAAGAGATACATCCATGAGAATTCCCCTTATGACGAAATGTTTAGGGGAGTTAGATAGTATGAGGAATTTCAAAGCAGATTCCAGACTCTGCCCCTTGACCAACAAGATTGTTTCTTCATATTTCAAAAGCACAAACAAAATAGTTTTCCACATATATTTCAAGGAGAGTCAATACCCATGCCCTCTTCGTAGGAATCTAGACCCACAAGATCTGAGCCAGGTTTCTCCACTAAGCACAAAGTTGAAGAACTCCCAAAATTCCCAAAATTTTTATTTCACGAAATAAGAACATATCCTGATCTCTCCTGTCTTCTTGTCTTGTACTACCATAGGGATAATACACTCTAATTCTTTGATAGGTTCTATAATCTCTGCTTCCAACATTATGTCGAGCTCAATCTTTAGTTTCTCTTTATTCGGTTCAACCTATAAGGTCTTTGCTTGACTGGTTTTGCGCCTGGTTTCAAAGGTACCCTCATCTCTCCCATAGGTCCTTTGATACCCTTCATAATAGTGAACATGGTTGGAAACAAGTCCTGATACTCATGCAAAAATTGTGTAATCTTGTCAATGGTAGCAACATCCCAGTAATCTCCGACATTGGCAAGCTTTGGTGTCTCCTTTGTCCCAATATTGAAATTTTTAATCTCGATTAATTTTCCAATAAATGGTAGCTCAACTCCTGGTCCTTCCACATCTCTTTGGCCTTTTTTTTTTGCAATGTTCACCTTCCTTGGATCATTGTCTTCATCAACATTGATATTTTAGCAGCCTTGTAGTTTATGGAATGGTGAAGTCCATTCATCCTCTTCTTGTTCCATAGGGAGGATAAACGCTTCTTCAAATACCTTCTATCTCACAATATGTAATGCCTAATCTACTGAAGGATATTGACTTTCAAATAAAAAGGTGGTTACAAAATTATGAATCATACCTTCCCAATATGTAGTGATGAGGTGTATCTCCGCTTGAAGGTACCAGTTGATAGGAGTGGTATCCATCATGTTAATGAATTTGTGCACCCACTGTTCTCGAGGAATATTGCCCCAGGCTTCTTCACAGCTTCGCGCATGGTCCTTTGGACAACTTTGACCTGTGTACCTTACTTCATAGTTTTCTATTTGTGCTAAGAACCACGCTGTCATCAAAGTTTGGCATTGTACCCAGTCTGTGATATTTCTTTTTTGGGTCCCCCACCATCTTTCTAGTGTGGCTTTCAAGGCCTCATCCATTGCTAACAACCTTTGTTGTGTCGGTACACTTTCTTCAAAGTCTTATAAGAAGGCTTCTAAAGGATTCAAACCATCAAATGTGGGTAAGTTAGTTACTGTTGTGCCGATCCAATGAACTTATCTGGTTAATCTAGCACATCTCCTGGTAGATACTTCATACATATGGTTCTGCCAATTCTCCAGTGCTGCTTCTGAATCTGATGAACACGCACTGTCACTTCACCAACTTAGATTCCCATTGGTTGTAGGATTGATGTAATCATGTTGTTTGGTTATTAATTTGTAGGTGTTTTCCAATTCATATGCATGGTATTATTCCTTGATGGGCTCTATGTATCACTGAACCTCATCTGGATCTAAGGGTGAAATGACCCTAAGGCCATCTCTTTCAAATGTCATACATCATTTCTTTAAATCAAATACAGTAGAATTTTTGAATGCCCAATCAATTCCTAACAGAGAAGGGTAAGGACAATTGTCATCAACTATCTCGATTACCTCAAAATCTATAAACATTCTTAATCCATCGATGTCCATAGGGACATGTTACAATCTGCCAAAGGGGCTTACAACTTGTTGGTGATCCATCCTAAGCTTGATAGGGGAATATATCAACTTCGGTTTTCCCATTAGTGCCCAATTTTTCTTCGTCATGACGTTGACCTCTGACCCTAAGTTGAGGACCACATAGTCTATGTCATATTCTCCTATTTGAGCGTTCAAGTGTAGCTCCTTATTTTTCCTTATCCTTCTTGTAATTTGGTGTACAACCCTATTCAAAAAGGGGTCTATATTTCCTAGCTCATACTGTCTAATTAAGTCTTGTATCTCTTGTACAATGCTTTTATCCTGAATCAACTTAACACAAGTGCATAAAAATTCCATGAACTTGCTTACCTCTTTTCCTTCTTTTGGTGAAGCAGATTGATCAAATGCCTGAGGCATTCCATATTCTCTTACTTCTAGTCTTGTCTTTGATGATGAGCCTTGGTCTATTTTGAAATCTTGTCTTGCCTCCTCAAATGTCTTTCTTTCTTTCTTTGCATCAAAATTTTGGGTCTTCTCTATAGCTTTCCTGATCCTTGATTCTTCTGCGATCTTTCCTTGGGTCATTCTATCCTCTCCTGTAGCAGAACCTACTCAAGTAATAACAATGACTCTAGGTTATGATACATGGGGTTCTTCTTTGATTAGATGTATATTTGGGTTCTGGTGAGGTCCTCATCTTTCCTGAAGCTTAGCTAGTAGCATAAGACATTCTTCTATAACATGGTCGAATGAGCTACAATAGCTGCAAGTAGTGAAAGGGTTCTGACAATCCCTTGCCAAGTGTCCTAGTTGTGCATAGTTGTAACATATGATATGTCCTCAGCCTCGGCCTATTCCTTGTCCTCGTCCTTGTCCTCAGAATCCACTGCAAGGATTGAAGTTCCCTCTCCTTGGAGATTTGTACTACAGAGTGTTTCCTTCTTGTTGTACTTCGCCTTGAATATTGTATATGTCTCTCGATCTTTCATGCATAAGTTCATAGGCTCTATAATACCGATCATAGTGTCCTATTGAATTACAAAATGTGCAATACAAGTTTGTGGGTGTATGAAAATACTTATGCATGTAATAGCACTCACCAGGCCGATGTTGATTTCTGCATACTTCAAACCAGGGCACTGTGACTTGTTTCAAGGGTCTCGGAGCTCTAGAAGCCAAGTATTCATGAAATAGGGGACAATGTTCCTTATCATGCCCTTATGATCTACATCCGACACACCATATGTCTTTTCTTTTGTCTTTTCCCTTATCCTTTTTCATGTCTTCAACCTTCAAAGACAAACTAGTTAACTGACTCAAGATCTGGCTCATACCTGAGATGGATTCTCCCATAGGGGTTGATTCAAGATTCATGGTGATTTCCAGTGCCTCAGATTGTGAAGAAATATTCTGTTGCATCAGGGGAAATCTAATGTGTGGTAAAATAACAACGATGAACCATTCTTTGTTCTGCTCATCCAGGATCTGGAAAGTCAATCGGCCTGTTAAGGTCTTGAATCTCTGGTCGAACTCCCAAACATGTTCGGCTACCTTCTACTTGATCTCTTTCAGCTCTGTAATACATTGTGACTCTGACTTAGGTTTCTTAAACTCTGTAATCAGCATGTTCTTTATCTCATTCAGTGAATTAGGCTGTGCAATTCCTTGGACAAGCTTCATGTACCAACTCAGCGCGTGATCTCTTTGAGTAGTACTAAATTGGGTTCTTTTAACAGCTTCATCGGTGACATTTTTAATATTCCATATGGCTTCACATAGGAATCAATGATGATCATGATCTTTAGATCCATCACCCCTAAAGATAGGGAGCCTCATCTCATCTATCATAGAGCTGCCTAGGTTTCCTGTCTGAGTAGATGTTGAACTGCTAGTAACAGTACTCTGAGGGCTCTGGTGATTCTGAATATTCTGATTACTTAGTGTTTCTGAAACAAGAGGAGGATTAATAGTACTTACTTCAGTATTCTGCGCGGTTCCTGAGGTTTCTGGCTCGTTCTGGTGAATTTTTTTAGCTTCTCCTTCCTCTTCCCTAGTGGGTTCTGAATGTTCTTCGTCTATCAGATTTTCTTCTTCTCCATTGTAGAAAACCTCATCCCCATAGTTTTGATTGAACAAGTTCACAAGGTGGACTTCTCTGAACACTCTCCCACTGCGCGTATGTCTATCTTTTGTGTCATTGTCGCTATCTGAATTCTTGAACATTAGCTTTTTCAAATCCATCCAACTTACTATGTCTTCAAGATATGCTTTTCATGCAAGAGCATCTTGATCCTCAACTTCAGGAAGTGAAAAAATATCCCTCAAGGTCCCTTGAAGAAGTATCTCTCATCTTGGCTATACGATTTTACTTTGTCAACAACAAAATCGATGATATACTCTCCAATGATGCTATCAAACCAGTGATCTACTGCTTGGGTTACAGTGTTATCAACTCTCTTGATATTCTATATCAACGTCGGTGTCCAAACCACAGGAGGTCTAGATCTGATCTTGAACTGGGTATCTGCTAATCTAACGAACCAATTAGACAACTCCTGATGGATTCCTCCAAACAAGATCTCATGAATGCCGGTGAAGATATATATTTCTATCTAATATTTAGTACTTAGATTAGGTTTCTTGTTTTGGGCTTTAGTGAATTCCTTCTCTTGGTCCTCTATCCACTTATGAATTTTTGTCTTCAATGGGAACCACCTTGACATTCCCTCAAGAAGATTCTTGTCCTGGAAACGGAGCCATTTGTTGGCATAGGAGCAGACCCAAAGTTAACTCCAAGAGCACACCAACAAGCCCTAGATACTGGCCCTTTAGGAAACACATGTGAAGAAGATGCAATCTCACCTGAAGAAACTATGAGGGGGTTTCAGGACAGAGATGTCTACAACCAAAGGGAATATCAAGTGGATATAGTACAACAACAACACAACATTCATCTATCACTTATCAAACTAGATCTATCCTACTCAGATATGGATCTGATCTAACATAGCTATGCAAATAACAACATATCAATGATATATATTAGAACATCAATCACACATACAACACAAGATATACGTGTTTCACCCTCTCTCTAGGTCTATGCCCATAGAACCATGCTTATGATTTATTAAGGTAAAGCATACAATTCTTGTCTGCGTTATTTAGCTAGCAGATCTTCTTTATTCTTCTCTTTTTCTCTCCTCTTCCTGCTCACCCAACTGCAGGACTTGACCTTTGGACACAGCTGAAGATATTAAAATACTAGAAGGCTCTCTCACTCAACACTTCTCTCTCACACATTGATACTCGCTCACAATCACAATACAACTAGATCAACAACAATATCGTACCAACTTGACCCATGTCCCTTTAGACATTTATTTATAGATTACAATAGCTCATGGATAGCCTTAGGTTGAAACCTAAGTGTCAAACCCTAGATTCCAAAACCCTAGGTGTCTAAAACCCTAGGTCAACTTGACCCACCTTTTCAGGGCTTCACCAACGTTTCCTTCCTTCCTTCTCACGTGGTACTCCAAAGCATCCAACGATGACTTTTTCCACTTAATGAGTCGTACTCAATCCATCTTCCTTTCTGATCTGTCATTCTTGATCTCCTTGTTCAATGGCTTACCTTCTTGGAATTCACTCCATCAGTTCTTCTCTTTTTCTTGCTTCGACCCAGTGACAGTTACTGTGTCTTCCGTGAAGTTTTCACTTCACCTTTTCTTCCTTGATCTTCGCTTGCTTCCATACCCAAGGGCCAGCACTCAGTTCAAAGATTTCATGAATCTGAGACAATTTGTTACTCATTCAATGCCATCTACTTCTATTGGCACCCCAAATACAAAAGGACAGGAACATTTATTATAACCCTAATTTGCACCATACAAGCTTACCTGGCATCAAGCCATCTCAGATTCCTTCTTTTCCAAAACACTGCTAAACAACTCTTCTTAAAAACACTTTTTATAAATGCCCATGCACCCTACTCTATTACTACATGTGTGTACATGCTCACTGACCCAAAACAACCCGCGTGTACCTACAAAAGCATGAAAAAAGGAAAGTTGTCGACGAAACACACAAATTTGGGTGAGTTAACTGAACCTTCTGGCCATGCATGGCTGAGGGTTTGCCCAAATAACTAGATTCTTCTAGCCTATAAAAAGAGGGTTTAGGGGTCCCATTTGAGAGAGGAGAATAATAGTAAAGAAACTCTACCCAATTGCACATTCCCATTGTCCCAACCCTTTAGCCATCCTTGTGCAAGAAGAGATACAGAGAAAAGAAGTTGGAGGACAGTTGAAGAGGAGCCTAGGATTAGGTTCGTGGAGTGGTGGCTGGTCTCAACATTGTAAGTTGATTCATTAAAATTAATAAAGAAATTATTTTCACGTCCCACTATATGAGTTCTTCATAGTTTATTGAATATATGTTTGAATCTCTAACCCATTAATCTATAGGTAAAATGCATGTATAGTTTGTCGCTTGTTTTGTATGCAGGTTAGCCTTGGGAGGAGAGCTGCTAACAAGCGATCAAGCATGAAGAAGGATCGACATTGAATGCTTGAAACAAGGTATGTTTTTCTAGCCATGTATTTGCTTAAAAGAAATGGGGATTAGGTCTGGGACGACAGTAGAAAGTAGGATTCTTTCGGTCTCATCTGCATGCATAATATAACCCTAAATGCTAGTTCGTAGGGGGATTTCTCACCACTACAGAATTGACGACCATACTAGGGAAAGTCTCTGGGGTTCCTGGGAATAATTTTGGGTATTTAAAAAAAAAAAATGGTTTCCTTTCCTATTTTTGAAGTTTCTGCAAAGTATGAGCTAACAGAGATTCTGGTCTTCCATACCGGTCATCTCTGTTTCTTTGCCAGACTGTAATTTTTTTTATGAGACCCACAGAGGTACACACAGCCTGTATAAGGTCTGCACGTGTGTACCCACACCCTACATTCTTACAGCTCATGTGTAAATGCTAGCTGAAGAAGTAACAATAGCGTATATGATTCTAGAAATTTTTTGAGGTAGTCATCCTCTTCCCTGTCAGAATTAGTCATTCTCAGGAGTTTTCTAGAACTCTTTATAGTCTTTGTTGTTTGTAGTCTATAGCTTAGGTTTCACCTCAGATTGGTTTGTTCTACGAATTTTTCCTTCCATTGTTTTCTTTTTGTTGTTAAAGAAAGTGTCTGAGCCTTAAAGAGCCCCTGATTCTCAGTATCAGTGGTCTTTGCCTAGTTTAGATTTTTGTCTTTTATTTGTCTCATAGTTTCAGATATACATGCAACCTGTATAAGGCCATCACATGTGTACACACCCTCTGACTCTACACAACTCGCATGCACACACTTTTTGTGGAACTGTCAGTAGTGTGCTTGTAGAGGATAGTTTTTGTTGAAGGTGAGGTAGTCATCCTTTCCATTAACAAGAGTTATACCTCTCAGGTTTTTGCGTCTCTGTCATAGCATTCAGTAGCTTAGGTTTGATCTCAGCCATAGCTTTCTTTTTCATTTAGAATTTTTCATGAAGATGTTATTTTGAAGGGTTTTTAGACAAGTGTGAGAGTCCATTTTTAAGTTACTGGTGTGTGATTTTTAAAGATATTCTTTGCGAGATGCACTTAGCTTAGAAGTTTTTCTTGGTTTTGACTTGTTGATATTTTTCCTTTTTTCTTTGTCAGCAAAAAAA
>ML790355.1:589651-614743 GCA_009831015.1 Picea engelmannii | reverse complement strand
GTAGCCAGGGAAAAGTCTTTGCTTTCATAAGTTCTCGACATTTTACTTAGATTGTAAGTAGCTCATAGTCAAGTGAAATCTTTCTTTGAGTTTTTTGTTCAAAGATCTTAGAAAAAAAAATTAAAATTTGAAAAGTTGTTTAAAATTTGCGTTAAGTGAAGGTTTTTGTTTCCAGTTTTATGTTTCTTTTTTTTACTTTCGTCTTTCAAACATCAATAGTTTCACTTTCATAAACTCTGACATAAGACAAGACATAAAATTAACACTAAATCTAAAATTCATTAGACCTTTATGTTTGTAGGGTTAACCAACTAGTTCAGGATTAGGGCCTTGGATTAGGTTGGAGAGGAAACTCTTCAAGGCCATTAAAATCAAACATTGGAGTTTGAGTTAGGGAGTGTCCAATTCCAGTATCATGAAAGTTATCCAGGACCCCCCTCTAACATAGGGGATAAACACAAGGTCACATGTGGAAAGGTAGCGGAGATAACCCCTCCAAAGCTGGACCAATCATAGTGGAGAACACATATAGAGGGCTTGTCTTGGGATTCCATCGATTGCATTTGCCACGGAGCTTCGTGGGTCTCGAATCTATTTGAGGTCCTCAGTTTTCTTCTAGACCACTTTCTCTCAATACCCTTGATAGGTTTCAGGCTCGATACCTTGCTCATTGTGGTCTAACCAACTTTCAACTGTACCCACCTGGTGATTGTTCGCGCGTTGGCAACCTAGTTGCCTATATTTTTTAGGGACATACACAGGTGACTGTGGGGGTATACCACGGTACCTAGGATAGACATCGGGCCACTCTTTGTAGAGTATACCTAGAGGGTTCTTCTGTGTTCGAGTTTCACTTGCGCCGGTAAGTTGCTCTAATGTTGGTTGTTGTAACTGTTCTTCCAATTAATTTAGTGTTTGTCTGTCTTATCTTATAGGGACTTTTTTAGTGTGTGTTATTTTTGAACGAATAGAATGCCCTAGAGTGTCTTTTATCTTCTCACATAGTGGAGGATCACAAGCTCCAATGGTCACAAAGGATTCTTGGCCTGTCACCGGTTACACTGGAGCCACCCCCTCCACCACTAAGGCGAAATCTAGACCAACAAGGGTCTTTTGAAGCAATTAGGTCACAAGAAATTGTGCCCGACCAACATCCATAGGAATCGACTGTTTTAGACCTTGGAGCAAATTATTTTGGTCTATTTGAAGCCTCCACCACTGGTCTTTCGACACCCACCATCATACCAATTCGTCCTTATGAGTGATAGACAGTGTCACACGCAACAATGGAAACAAATGTTGTTACTCTTTCTGGGAATTCTTCAATTCCCACTATGGTTGTCACCACAGGAGAGTTTCCACCTCCTAACCCACCATCACCAGTTCGAGCCACCATGGTCTCGAGTGCCTATACATTGCACAGTGGTCCAATCCCATCTCTGGCGGCAGCCAAAACCCCTTTCCAACCAAGTGTGACAAGCCTTTCGTTCTCATACGGGATGCCTAGTTTAGGTACAAGTCCTGCACTTTCCTACTCCACTTCACAGACTTCAAGTCTGGGGGTAGGGGGCTCTAATGCTCCTCTACAAGGCCACATGGGGGGCACTTCCTCTCCCTTTAAATCTTTCACTTACGAAGGAGGTCATATCCCTCCTTCATCCCCTTTTCTCGGTGGCACACACCAGCCTTCCGCTGGGCCACCTGCACACCATAGTTTATTTGGAGCAGGGAGTCAAGAACCACCTTTGCATAATATGATGGTAGGTTCGACATCATTTTCTTTATTCGGTGTGTTTGGTAACAATGCCTTCTCGTGCGTTGCTTTCCCAACTGGGGGAAATCTCGGTTTCGAACAACCTATTCCTATGCAGGGTACTATTCCTGCACAGGGGGCACACCCAGGAAGTTCTTCTACATCAGGGCCTTGGATTTCTTGGCAGGGATCCATTCCCTCATCAAGAATTCCAATATGGGGTAATTCATTTCACAATCAATGGAACCCTGAACAAAGTACTATGCCTATCCCCATGGGACTGACATGGGGAAACCCTTCCCAAATTCCTTCAAATGTAATGCATGCCCAACCATCTATGTCCTATTTTGGAAATCAGTTGATGATGTCTCCTCACACACAAAATCCATATGTTGGCCATGGCCATGGTTTTTACTAGAACCCAGGCCAGCAGCCAAACTTTTCTTGGTAACCTGGTGCCAGTCAAACTCTAGGCCCCTTTTTCCCAGGTTATCACCAACAACCCAAACTACCCTTCCTAGCAACCTTGCATTTGCCACACTTGAAAATGTTATTGAATGACCCTATCTTTTACAATCCGCATTGGCCTCCTATGTCGACGAAGTTTCCCTTAGACATCCCAAATTTCTAAGCCAAGCCTAATGAAGATCCAGGAGATCATGTGACTACCTTCCATCTTTGGTGCTCATCTAAATCATTGAAAGATGAATCCATACAATTGTGATTGTTTCAACATACTCTCATTGAGAGTGTCACAAAATGGTACATTGAGCTCGATCACTCAAGATACTCTTCCTTCGGTGAACTAGTAATGGATTTCCTAAACCATTTCCAGTTACCTGTGAGATATGACACTAGCACCGAGTTGTTGGCCAATTTCTCACAAACAAAAGCGGACCATATCTCTAATCACATTTGAGAATGGATATGCCAAAAGAGTTTAATTAAGGTACCAGTCCCACCAACATTCCTGCTCGAGTGGTGCCTTAAGTCTTTGGTCCCATAGTTATCCAAAGACGTTGATACGTTGGGAGTATTTTTCGAAGAAGACGCCATCATGAGAGATCAACAACTTGAGCTAATCTATTCTCAGTCTGGTTTATTATACGAGATCTTTCCAGATGCGCCACACTCAATACTTGATAAAACTAGACAGAAGGTTGGACCAATGCCGATGGTATTGTTGGTTTAGCACAAACAAAGCCTGCTGAGCAATTGATGAAGTAGTTGCAGTAGTTGTCTATACAACACACAATGGCCAACCAAGGTACTGCTTCGGATGCTCCCCCTACCAAAATGTCGTATGTACACACAGTGCAATCGACTAATCCAAAGGCCACCCAGTAGCCTGAAGGAAATAAAAAACAATGAAACAAGGGTAAGGGGGATAAAAAACCTACTGATAATGCTGGCAGGGAAAACACTGAGAAACAGAAGGAGAGGTATCCATGCAACTTGTGTATGGAAGACCACCCAACCCATCTATGTCCTTGTCTTGCAGAGGCCCAAAATTTTGTGATGCAACAACAACCTGTTGTGTTAACCAATCCATTTCAACATGGGAAAAATCTAACCCAAGCTTCTGTAAGCACGGAAGGGGGAAACCAGGGACCCTCTCCATCTTCGAACAATACCGCATCCACATATGTATATATGGTGAAGGGTGATGCTTTTATATCAACTAGAGCGCATGACTATAGTAAACCAAGAACTTTTGAGAAGGGCAAAGAAGTTGAACTCCCATCTCTTCCTCTACAGATTGAGAAGACGTTGGGCGAAATAATGACATGCATCCCCAAAGGCACATTCCAAAAATCTTCTCACAACCCAAACGCAAGGGCCACCTAGAACTATTTTGTGGTGGAATATTTATCACAAACCCCTTGTGCGATGTCCTCCAAAGTTTCCCTTCCCAGAGGAAAGCCTTGTTAATCGCTTTAGGATCTACCGAGACTTGTAATCTGGGTACAATCATGTTGGATACAACCAACTTAAAACCTCATATTCCTTACCACGCAGCGTTTTAGATAGTAGTGGCTTATCCCATGAAAAATTTTACTCAGATTATCTTCCGCACGGTGGTTTATGAGGGCGCCTCGACATGCATTATGTCGTTGACATGTTGGAAGGCCATTGGCCAGCCCGTTTTGTCTCCGTCACCTACTCTCCTCACTTCTTTCGATGGTCATTCATTTCGACCACATGGTATCATTCCCTCTTTCCCCATGTAGTTAGGAGGGAAGACTGTGTGTGTTGAGGTAGAAGTAGTCAACGTTCCCCTCGACTATAAACTCTTGTTAGCGAGGAGTTGGACTTATGCCATGCAGGCTGTAGTTGCTACAGTTTTTTGGGTCTTGTTGTTTCCACACGAGGGTCGGATTGTGACCATCAATCAATTGTCTTTCTCCAGACCTGACCCTTCATTGGGGGCATCCACGGTCCCGATGATTAATAATCCTCAACCAGGTGTGGTCAATGTAGGGGTTGGTTTGTTCCCATCTTTGATGGGTACCTTCAATTATCCACCCCCTCAAGGCGATATCAAGTTTATATCCAATCACCAGAAGGTTGAGATTTTTCAAGTTTCATCGTTCCGCACGACTTACTTCTATGATCCATGGATACTTCCTTCCCCATCGGCCATGATGGATGGGACAGGGCACCTGGGCATGTCCATGCCCTTGTCCATAGCTGAAGTAGCGTACTCTTTAGTCCAGCAAGCTTCAGCCAACACTGATCCAACTACTGCACAAGAGTTTGATCCACTTCTAGAGCCTATTTGGGCTCAGGGTTCTCTTGCTGACACTGATTCATTAGACTTAGTCTTTCCCTCTGATGAAGCTGTAATTGAAGAAATGACTAGTCCAGACAAAACCTGGGAAGATCTTCATCACAGATCATACTTCCTCCCAGAGTTAAGCAGAATTGAAGCCGGTACCTTAACTATGATGGGAGATAGGTCTTGTCCTATTAACCCCTTAGCTACACATGAGGTTTATGCTGAGGGTAATATGGCAACTATTGTTGAAACCTTAACGATCAATATCTCCCGAAACCCTGGCTTCGTGGAGAATGTTTTCGTCGGAGCCGACTGCTCCCCTAGAGAGATTCAAATCTACACAGATATTTTTAAATAATTACACGACGTTTTTTCCTGGTCTTACGAGGAAATGCCAAGCATCGATCCAAAAATACTTGAACATGAAATCACAACTTATCCAGATGCCAAGCCTGTCCGGCAGAAGCTCCATCTAGTTAATCCCAAGAAAGCAGTAGCCATTAAGGTTGAGGTTGAGAAACTCCTAAAAGACGATTTTATCTATCTTATCCATTTGACCCAATGGGTGTCAAACCCTGTGCCGGTCAATAAAAAACAAGGCACGATTTGTGTATGTACATACTTCCATGATTTGAATAAGGCCTGTCCAAAAGATAATTTTCCCACACCATTTATCGACCAGATCATTAATGAATGTGCCGGTTGCGAGGCCTTCTCTTTCATGTATAGTTTTTTGGGATATAATCAAATACAAATCAAACCCAAAGACCAGCACAAAACAACATTCATTTGTCCTTGGAGTACATTCACGTATCGTAATATGCCTTTTGGTCTCAAAAATGCTAGAGCGACCTTTCAGCGGGCCATGTCCTTTTCTTTCCATGACCTCAAGTATATAGTTGAGGCCTATTTAGATGATTTATCATCTCGATCTCACAAGAGAACGAATCATCGCACACACCTCCGACTTATCTTTGAGCATTGTCGCTACATCTGGATTCACTTGAATCCAAAAAAGTGCATCTTTCACATAACATCAAGACGTTTGTTAGGTTTCATAGTGTCAACAACAGGGATCATGGTCGATCCTCTCAAGGTTGACGCAATTATTCAGTTGCCCCCCCACACACAATCCTTCAACTTCAGAGTCTACAAGGCAAGGGAAATTTATTAAGACGCTTCAACGCTAACTATGCTAAGATCACCAAGGGATTTATGCACTTACTTAAGAAAGACATTCCCTTTTATTGGGAAGATGCCACTCAATGCTCTTTCATGGCATTGAAACATGCCCTCACAACTTCCCCTCTACTCCGACCACCTAACTATAACAAGGATTTCTTATTATATCTAGTTGCAGCAGAGTCAACCATTGGCATGGTCTTAGTTCAGGAAGATGAATTTTTCTCAGAATATGTCATCTATTACCTGAGCTGAGGCCTCATAGGACCGGAACTCAATTATTTTCATATTGAAAAACTTGCGTTAGCAGCAGTCCATGATGTTCAACGGTTTCGTCATTATGTTATGTTTTGCAAGACCACCATCATTGCTGTCGTGAATCCATTTCAGTACATGTTGACACGACAGGTAATAGGCGGCAAGATCAGTAGATGGATAGTCATCCTCCAGGAGTTTGACTTAGATTTCATTTTAGCGAAATCCAAAAAGTCACTAGTCTTATTTCGAAACTTCCAGTTGAGTCAGGTGATCTTGTGCCCGAAGAGTCGCCTATCAGAGGAGATATGTTTTTGATCACCTCTTCGGATCCCTGGTACAGAGATATACTTATCTATCTCCAGACTTTGAAGTGCCCCACCTCTGCTTCTCGTGATGAGCGTCGACGCATACACCATTAGGCTAAGAATCATCTCATACTCGATGATACATTGTATCAAAGAGGTGTAGACTGCATCCTACATCGATGTCTCACTCACGGAGAAGGAGTTATCATCCTTAATGATTGCCATACCGGAGCCTATGGCGATCATTTGTCTAGGTTGGAAACAACCCAAAATATTCTACGAGTAGGTTACTTCTAGCTGACACTAATCAAATATTGTATCAAATCAGTCAAGAAGTGCCACTCGTGCCAAATATTCTCTTAGAAGATGAGGGCACATCCCGCTCCCATGTTTCCTGTCATCATAGTGGGTCCCTTCACCAAGTGGGGGATCAATTTTTACTACATGCAACACTCCTTCAGCAAGGGGGCATCGTTACATCATCGTAGTCGTAGACTACTTCATGAAGTGGGTCGAAGCTATGTCAATGTTTAAAGATGATGGAGAGACTGCAACTCTCTTTTCATTCAACCAGATAATAGCAAGGTTCGGCGTCCTAAGGGAGATTGTCACTGACCATGGTAGTCACTTTCAAAACTAGATGATGACTGAGTTAACATCAAATCTTGGGTTACAGTAAGAACATTCGTCACCCTACTACCCCCAGGAAAATGGTCAGGTGGAAGCTGTGAACAAAACTCTTAAGACCATTCTATAGCGAATGATCAACTCAGCCAAGTCAAATTGGCATTTGATGTTATACTCGACATTATGGGCTTACCGAACATCTGTTAAGACTGCAAACGATTTCTCACTTTTCCAACTTGTTTATGGGCTGGATGCAGTCTTGCCTATCGAATTGTAGATCCTGTCTCTAAAGTTGCCAGTACAATTATTGCCAGACACTTCTCCACTTGAAGAGAGGTTATTATAACTGGAGAAGCTCAATGAGTAGCATCGTGATGCGGCCCTAGTGAACGAGGCTCACAAACATAAAGTCAAGTGTCAGTATGATAGGTCCGTTCACCCTCAGATTTTCATTGAAGGCGACCTTGTCCTGGTCTACAATCAAGATAAGGACCCCCTGGGGGCAGGAAAATTCAAACCCATGTGGTTCGAACCTTTCATCATAAAAGAGGTTCTAAAGAAGGGTTCTTATCAGATGGTTGACTTTGAAGGGAATTATTTGGTAGAGCCTAGAAATGGACTCTACCTCAAGAAGTATTACTCATAGGAAGGTCACCATGGGTAACTTTTTGTAACATATGTATAGTCTTTGTACTATTACTTTCTAGTTTCTTTTAGTGTTATGGACGTGTCATTGATGTTATCTTTTGTCACTGTGCCAGATGTCAAGTGCATCTGAGATGTTCATTGGGTATGCAGATGGTGATAGCTGGCACACTCGGAGGTTTGCCTCCATAGATTGGGTAATTGTTATACCTCGAGGCCAGTTATTATCTTCCGGAGGTATATACTTAGGTGACACCACAAACAATGTCTCCGAGTACAGTTTAGTTATTGAGTTTCTTCATGACGCCTTGTCATTTGGTATCTCTCATCTCCGGGTATATCTCGACACTCAGCTGGTTGTGTCTCAGTTAAATAGAATCTACTGTGTTCATGATCCGACTTTACATCGACGATTCCTTAGGGTATGTCTCTTAGAACGAAACTTTCATTATATTACATATTTTCATGTTCCTAGGAGATTAAATCAAATTACAGATACTCTAGCTAATCAAATTTTAGATTGGCATCTTGCACACATATGAAAGACATACACATAAACATGTAAATAATTTTTTTGCAAAAATGATCCATAAGCCACGAAAAAACATAAAAATACATATATAATATCATAAGTAACCAGAGTACACAGATGGATGCAAGCGCCTCAAAAATATTACCAGTAACGAGTCAGGGGGATTATTCCCTCAAAAAATATATATAAGTAGTGCTCTCGGCATGCGAAAATCCTAACTAAAGTTAGGGCCTGCAGGCCCTGTTGTACTGATCTATAGCGTTGGCTAAATGTTGAAATAATCATACCCATGTTCGTGGTGCCCCCACTACATGAGGCTGCATGGATGGTGGCAGATCCTCAATCTCTTCCATAGGGACCATGCGAGTGAGTGCAGTAAAGTTTTGCTCGACTCATCTCAACACCCTCTCAGCCTCCCCGGCTGGAAGATCTCATGCTACTGCTGGTCCCCCGGTGGTGGAAAGTGTGGCCCCTAGTCGAGGACAATGCCTATTCCTCGCATAGTCAATAGGTCGCACTATTCCCACATATGCACACAACAAATGCATACCTGTCAAATACTCTGGTATATAAAAAAAATTATATATAACAAAAATGACATAAAAATTACATATGGTTCACAAAAAATAAAACAACTACAAAGATGGAAACTTACCCATCTCTCCTCACTCCTCACCAGGAGGTACTGGTATCTCAGGATCCCTCGAAAAATCAATCCCTGCATATGGGTAATTCTCGATAACTGGGATCTGTCGCGATATCCAGGAAAAGAAATAATAATCGAAGGACTCATTAGTCCTTCCACCACCCTATCATGGAAGCAATACCTCCCATCTACACATAGAAGGAAGAGAGGCCTGATGTCCTCATACCACTACTCGAGGACTAAAGCTCAGAACGCTCTCAAAGAAGAACAAGCACAGAACAGTCCCAAACCCGAAGTTCCTCTGTGTCCACAATCGACAATCTGTCAACTACCTCTTCATACACTCTAACAATGTGGTGCTCCAATAAAAAAATTGTTCATTTAAGTACTGGAATACACAGTTCATCTGTCCCCGAGATGCCTGATGCAAAGCCGCAAAACCAGTGATTCGCCCAATAAGAAACACTATCGCCTGTAGTGATAAGTCAGTAATCTTGCTTATGGGCACCTGGGAGCTCAAGCGGTCTGTGTCATCCGCACAGTAAAGACCTGTCAATTTTGCTATGTTATGCAGCCCCGAAGGAAAAGTATAGAAGTTGACTGGTTCCCCTCTCCGAGAGAGGCCAGTGAAAAAATAAATGTCCTTGGTCTTGGGCACCAGTGACTGCCCCTCTAACATGAATGCCTCTACATCTGGATGCCAGTAGTCAACCAAGGAATTTAGTAGCCTAGGTTGTGCCTGCATAAAAGGACATAAGAAGAACTTGGGTAACCCACATTGCATCAAGGTAGCCACAACATTGGGGTCTTCCCTGACCAACTCACTAACCTCTTCATGCTCTCTTTCTCTCCAGTGGACATACATCCTGCAAAACACCAAGGTTCAGGAGGGTTCACCCTTTTTTTTAAAGATTTTTTCATTCAAAAAGGGGGTCCACACGGGCTGTAATACTGACAGTCACATGTACACGCATGCAAGGTTTACTCTGCTTGAATGTACATGTGGCCTGTCTTGAGACAACCCATGTGGACCTAGGGCTGACCATTTGAAGGTCGATGACCCCCCAAAAGATGAAACCTAAAGAAAAAAGAAAGACTTAAAATGCAAGATAAGAGATTTTGTACTTACTTGGTCTAGACATAAGTTCGTTTCATCCACTATAGCTCCTAGAATCACCACTTTTGACAAAGGGGGATTTTTGGCTCCAGAGTTAATTTCAAAATCAACAATGGTGATAATGAGCTCTCAGCTTCTATTTATAGACTTTTTGGCCTCTTTTTGTCACTTTTTTGGCCTCCCTTATCATTTTCTTTAAACCAAAAACCATTTAGAGTGATTCAGGAGTTGCATGAGAGGGGTATGATCGGGTATCCAAGCAGGTTTTTGGAGTTTTTGGGACACTTTTGACCATTTGTGGAAAACTCTCACATGATCAACTTGAGCATGTAGGTTAGGTTTCTACCCTAACTTTTGTATCTTGTTGTCTTTATCCCTTTTCCATAGGATTGATCCGATCAGATTGCGACACAGAACCATCATAGTTTCTTTAGAAGTGTCACAAGTTGGTGGTAGAGATTACAAGAACATGGATGCCCTAGGTAGATCCTGGTTGCATTATGGTATCCATGCTGTCTCTAATCACTGTAGGCTCATGAGTCCTTGTTTTTTTTCCTGATTACGATTTTGAGCCTCATTTGCATGATTCATTTTCACTCTTGACCTCACCCTCGGGACTCCCAAAACATATAACGGGTCTTCTTTTAATCCCTTTTCAGACCCTCTAAATATGAAAAGATTGTTGAGCGATCTTGTGGCCTTTCACGCTTGTTAAATTGAAATTTGAATTCACGTCTGTCCGATGGTAGTTTACCCATTTTTCAGTCTGGACGGTCAACTGTACGAACAAAGGTATACTCCATGGAACTTCAGTTCTATAGAAGAGTACTCTCAGGTATCATTTTAACCCTTTTGTGGGGCCTGAGGGAATAAATTTATGAAAAAGGAACCCCCACAGAGTCCATAGTTAAGCTCTTTTCAGACTCCCTAAAATTGAAAAGATCGCCGAGTGACATTATTCTTTCACACTCATTAAGCTGGTCCAGAAGAACATTCCTGGAAGAGTCCATAGTTAAGCTTTTTTCAGACTCCTTAAAAATGAAAAATTGCCGAGTGATCTTGTCTTTCTCACACTCGTTAAAATGGTTTTGAATAGACATCTTGTCAGTGCTAGTTTACCCCTTTTTCGAACCGACTAGACTATCTTCGAAAAAGGTACCCCAATGGAGTCTCCTTTTTATGGTTTTTTTTTCAGACTCTCTAAATATGAAAAACCACCGAGCTTACCTTCTCTTGGCTTGTTAAACTTACATCAAAGGACATTACCATTGTGTGTTTTGTTAACCGCATTTGCATACCTGCATATTTGGTCTAAATGTCAGCTCCATGTTGCTCCCAACTGAACCATCTGAATCATACCTTATATGCAAGCCTTGTATCACTTTGCCTCTGCGTCTTAACACCCTTGGCCCCCAGAGTATTTTTCCTGAGTATCATTATTCTGAACATCAATCTTGTCCTTTCACCTTGAACTTGTATGTTTGTAACACTCGTTCCTCCATTGTAATGTAACATTCCTTTATTCTTTTTTCCAAAATCATTGAAAAAGACAAAAAAATCAAATATACCCCCAAAAAAGGAAGGGAAAAGTATTTTCTTTATTAGCAGCATAATGAGTCGCCCTTGGATAAAGCACATTTGTCCATTTGTTCATCAAACTTTGGGACTTAATATGACCTTAGGAACCTGTTCTCGCTACATAAAACTGTGTCCTCCTCCATTTGGTTATTCTTCCAAACATATCGAGAGTTTGTGTTGCCTCCTGCCTCGTAAACTTATGTTAATGCCATGCTACCCGAGTCTCATCATTTGTCATGCTATTGTCCAAGGGAATTTTATCACAAAGCCTGAGTTGGCCCCTCTGCAGTTTGTCTCTTGCCCTCATACCTGACCATCCTGAACGTCCAATCAAGTCTTTGTTTGAAATCAATGAAGCCTCCAGTCTGATCACCAAGATTCTCTAGTCCATGACTGACGAGTCATCGAGGAACTCTGGGTAGTGAAGTCGTACACTCATATTACACTCCTACCCAAGTTTTGAAGATTTTGAAGTTGTTGCTCGAGCTCTGAAGACCTCATCTCCAACCATTAGGCCTTATCATCTTCTAAGAAGATGGATACTCTACATGTATATCTTTTTGATTTCAATATGTAGCTCCACTATGTATTGTTCACAACGACACTTTATATAGTTATATGACATGGATCTACAATGTATTTGATTGGTATCCATGTGTTTATTCTATCTTGAGCATGGGTATGCCCACCTCGGTGAGACAATTGTTATTTTTGCAGATGACGCCTCCCAATTTCTGGTTCATGGGCTCACTTGTTCAACACATCAGTAAAGATTGGTAATGTATTTTGGCCATTAGATTCTCTTCTGACCTCACACATTAGGGGGCATCTGTTATAACCCTAATTTGCACCATACAAGCTTACCTAGCATTAGGCCATCTCATATTCCTTCTTTTCCAAAACACTACTGAACAACTCTTTTTAAAAACACTTTTTATAAAGGCCCATGTGCCCTGCTCTATTACTGCATGCGTGTACACACTCGTTGACCCAAAATAGCTTGTGTGTACCTACAAAAGCACGAAAAAAGGAAAGTTGTCAACGGAACACACATCTTTCGGTGAGTTAACTGAACCTTCTGGCCATGCATGGCCGAGGGTTCTCCCAAATACCTATCTTCTTCTAGCCTATTAAAAGAGGGGTTAGGGGTCCCATTTGAGAGAGGAGAATAATAGTAAAGAAACTCTACCCAATTGCACATTGCCATTGTCCCAACCCTTTATCCATCCTTGTGCAAGAAGAGATATAGATCAAAGAAGTTGGAGGACAGTTGAAGAGGAGCCCAGGATCAGGTTCGTGGAGAGGTGGTCGGTCTCGACATTGTAAGTTGATTCATTAAAATTAATAAATAAATTATTTTCCCGTCCCACTATATGAGTTCTTCATAGTTTATTGAATATATGTTTGAATCTCTAACCCATTAATCTGTAGGTAAAATGCATGTATAGTTTGTCACTTGTTTTGTATGTAGGTCATCCTTGGGAGGAGAGCTGCTAACAAGCGATCAAGCGTGAAGAAGGATCGACTTCGAACACTCGAAACAAGGTATGTTCATCTAACCATGTATTTGCTTAAAAGAAATGGGGATTAGGTCTGGGACGACGGTAGAAAGTAGGATTATTTCAGTCTCATCTGCATGCATAATATAACCCTAAATGCTAGTCCGTAGGGGGATTTCCCACCACAAAAACATTCCACATAA
The DNA here is from genome assembly GCA_009831015.1 of Picea engelmannii. Lineage (NCBI taxonomy): Eukaryota > Viridiplantae > Streptophyta > Pinopsida > Pinales > Pinaceae > Picea > Picea engelmannii. Next base: position 601,619 of record ML790355.1, on the reverse strand, counting down.
ATTATTTATCCTATTACATCACTAACCCCTTTACAGACCAGCTTCAGAAATCCTAGTTCTGAACTCACTTTTGTTGGGGATATTACTCCTATCTTGCATGAAGAGATGCCTCCCTCAAATTTATTTTTCAACAAGAAACAAAAATCCATTGTAAAAAGAGAATATCACCAAAATGATGGAGTAGTCACTAAAAGGAAAATATTGGTGTATGATGGGAAGGACCAAGATGATCCCGAGTTTGCGAAAGAAGTTACATGTTCACTAGGGGATTTTTCCACTGCCATTCAATGGTCAGTGGACAATTTAACCGAACAACTACGAAAAAAAAGTCTCTTGGTAGAGAAATTGCAGAATGAGATACATAGTATAGAGAAGATTGTTAGGAATAGGATGAACTAGGACATTAAACAAATCAGGGCTAGTTATCAACATCAAATGAAGTAGTTACATGATAACCTTGATATTCTCTACTGGAGTTCACAGACAACCAAGGTTTGATCACTCAACATGACAATTTGATTGATAAACTACAGGCCAGATTAACCCTAACAGAGAATACAACAACATATATTACTGCCTTCAAAACAAAAGCATCAGAAGTCAGTGAGAAGATGGAAGTTGTCTAGAAAGAGCTCTATCAAAAAGTAGATGTTATTTTGAAATGTTATCGGGCAGTAGATCTTTCTCTGGAAAATATTTATTTCAAGGAAAAATAGGCCTACATAGCCCAGTCTAATTTTCAAGAGGTCCTCATATGGAATCACATAGCTAATACCCCTGGTATTACCCTTCTCTCTCATTTTGAACAAGTAAGAGGCGAAATGGCCCTAAAATATTGGGAAACAAATATGGAAGAAGGAAAGAAACTTGCAAGAGATGTAAAAGAGGCTTGTTTATAGGAATTATCCTCAATAAATAAAAACTTGATTGAGTTTGAAGGAAATAGTATCTCAAGGGCACTGGGGAAGATAGAAATAGAAATCAACCAACAATGCTCCAGAAAGAACAAGGAAAATCCTCAGGCGGCCATCCAAGAGATGAGCCAAATTGATTTACTTAAAATTAATGAATGGTTGGTTAATCCAAGCTCACAATATTGGGTCACAGTCCAAGAAGTGAACAAGATCTAGGAAAAGATTCCACAAATACATACGAATATGTTTTCCTTTGAATTGAATGAAAGTATTGATCCTTCAAGATTCATGGTAGCATTGATGGACATGTTCACCCAATGCATTGAATAGAGAGAAGCGAGTGTATTTGGGAGAAAATGAGAAAACATGCACAATGTCCACTTTCTCCACCCACTCTACCTTTCACCCTCCAACCATCACTTACCTTGTCTATCCCTACCACCTGCATTCTTGCATCCACTCATCACACCTCCTTATTGGACACTTGTTCCCCCATCATTATTTTCATGAACAATTACTCTTCCCTGTGACCGTTAGCCATCCTATAATGATCCAATGCTAATCTATTCATCTAATCATCCCCCCCATGTATTTACTGCAATTCCTTATTCCAGTGAACACATCCGAAGGGACATATGGCAACGAGATAAAATGGCAAAGACAGTAAGCCAAATGATTGTGGTGGCCTTAATGGACATGTCTACTCGACTCAAAGATCAAAGGAAAACAAGCGCATCTACAAATGGACGAAGAGAGGGAGGAAGTGCCAACAAAACTCAACAATATTTGCATGTTGTTATTTTATTTAGATATATTCTATTTTTAGTCATATATTGTGGGATGTCCAACATTTTCCATTTGTGATTTTTTATTTATAAATAGATAGATTTTATATCTATTCCAAGCTGATTCTTGCCGAATATAGAAGAAAAACCCTTTTTTGAATATTAACACAACTGCAGATGTAGATTCTAAGTTTCTTTCAATTTGAGTTATGCGTTCCCTCTGTGTTTCCATTTCTCTAAATTTCTTTCTCTAGTTCTTGAAGAGTGAATGATTACAATTTAGAACTACATATACTGTGATCATAATATATCGGTGATTCATTCAATAACATGTTTTCCTCTGTTATTACTGTGAGTAAAACAAGACCCGTGATCTATGTGAATTACTGCATTTTTATCTCATGTTCAAGGGCACATCTTCTACTGCAAACAAGGTGCAATATTATGAGGAATTACAGGGAAATCTAAACAACCTCAGCGATGATGATCTTGAGCCTCACTTAACCAAACATGATTATCAGAAATCCTTAGATCTGGAATATTTGTTTAATAATGATGAAAACATCAACAATCTGGGGGAATCTACATGCAAAGGTCTCGCTGAATCAATAGTGGCTGAGCTTCAACATAAATATGATTTGAGGACAAGAGAAAAAGGTTCTACAAATATTCCACCAAAGGAGATTTTATCACGAAGCAAAGCAAATGAGGAAGCAATTACAAAACCATCAACTAAAACACAAGTTGCCTGGATAAAGAAAGTCGAAACAAAAGAAGTACAAAATAAGAAGCCACAAAATAAAGAAGTTGAAGTTCAGACCAGGGAAATTGAAAAACCAATTGGGAATTTCAATTTAGAGAATGAACTTAATAAAATTAAAATTCCAATGCCTTTGGTTTAACTTTCTAGGAACCTGATATATACAAAACAAATCGTGAAAGAAATAATTATTTTTTTTATGTTGAATGTCAATATGATATTATCAATTTCCAGGATGAAAATCCTACAATCATGCTTGGACCACACATTGAAAGAAGTAAGGATTTCGTTGCTCCGTTCTATATTACATTAACTGTGCATACTCATTTACTTCACAATTGCATGGTGGACTTAGGAGCCTTACATAATTTAATGCCTAATATTATCATGGAAAAATTAGGCCTTGAAATTACCAGACCTTATCAATATTTGTACTTGTTTGATTCTAGAAAGGTTAAGTGTTTGGGTATGATTAAAGATTTAGTGGTAAGTCTTGCTTAGGATCCTCTGAAAAGTATTCTTATGGATGTGGTTGTTATTGTCATTCCTGCCAAGTATGGTATGCTTCTATCCAGATCTTGGGGTGCCAAGCTAGGAGGATCGATTCAGCTAGACATGACCTATGCTACAATTCCAATATTTGGTGGACAATTTACTTGACTGTACAGAGAAACTAAACTGTTGTATGCCATAAGTGACTGTTGGCATGAATTTGATCAGACCAGGGTCCTTATCAGGTTACCAACAAAAGGTACTGTGTAGTCTAGAGTGCTGGCATTTTCATCTTCTCAAAAGAGAAGAAGTCTCACCTGAAGCGCTACTGAGACATATAGATAGGGAAGGGTAGGGAGAAGGCTAAAGAGGATCCATAGAGCAGTCAGAACTTATTCCTTGTTCTTGCGCAAGAGTCATTACTAGATCTGGATTATCTAAATGGAAGAAGTGAACCTACTTATGTTGCTAGCAACGATTAAACATAGAACCATCAAGTATAACTCATAAACCATAAAGAAACGTTGTAATGCACAAGTAAACATACAAAGACACATCATATTTTAAAATTTTCTCCTTCTTCATATTACCCTTGAGATCTTTCTCTATTATAGACTCAAAATCACTCAGTAGGGCATATTACAGACTCTTGCTTGTCATCTCTCGACTTTACAACAGGTATAACCAACTAATCCTAGAACTTGGGCGACTCTGATCAATATGAGCCAACACGACCTAACTAACCAACAACAACAAAAACCCAAACCTTTTATGATTATATTCAGCCCTATATATAGCTAGGTGGTGTCTTCCTTCTCGACTTTCCTGATTTCTTGTTTTGTTGCAACCGTTTGTTGCTTAGCTGGCATTGCGTTGACTTCCGCAACTATTTTTTGTTACTCTTTCTCCCAGCCTTTGATGAAGTTTGCAAAACTCATTCTTAGTCAAAACTTGTGTAGTTTCTTCCCAAAAACGAAGGGCCCAACAAGATCCAACCAAAATCATTGACTCATCCTCAAGTCAAGCATTTGGTTCTTTCACATCCTCTAGGAACAACTGTTGTTTTCCCTTGTCCATATTTTCTTCTTCTTTGGGCTCCTCTGTTTGTGCCTATTCTTCCTTTGCCTCCTCAAATGAAGGGCCCAATTCTGGTACCAACTCTAAAGCTCGATGTTTTACTCCATGAAATATTTCAACTTTGTCCTGCCATTTTCGGGTGAGGAGTGATGCTTCTGCAAGGAATTGTTGGGTCGTTTCTTTGTTGTATTCCTTTGGCTTGGACGCAACCAACGAGTTCCACTCAGAGTCTATTGTTGCATCGACATGATGCATTTTCATGTAGGTTTTCAGGATTACTTGTCGAAAATTGTGTAACTCTTTCTTGGCTACGGACTGTGCCTCATAGAGTGTATTTAGTTCGTTGTTGGCCTGCTAGATTTGGTCGATATTTTGTTGTTTCTCCATAGGGTCCATTGTGACCGCAACTTCCTCGTTCAACACCTGAATTTTTGTTCTGACCTCCTCTAAAACCTGATTTCGTTGAGCGATGATGCCCATCCTATCATTGACTTCTCTGAATATTTTAGTGTAGTCCATGGTGTGTTTATGCAGTGCTTCTCTATCATTGTTTCCTTGCAATATTATCTTCTGCATTTGATCTTGGAGTTGTTGGGGTTGTTGTTCTACTTCTTTCTAGACTTGTTGTAGCTTTTCTTATATCTGGTCGGTGTGGGTAGCGAGTTTGGTCCATTCTTGTTGTAACAGCTTGATCTGTTCCTCTGGCTCGCTTGCGTCGCTGGCCTTGGGTAGTTTAGGTGCGACCTTCTGAATCTCTGTCTAGGCTTATGCAATTTTTGCCTGCACTTTTCCCAGTTTATGCTGGACATGGAGTTTGTCAAGTGTTTCCTATGTTTTGTATGTGTGCTCCCTGATTTGTTCTTTTCTTGTGATTTCGGCAGATCTCTCAATCTCCTAGAGCCTCTGCTCCAACTGGTCCATAGATTCCCTAATTAGGCCAAATAAGTGTGGCATCAACCACTGTACCAGGTCGACAGGTGAAACAACTATGTCGATGGGTACTTGCCTTTATAGTGGGAGTCCACTGCATGTTGAATGGTCTAAAGGAGTTTCGACCTCATCCTCTATTGGTGGTGCAGGTGCAATTCTCAACCTAAGCTCTGCTAGAAAAAGAGTCATAACATCTGTTCTGGCTATGCAGAGTTGCATCAATTCCACACATTGTTGGGGGTTCTAGAGAACTTGTTCCATTTGAGATCATATGGCTATCATGTCCTACTCTGTTGTTGATTCTGGTGCATTGTGTGCATCTAGTATCTTTATATCTTTTGGTCTGTCTATGTCATGCATCGTGATGTCTTGGGTACCCTCACCTTTGGCTAGTGAGGTGATTTTTTAGTCACCATCAGGTTCCTTCTCATCTCTATTACGGGCGTCTTCTTCCTCTTCTGAGTCTGTTTGTGTTGAAGCATCTGACTTCTTATGCTCAGGGCCTGAGCTCGATCCCTCTCCCGTTTCCTTGTCTTTTTTCTTGAGCATCTCCGTAGGTGGAATGTAATGCATTCATTATTTATGTTGGCCTTGTTTGAATCCTAGCCATGATATGACTTCTTTAATGAAGGCTTCCTCATCCAAATAGAATGGTAGCATTTGTGTGTGGAAAAGTTCCCTACTGGCATGCCTCGACTAGATGAATGTGTTGTGCTAGTTCATACTGAATGCAATATTCCTCGTGTTAGAGTTGAGGATTTCCTGCAGGATGTGCAGCCTCTGCATTGCATATATCATGGAATTATACCATTTGGTGAAGGCTGCATTGTTGAGTGTTGTGTTCTCCGAGTCTGGTCTGGACTGCCATGGCTCAAACATCTTCTCCATGCGCCCCTTATCTGGTATTACGGGTTGTCTGCCCATAGGTGGCTTGCATTTGAGCATTGTGAATTTCACAAGTAGGTATCCATAGGTGAAGTTTCTTCCCTTCTCCTATGCCTCCTCATAATCTACTAGTAATTCCTCCAGCAGAAAACTGCACCAATTGAATACTGCTCCCTTTGCGCAAAAGTATGCAACTGATAGTGCATATAGGATGAATTATCCCTTATAGTAAGACCTCATAACCTTGTTGGATATGACGTAGCATTCATTCCAGACTATTTTAGGTAGTATTGGTTCAATGACTATTGTGCGTCCTCCTCTCTTTGTGTTGAACTTGTCATATAGGCTAAGATCGCCTTTCTTTTTCCCATGCTTGTCGGGGCCCTAGAATCCCTTCGACACATCCTCTCCTTGGGAGGATAGTCCTGTGAGCTATTGGATATATTTTGCATGGATTGGATATCGCTTATCCAACCATAGACTTCTATCATGCACTCTTCTTATCAGGAATTTTGTGCAGCGCACAATCTCGCCTGTGGTACTGAAGACTGGTAAGTCCCTTAGGTTCATGACGATGGAATTGAATAAGTTGATGAAGTCTTTTCTCAGTCTAAATTGCATGTCTCCAGTTCCTTCCGGAGTGATCTCCCAAAATATGTTGGTGTGCATCTATGGGAACAAAGTTGAGTTTGTGAGGTGAAGGTCGAGTAGCTTAACGTACTCTACCTTCCCTTTGAGGTCGCCTACAATATCAACCCAGGGGTCATAGGGTTTATTTGGTACTTCTTCTTTCATCATGGTGCTTCAGCTTATGGTGGCTCTTGACATTCGTGCTTCTGTGAAGATAATAACTAGGTTTGCGTATGCGGATTTTACAGTGGTCCCAACTGGTTCACGCTGCTGAATTCGGAAATGGGTATGCTCGATTTTGGAAACAAAACATTCTTGGTAGAGTTTTGAGAGCCTTGGACCTAGCTTAACTGGGAAGTTTTAGTATTAAATGCTCGTCATCATAACCGTATAGACGCAATTGGGTGTGAGTTGTCCAGTGGGATGGTTTAATCATTTTAAATCCAATGGGGGGATCTCATCATTTACTTATTTGAGTGGAAGAGGGACATGGCTGAATTGAGACCTTTCTATTTGATGGGTGGGTATACCAGCGTAGAACTTTGATGGAATTTTGGCATAATGTGGCTTTATGGATTAATGGCGTCAGTTGGGGTACTGGAATGGAAATAAAGGTTTGTGGATAGACTGGGTTTGTGTGGCCTATACCTCAGATTGGATGGGGATTCTTGGCACCTCCAGCCACAAAGGTTGTCTCCATCAGCTTTAATGACTGTCGTTAATGGACTTTTTTGTGCTTCAAATCTTGTACTACTAAGTTGTCCTTTCTATCGAAACCAACGCTTACAAAAACAAATGAACTATGTATTATGGCACAAAAATACGCACATAGACATTATTGACTGATTTTATAAAATTTCCAAAAGAAAACAAAACTCAAATCTAACTATTGTACAAGCTCCGTCGAGTTGGAGCGATTGTCCTTCTTTCTCAGTTTTGAGATAGGTAGGGCTTCAGGTGGGCGTCGTTCACTCATCCTGGTCGTAGCACACCATCGAGTTGTGCGAGTTTGACTACTCCTGAGGGTCGGATATCCACAACTATGAAAGGTCCCAACCAGTGCATACACAACTTGCCAGGATGCTTCTGGTATCGGTTGTCGTAGAGTAACAACTTATCTCCTTATGTGAATATCCTGGTCTTAATGTGTCTATTGTGCCAATATTTTTGTCTTGCCTTTTCAACCAACTGATGGAAGTCTTCTAGAAATCTAGTTTCCTCAAGCTCCTATAGCTCCGCAATTTTTTGCGCCACTGATTCCTCTTGTGTAATATGTGAAACTTGTGAAATATATAGGCTTGGAGTGATGAACTTTGCAGGCACCACTGCCTCTCTTCCATAAACTAGCTGGAACGATGTATATCTATGGAGTTTCTTTGTGGTTTTCCTGTAGGCCCATAGTACCATAGGAACTCTATCATCCCATTCCTCTTGGTTTGCACAACAAACCTTTATTAGTCCCTTTCCCAGGATTTTGTTGAAGGATTCAACTGTTTCATTGGCCTATGGGTGGTATGGAATGATTTTGTGATGTTGAATCATAAATTCTGTTGTAAGTGTTTCTATGGTGCTCCTAATGAAATGAGTTCCCTGATCGTTGGTTAGGCTCCTAGGACATCTAAAGTGGTTAATGATATTTTCGAAGATGAACCGAGCAGTAGTATCTATCGAACAATCCTATACCGCTGTTGCTTCTGCCCACCGGGTAAGGTAGTCAGTTGCGGTAATGATGTATCTAGCCTTTGAGTGTTTGGTTGTGGGGTTGATTGGTCCAATGAAGTCAACTACCATTTCTCAAATTCCTATAGATCTCTAACTGGTTGTAGTGGTAGTTCATCTCAGCGTGACGACTTGCCCACACGTTGACAGAAATCACACGATCTAGTGTATGATTTTGCATCCTTGAATAGTGTAGCCTAACAAAGTCCTTCATGTAAAAATTTCTTTGTCATGGCCTTTCCTCCTGCTTGGCCTCATGTAATTCCACTATTGCATTCCCGGAGTATATCCTTTCATTCATGATTTAGGATGCATCATCGGAGGATGCTATCCTGTCCTAGTTTATATAATTGTCTAAGGATTAGCTAATAGTCTGCATATCTAACAAACATATGTCATTTATAGGTTATGGAATATGTTTCAGGATAGGCCCTTGTAATAAGAAATATTTCTATATCCTCTAGATATTTCGGTATGGCCTCAATCCTGAACAAATTTGTGTCTGGGAGTTGGTCGTCCACTTCTCTGCCACTTTCTCCTGATTCTAGCCTAGATAGATGATTAGGTATGATGTTGCATCGTCCTGGCTTGATGATAATTTTGAAGGAAAATTCCTGAAATAACAGTATCCATCTACAAATTCTCCCTTCCAACACATGTTTGCTAACTAGGTATTTTAATGCAGAATGGTCAGTAAAGAATTTGAAATGGGAACCTAGCAGATAATGTCTAAATTTATGTAAATCATAAATCATTGGTAAGGCTTCCCTTTCTGTCATTGTATAGTTGCACTCTACTTGCGACAGTTTCCGATCCGCAAAGTAGATCGGGTGATCCATAGCTCCCTCTCCTGGTTGCATTAAGATAGATCCTAAGGCAATTCCTGAAGCATCTACATGGACATGAAATTCCTTATCCTAGTTTGGGAATATCAGAATTGGTGTTGTAATGAGCTTCTCCTTAAGTGTCGCAAATGCTTTATCACATTCGGGAGTCCATTGGAACATTTCAACCTTTTTTAGGAGGTTTTCCAAAGGTGCAGTAATGTTCGCATATCTCCAAATGAACCTACAATAGTAGCCTGTATGTCCCAGTGTGGAGCGCAATTTTTTAATACTCATAGGTGGTGTCATATTCGTAATTTCCACAACTTTAGCTGGGTCTACCAATACTCCTTCTCGGCAGACTATGTGGCCCAATAGATTTCCATGTGGCACACAGAAGATACATTTTCTGAGATTTAATGAGATTTTCAATTCTCTGCATCTGTCAAACATTAGTCTTAGCAATGCTACATGTTGCTTGAGCAAGCTATATATTTTCCAATCACCCATATAGACTTCTATAAATTTGTGGATGAATTATCTAAAGGATGCTATCACAATCCTGGAAAAAACTACAGGGGCGTTCTTTAACCCAAATGGCATCACATTGTATGCAAAAGATCCCAATTCGATAATGAAAGTGGTCTTTCTCTTGTCTTTTTCGGCAATCCTGATCTGATGGTAGCCTGGAAATCCATCTATAAATGAGTATGCTTCCTTCCCCATAACCTATTCAAGTACCTCATCAGTAAAAGGTGTTGGGAAAGGGTTGTGCACATAGGTAGAATTGAGTCTCATGTAGTCTACATAGACTCTAATATCCTCTGTGTCTTTCTTTCTTTGAATGACTATCGGGTTGACACACTCTGCTTCTTCTATTGAAAAAATGAGACCTGCTGCTAACATCTTGTCAATCTCCTTCTTGAATTTCTCTTTTACTCTTGAGTTAAGACAGTATGGTATATGTCGGGCAGGCTTGGATCCTGGCTTTAACTTGATCTTCATTTCTCCCATGACTCCTTTAATTCCCTTTAATTCTGAAAAAGTCCTTGGGAATAAATCCTCATATTCCCTAAGTAAAATTTGTATTTCCTGACTAGTTTGCTTGTCCCAGTAATCTCCCACAATGGCTATCTTGGGTTTCTCTTTGGTCCCTATATTGAGTCTGCGTAATTTCAATGGGTGGTTGAGGAATTATCGGTCTAGCTAGGTATGGTGTTTTGGATTTCTCTACTCCCCTCTGTCTCTTTGATGGCTAGGTTTCTCAATCCTTCTAGTTCATTTGGACTTTCTGAGTCCTTGGTAATATGATAGCATTCTACAAGCTTTTCAATCAAGGGTAGGTGGTATTTAGTCTGAATTTCTTGGGTATTCTTGGGACATACTACAAATTTTGATCTCTTATTGCTATTTGGCTATAAATTGAAGTTCTTGAATCTTTTGCAGAGCTGGTTCAAGTTCAGGGCACTTACTTATGAATGAAAAGTCCTTGAAAAATTGAGCTGCCAGTTTTTTCCAGTCATTGGTCTGTCTTATAGTTTTCTCATGAACAAACCAAGCTTTCGGGATTGGACCTAGAGAATGGGGAAATACCTGAATCCATAAGTGAGAGGGTATCTCTGCAGCTTTCCACTGTGTCACGCACTATTCAATGTGTATTCTAGGTCCGACTCTCTACTGAACAGTTGCACGATGGGGAGATTTGTCTGCATCCCTACTTCCCACTGCTCCTTACTCCTGAACCTGTACTCGATATCTTGCTTCACCTCATCCCAAGTTCTAAGTGTTGGACACACCTACCACACTTAGAGGGGGGGTGAATGAGTGTGGGGCTCTTTTTCCCAAAACTTCCCTCTTGCACAAAAACTCATCAATTAGCATTCAACATTTATTCATTACCCATTGTTGTCATTTATAACCACTTATATGTGATCACATATCAGAAACATATATCATCAATATATCATCAAAAATTCATCACCACATGTATGTGCCAACTCATCAACGGCTTGTCTCAACCATGGCTAGTTTTGGATTAGTCAACAACCCTAACTTGAAATAATCATTACTTTGTACCTGTACTGAATAAAGATATGAAACTGATATACAATTTTCTTCATTTTTTTTAATGCAATACCTCCAAGTGGCACTACTTGGAACCTCTTAGAAAAGGAGTTATAGCAAAAATGGCATACCTTGCTGAATTCTGGCTTATTCTAGAGAGTGACCTTGTAGAGAGTTCCCCACACAAAATATTTGATGAATAGATATGAAACTATTACAAAGAATACTACAGAATATAATCTAACCAACACAATTGGTCTCATTTAATTTGGATTTGTTATGAAGAATTTATGACGTTTTTACCCGAAACACCTGATTTTGACTAGTTTCAGGACTAGCCACAAACCCTATTTTCCACATAGTGTAACTCCCAAACTACAACGACCCACAAGCTGAATTTTTAACCACGGATACTTGGATATGTTTTCTCACTGTCATAGAAATGTTAGTCTATGAATCATTATAGAAAAAAATTTATAGTGAAAATGGTGAGATGACCTGTAAATAACATACCTTAGAAAGCACCATCAAAAGAATTTATCCTTCCTTGCATTTCGGCCTTCTTTTCTTCACTTTCCTCAGAATTTCAGCTTAGATATCCTTGGTTACCTCATTCACCTATAGATATTCAATATCCTCAAGTGTTCCACACCAAAAATGCTCAAGAAGCTCTCACAAGAAGCTCTCCATCAATACTCCAAAATATATTCCCAGAAGAAGCTCTCCATTGATCCACAAAAAGAACAATCTACAAGAGACCATTGCTATATTATTTATACTTTCATCATTTAGGTCACTTAACCCATTTTTAGGTCACTTAACCCATTTCTAGGTCACTTAACCTATTTTCCTTATTTTAGGGTTAACCACTTTCCATAAATAGAAAGT
>ML790355.1:569267-583748 GCA_009831015.1 Picea engelmannii | reverse complement strand
ATATACCAATGGAACCACATCGATCCATCTTCATCATGTATCAATGACAACTCATTGATCCATCTTCATCTATGCATTCTCATCAAGGACAATACATATTATATTACATAAATCATCAATCAATCAATCCTTTGACATCAATCCATCACTTGACATCAATCAATGGCATCAATCAATCAAACCATTGGCATCAATGACAACATTATCCAACACCAAGTATATCTTTATGAGTGTCCCACCATCTGGTAGCATTGTTTTGAAAAGCTATATCCAGTATCGTGATTCTTTGATCTTCTCTCACATTCTCTTCCATGTTCTACAAAAAATTATCTAGGTTTGAGGTACCATCGTATACTGGGTGTTCTCTAGATTCGGTTCCAATCCATCTGGTCATTCTGACAGTTGCACATCTTCTTCAGAATTGTTCATGTGAGCCTTGTTGCCAACTATCAAAATCTAGTTCTGAGTCTTCTTTAGTTGACTGTATACTTCTCCAGCTTACTAATCCATCAGTAATGGGGTTTATGTAATCATTTCTTATCCCTGCTATTACAGTGTACAACTATTCTAGGTATTCTTCCCCCATATTATTGTCTGTTGGCTCTGTGTACCTGGGTCCTACATATGGATCCAAAGTTTGAACTACCTTGATTCCCTCTGCTTCAAAAGTCGTGGTGTCTTTCTTTAAATCGATTAATGCATAATTTTTGTAAGACCAATCGATGCCAAGTAGTGCATGGTAGGGGTCCTTGTTTCCCATGATCTCAATGAATTCAAATTCGACCACTATTTTTACTCCAGCTACATCAATTTCCACGTTCTCCAGTCTTCCTATGGGAAAGATACAGTATCAGTTTTCCATTCTTAACTTAATTGGGGAATATGTCAGTCTTGGTTTCCTAAGGTTTCCCAAGTCTTATTGAGTAGAATGTTCACATATGACCCTAGGTATAACACGACGTCCTTAATTTTGAACTCATCTAACTGGGCTACCATTCAAAATTCTCTTCCAGTTCTTACTTTTCTTCGTTGCACTCTTTCAGTACTTTTCTTAGGAAGGTTAGCCCTTATCCTTGCTTTTGAGGTTTCTTCATTCCCTAAGATTAGGTACAGTTTATTGTGCAACTTTTTCGTTAGTTGATCATTCCCTAAAATGTCATATTATAATTGAAACTAGAGGTCAAGTGTGTTTGGAGGTTTCTCAGGTTGTCTTGTTATGACTACAGGGTTTCTGGGTGCAAGGGGTGAAGTAGGGGCTTGTGCCATATTAGGGTAAACATTCGACTAGGGGGTGTTCTCTTGAATTTCATGACTAGGAATATTCATGAATACTTCTATGGCATCTTTAAAGAATAACTTTTTCTTTAGGGGGTCATACCTATCTCCCTTCGGTGCTGCTTTTTGGACCTGAGGTAGAGTATCAGCATCAACTCTTGTCTTCGCTCCTCCTCGAGTAACGATTCTAAGGTTGGGAAGTTGTGCCTTAGAAATCCTCTTGGTCTCTGAGATGATAAGGTTATTTCCTCTTTGTTGTACCCTATCTTCCCACTTTGCAATTAACTCTAGACAATCTTCAGTTGCATGTGTGTTGGTTTTATAGTGAGAGCACCATGGCCGCCTTGGATGAGGACAATATCTGGCCAAGTGACCTTGTTCATCATAGTTGTAGCATCTGCTTGGTCCTCTTCCCGCATTTCTCCCTCCTCTAAAGTGTCCTCCAGCTCCACCTCCTCGAACTCTTCCTAGTCCCTGTGGGTTTTCATTCACCCTGAATGTTGTTTGATCTAGCCTATCCGCGAGAGAGTCCAACACTCTACATTGATTAGTAGTATGCGTGGTGGATGTGAAGAATTAGCAGTGTGTTGTGTTTGGTACTGTTGAATACCTCTACATGATAAGACACTGTCTTAGTCCATGCCCGTGAATTCGACAGATCTCACAATATTTCGTTGATGCTGCTGCTTGTCCTCCTGGGAACATGTGATATGGGGTGGGGTGATGGAATGGTGGGTTTGTCAATACTTGTGCAAATCATCCTGTAGGTCTTGCTAGGGATACCATCAAATTCTAAGGAGGTCCCATTCCCCTCATTTGTGGGCATTTGTTCGCCAAATGACCTTCTATGTAGCATCCCGTGCACCAAACCTATGGTCGTCTTGGTCTAGGTATCATCAACTCATGAATATTTTCTGTAAGTGTTGATATCTTCCCTTGTAGTTGCACCAAATTCGCATCTACCAGGGGTCTAGTTACTCTCAGGTTCCCAGGGTATCCTGCCATGGCTTCAATCTTCATTGATTGTTCCAAGGTGTCTGTCAATGTCGTTATCCGTTGTTGTGTTAGTGGAATATGAGTCATAGGCAACAACCCCTAAATGTACCATTCCCTTTGATGTTATTCATGGATTAGATGTGCCAACCTCCCCATGGCATCTTTAAAATTCTGGTTGTACTCCCAGGCTGATTCACCTTCCCTCTACTAGATTTCATGCAACTCAGACAGAGCCTGTTGTTCTGACTAAGGCAGTTTGAATTCTTCTATGAACCTTGTTCATACTTGGTCAAGTGTGAACGCTTAACCTTGTGTCCCTGGCACCCCTGGTTTGATGATATTCATGTACCACTTGAGAGCACGACCTCTCAAGGTAGTCTGGAACTTGACCAACTTATTCGCATCTAGAGTCCCTCTAGATCTCCAAATGGCTTCACACAAGAGACAATGTTGCTCAACATCTTCATCTCCCTTAGTGAGGTATCTAGCGATCGAACCTCCCGTATGGATGGCCATTTCTAAACTTGTTGTTCCTATCAGTATAAATCCTAACAATCCTGCTTGCGATTTACCAGGGGATCCCAATATCCTCCCTGCACTCGCACTTCCTAGTTGTGACTGACTAATTAATTGTACTGGAACAAAATGAGAGGGTAGTATCGTACTTACTTCTTGTATAGAAGGCACTTGGGGTATGGGTGATTTGGGGCTGGAGCCACTAGCTTTGGGGTAGTTTTCTTTGATCTGGGGAGTGTCGTTAGCTTCCACTAGGATGATCTCTTTGATCAGATTCTCGATTTCTCCTATTATCGGGGATGAATATTCTCTTTCTCCTCCAATATTCATGCCATCTTCCTCCTCTCTCTCCTCCACTTTTTCTCCTTCTTGTCCCTCTTCCTCGGGACTTCTTGATCTCTTTTCTTCTCTCTTGTTCAATCTTTTACTAGCTAGTCATTCCTATCTTCTCATCCTCTGCAGTTCTTCCATCTATCTTTCCTCTACTTCTCCTGATCCTCCTTCTTTCCTTAAATTTTCAGATTGTCTTGTGTCTTTCTTGATATTTCCATGCCACCACTTCTCAACTATGGAAGATATCTTCAATTCTCATTCATCTCTTGAGTCCATTTCTTGTTGTTTTTCCCCAATTTGTCAAAGAACCCTTTACCCTTCTCATGACATGGCCCTCATCCCGTCTCTCCCTGCCCCAAGCGAGGGTGTTTATGATGCCATCTTGGTTGGGGACATAATCAACATCCCCTCCTCCATCCAGAAAGCCTTAATCCACAGGGGGTTTTCTCTCAATAGTCTTCCCCTTGTGCCTTCCTTGAAAATTTCCTCTTCCCATGAGAAAGACTAGTGGTTCTTAGCTACAAATTCAATTATGTATCCTTCCAGCATGGTGTTAACCCAGAAATCCATGGCTCATATGACTGGGCAATCCAACCTCTGGAGTGCTGCTAAATTTTCAGTATCCCATACATAGATCTTCTTGGTCTGACCCTGGAACTCTGGAGCTTCTTGGAGCCTCTTTATCCAGTGAAAAAAATCTTCCGGGAATTTAACCCAGAAAATCTCATACTGGTTGCTTGTTCTTTCTGAATAAAATATTGCTTCACGAGTGTTTTCCATCTATTTTCTTCTTAATTCCACTTATTTCCATATGAAGGCGTCACAATTACTTTCCCACCATTGATCAATACTAGATCTATGGATCGGCAACAACATTCTACCTACAGGTTCCCTTTTATCATGGGTCCCGACAACAAAACCATTTTGTTGGTGCGGATTTTATCAGACCAGGGTCCTTCTCAGGTTACCAACAAAAGGTACCATGTAGTCTAGAGTGTTGGCATTTTCATCTCCTTAGAAGAGAAGAAGTCTTACCTAAAGCATTGTTGAGACAAACAGATAGGGAAGGGTAGGGATAAGGCTAAAGAAGATCCATAGAGCAGTCAGAACTTATTCCTTTTTCTTGCACAAGAGTCATTACTAGATCTGAACCATCTAACTACAAGAAGTGAACCTACTTATGTTGCTAGCAGCAATTAAAAATAGAACCATCAATTATAACTCATAAACCATAAAAAAATGTTGTAATGTGCAAGTAAACATACAAAGACACATCACATTTTAAAATTTGCTCCTTCTTCATATTACCCTTGAGATCTTTCTCTGTTACAAAGTCAAACTCACTCAGTAGGGCATATTATAGACTCTTTCTTGTCATCTCTCGACTTTATAGCAGGTATCAACAACTAATCCCATAACTTGGGTGACTCTGATCAATATGAGCCAACACGGCCTAACTAACCAACAAAAACAAAAACCCAACCCTTTTACGATTATATTCAGCCTTGTATATAGCTGGGTGGTGTCTTCCTTCTCAGCTTGCCCGATTTCTTGTTTTGTTGCAACTATTTGTTTCTTAGATGGCATTACGTTGACTTCTAGAATTTTTTTCTGTTATTCTTTCTCCCAGCCTCTGATGAAGTTTGTGTAACTCGTGCTTAGTCAAAACTTGCATAGTTTCTTCCCAAAAATGAAGGGCCCAACAGTGACCCTCAAAACCCCAATAACTACCCAATCTATGTTACTGATCAATATTTAGGCAATTGTATATTATCCATAGATGACAATTTTGAGGAGTGTATAGAAAAAGAAAATTAAAAAATAGGAATTTCAAAGAAAAATATAAATGTTAGAGAAGGGATGTGGAAAATGTTCTTCGACAGTGCTTCATCCTGTGAAGGAGTAGGAGCTGGAGTTTTATTTGTGGCACCATGTGATGCGCATGTTATTCCTTTTTCTTATAGATTACAATGGGAGGTTGATTATACCAATAATGTCTGTGAATATGAAGCTTTAGTTTTAGGATTAGAAGCTGCAAGAAAATTAAAAATTGAACATTTGATAGTTTATGGTGATGCAGAGCTCATTGTAAAACAAATAAAGTAACATTATCAAGCTAAGCATCCAAGATTGATATCGTATATAATTTTTTCCTGGGATCTAATAGAGAATTTCTTCTTGTATTTTAATATTCACTTTATTCCTAGAATGAAAAATCAACAAGTTGATTCTTTATCCAAAGCTGTTGCGACTTTCGCACCACCTACGATTTTGAAGCTGAAATATCATATTGAGATGAGACATAGACCTTAGATTCCAAACAATGTTCAACACTGCCAAGTGTTTGAATATGATGAACAAATCAAACAGTTCCTGGAAATGGTTGATGAGTTTTCCGAGACCCACATAGATCAATAAAATCAAAATGATCATGCTTGGATTATGTAGGAAGGAGAGAAACCAGAGAAGTTCCAAGATAAAATCGCAAATCACCACATGCTCTTACTTAAAAAAAATCTAATTCCCAAAGGCATGATCCCTTTCGAAAGTTTGTTTGAATATGATGATATACCTTTAAAGTCTACTTTGCGATCTCAACCCGAAGAAGTTGAAGATTGTAATGTAGGAACTAATGAAAATCCAAAATTGTCAAAATATCAAAATATCTTTCGACACAAGTAAAGAGTAAATACACTGAGTTACTTAGACAATATAAAGATGTTTTTTCATGGTCTTATGATGATTTTAAAAATTATGATACTTCTTTTATTAAACACAATATTCCTTTAAAACATGGTGTTAAGCCTTTTAGGCAGAAGCTTAGAAAAATAAACCCATTTTTTCTGCCGATAATAGAAAAGGAGGTTAAAAAACTCCTTTATGCCAAAATCATCGTTCCCCTTAGATACTCTGAATGGGTGGCCAGTTTGGTCCCTGTTATAAATAAGAATGATGAAATAAGACTCTGTGTTGATTTTAGGAACTTAAATCAGTCTTCTCTTAAAGATAACTACCCACTCCCAAAGATGGACCATGTTTTAAAGAAGGTAGTAGGGGCTAACATAATTTATATGATTGATGGTTTCTCAGGATATAATCATATCGTTGTTCATGAATATGATAGAGAAAAGACTGTGTTTACCACTCCATGGGGAACCTTTATGTATGATAAAATTCCTTTTGGTTTAATGAATGCAGGAGAAACTTTCTAGAGAGAAATGGATATCACGTTCATCGGTGAGAGACAAGTTTGTTGTTATTTATCTAGACGATCTGATAGTTTTTTCCAATTCTGATGCAAAAGATTTGATGCACCGCAGACAAACTTTTGAAAAATGCAGAAAATTTGGATTGTCTCTTAACCCCAAGAAATCACACTTTGCTATACAATAAGGTAAACTTTTAGGTCATATAGTTTCAAAATATGGAATCAAGGTTAATCCTAAACGAGTTGAGGCTATTGACCTGATTAATATTCCTAGAAACAAAAAGAAGATTCAATATTTTTTTAGGTAAGATCAATTTTTTGAGGATATTTATTCCTAACTTTGCTGAAATAATCAAATTGATTACAGATATTCTAAAAAAGGACAACAAAGTAAAATGGACTGTAGAAGACAAAGTGTTTTTCGAGCATGTTAAGAAAGCTATAGGAGAAGCACCAGTATTGGTAAGTCTAGATTATACAAATGAATTGTTAATCTTCTCTTCCACTTCTGAGCATACTATTGTAGCCGTGCTCCTTCAAAATAATGAAGAAGGATTCAAACAACCAATATCATTTTTTAGAAAAAGCCTCAGAGATGTAGAGCTAAGATATGATATTATTGAAAAACAAGATTATGCAATGGTGAAGATTCTCAAGGATTTCAGAACATATGTCCTGCACTCCAAAATAATTGCTTATGTACCAACAAATGCAATTAAATATATCTTGGTTCATCCAGACAGTGATGGAAGAAGAGGTAGATGGTTGGTTAAAATTCAAGAGTTTGATTTAGAAGTAAAACCAACCAAACTAGTAAAAGGCCAAGGTATGGCAAGGTTGTTATCCAAATCAAATTTCAGAGCGCTTGGAATAAATAACTTTGAATCACATGATTCTCTTCTATATATAGAGTAAATTGATGATCAAGCACCTATAATTCAGATTGAATATAAGTTTTCTCCCTTTTCTTGGTACCATGATATTTTTACATACCTCCTCACTCTTCAATGACCAAATGACATGACTCCTTGTAAATAAAGAACTTTAAAGATACATGCAATTAAGTATTGCATTGTTGATGGAAATTAGCTATAGTGGAAAGACCCTCTGGGTTTCCTATTATGTTGCCTGATAGAATCTAAAACAAAAGGTGTCATTGATGAATTTCATGAAGGAGTATGCAGAGGACATCATGCCTGGAGATAAACAACTTACAAATTTTTAAGGGAAGGATATTATTGGAAAAAGTTACTTACTGATGTAAATGGAAGGGTCATAGATTGCAATTCATGCCAACTGCTCACTTGTAAGAAAAATCTCTCTGCCTTACCTTTAATTCCAATAAAAGATGAAGCTCATTTCCAACAATGGGGCCTAGAATTTATTGTAGAAATTCATCTGCAATCAAGTGCTCAACATAGATGGATTCTAACCTCTACTGATTACTTTACGAAAAGGGTTGAATCCATTCCCACTCGGAATGCTACATATTTGGTAGTAATAAACTTTTTGGAAGAAAACAACCTACCAAGATTTGGTTGTCCTAGAAAAATAGTCATTGATAATGCTCAGGATTTTAAATCTATGGAAATGATCAATTTATGTCATAAATAAAATATTATTTTAGGTCATTCTACATCTTATTATCCTTAGGGAAATGGGTTGGTTTAATCATCTAACAAGAGCTTGATGATTATAATCAAGAAAGTTTTGATAGAAAATAAAAAATCTTGGCATATTCACTTAAAGTACGCCTTATGGGAAAACTGAATTGGCACCAAGAAATCTATAGGTATTTCTCCTTTCTAATTATTTTATGGTATTGGTGTTATCCTTCCTATTAATCTTGCTCTTCCTATGATGAAACTCTTCCAGGATGCAAACGAACAGTGTAACGTACCTCCCCGGCCACCAACAGGTCGGGGATCGTCACTACTCAGATGCTTAACTTAGCTTTGACAACATATGGTAACAACCCAGTATCCAACTAAGGTATGCCACATAATGTTTCTTTTTAAATACGTATATACACACACAACCATACATACATACTGAACTACATGCAATTAAACATATACATAAAACTCTCTAGTGGAAGCTGCACATATAAAACATAAACAAACTGTTGCATTCTGTAAATATATGATTTTCAGGTTGTATTAACAATAATCACATAAATGAAACATACACAGGGGTATACCCTTAAACATACATACAGATATGCTCACACATTCCATAAAACCAATAAATTAACGCATAAATGACTATGCAATATGTAAATTCATCACAGAACCGATACTTATCTTGGTAAGAATGTCACCAACTACGTGCAGACCGTCCACGAAACCTCCCAGCCTTAGACTACACTATTCATCACTCTCAACAGTGAGTCACCCCCGAGCTGGGACTAGACTCCACCCGGGTAAGGGGTTCCTAACTAGGCTAAGGGTTCATGGTCAACAGGAAAGACTCCATCTCAGGTGCTCACTCAACCGACAGCCTACAACCTCTCATTCCCCACATGCCTGTCCCACCCAAGGAAGTGTTCCCCTTCTATGCTCGACAGTCCTTTGGCTTCTCCAATTCCCTTCTAGGGCTTTAGCAACAGGTCAGACTGGAAGTCTCAGAGCACTGTAGATGTAGTTTATCACCTTCAGGAAATCGATCCCCAACAATTCTCTCACTCAGAGAATTGCTCACAGGCCTGACAACCCGCCTCTTCAATCCCACTCCCAAGATGAAAGGTACACCAATAGGAAAAATGTCCATGAAAACATGTTCATGTACAGTGATCGAAAGGTACGAGGATAGCTCCCCCAATAATTGTTCTCTCATCCCAGAAAAAATGGTAAGATCCCCCCCAAAGGAAATAAGTCTCAACAATAAGTATGCATGTCTCCAACTTGACACTTGTCATGTTGGAAGCTTCTATGATACACTTGTCCCCTTCTTTAGGACTTAGGATAAAATAATTATCCATACTTTATGTTCTAAGAAATATTAATTTAATATTCCTTTTTGGCTTAAACTCTCTCGCTTAGCCCTTTCCTTAGATTTTGTCCCTCCCTTTCCCTAACTGGTGGAATCTTGTCCCCCATATCTTTTATCATGTTCGGTCTATGTGCAATGATGTTTTCTATATTAATCATGAGACATATACAAAATAGGCGTGATGGCCTTTAACATCTAAGCACTCTGGCCTAATTCTAAAACATAAGAATTTCGGCTTATAATACTAGCTCACCAGCCTATAATGCATATTATATACATAAAGGTTCACTGACCTTAATATTGCATGATCTTTAGTTACTGCATGCGGTATCCATTGTCCTCAAGGTTGCGCACACTTTAGTTACTGTGCACGGTATCCAGAAATGTGCACACTACATCACTTTAATACACAGTATATGCGCGCACCATGCCATTAAAGGTGTATTTAAAAAATGATGTCTAAACAGATCACTAGCTTAAATAATCTTGGATTACACTTGCATTTGAGTTCATCCGAGGGATATTACAATCCCCTCCCCTTATTTATGCACTGTCCTTAGTGCATCATGTACCCATATACAACAAAATTTTCAAATTTTTTCAAAAATATGCGGGTATTCTGCTCGCATTGCATCCTCATGCTCCCAAGTAGTGTCTTCACATTCGTACTAGGTCCATTGCACCTTTACAAGCCCTATGGATCGATTCTAGAGTTGTTTGATTTTTCGGTCCAAAATGTGCATCGGATGCACTTGGAAAGCGCCTTCTTTCTCCACCTAAATAACATTCCAATCAACAATATGATTAGCATCAGGTATGCATTTCTTTAGCAATGATACATGGAATACATTATGAACAGACATAGATGTAGGTAATGCAATCATATAAGAAACTGGACCAATCCTCTCTAGGATTTCAAATGGTCCACAAAATCTAGCTGCTAACTTGGCGCAGCTTCCCAGCTTTAGGGAACTCCTATTAGCTTTCACCTTCAGGAAAACATGATCATCCACTTTGAATTCTCTATGGATTCTATTTTTATCAGCATAACTTTTCTGTCTGTCTTGGGTAGCTTTCAAATTCTACTTAATTTTTAACATTTGGTCCTCCATCTCCTTGATAAACTCTGGCCCGACTATTGTTCTATCAGCTGGGTTATCCTAGCTCACTGGAGTATTGAACCTTCTACCGTAAAGTGATTCAAATGGGCCCATCTTCAATGATGTCTGATACCCATTGTTGTAAGCGAATTCTACTAAATGTAGTTATTCTTCCCATTTGGATGGTTCATCCATCACATACATTCTCAACATATCTTCTATTACTCTATTCACCCTCTCTGTCTGTCCATCAGACTTAGGATGGTAAGATGTACTGAAGTTCAGATTCATCCCAAATCATTTGAAAAAACCTTTCTATAAATTTGAGGTGAATTTTGGGTCTCTGTCAGACACAATCATTTTAGGAATTACGTGCAATCGTACCACTTCCTTCATGAAAATATCACCGACATTTGTTGCCTTGTGAGTTGTTTTTAGTGGAATAAAATAGGAAAATTTTGTAAGCTTGTCCACCACCACCATAATCAAATCATGTAGCTTGCCTGTTCTAGGAAATCCTGTAATAAAATCCATTGTCACCACTTCCCACTTCCATTCAGGAATGGGCAAAGGTTGCAGCAATCCTGCTGGATGCCTATGTTATGCTTTAACTTTCTGGAATTCCATACATCTTGCGATGTATTATGCTATCTCTCTCTTCATGCCTAGACAAAATTATTGTCTCTTAACCCCTGCTACTATTTTCTGATATCCAGGGTGCCCTGCATAAGGAACATTATGCATCTCATGCAAAATTATACGTTTCAAGTCCCGAACATTTGGTACGAAAATTCTGTAATTGTGCAGCAGTATTCCATCTACTCCCAACTTATAAATATCCATCTTCTGTGGTGTCTTACCTTGCTGTAATTTTGCTATCAATTATTTGTATTGTAGGTCTGTATTTACAGCCTCCATAATTTTTCTTTTAACATCAGTCTGATACATGTTGATGGTTGTAGCACGTAGTTCATGCACCCTCCTATTGAGTGCATCAACCACTTTATTTTCTTTCCCTTTTATATGCTTTATATCAAAGTTATATTCGCTTAGAAATTCTAACCATTTGCTTTGCCTAGAATTTAGATTTGGTTGATCAAATAAATATTTTAAACCATTGTGGTTTGTTCTTAGCTCAAACCTTTTTCCCATGAGGTATCGTATCCATTTCCTCAGGGCATGTACTATGGCTGCCAACTCCAAATCATGAGTAGCATGGTTTCTTTCATTCTCTTTCAACTTCCTTGATTCATAACACATCACGAATCCATTTTGACTGAGGACTCCACCAAGTCCTTCATTACATGCATCTATTCATACGATGAAATATTCATTTGGGTTTGCAATCCTTAGTATTGGAGCACTTTTCAATAATTGTTTCAAATGTTGGAAACTCCTTTCACAGTCCGACGTCCACTGAAAATTCATGCCGTTTCTTTTCAAGGAAGTGATTGGGTGTGCTATCTTTGAGAATCCTCCAATGAATCTCCTCTAGTAACCTGCAAGGCCCATGAATGATCTAACCTCTATCACATTCTTTGGTGCTGACCATTCTCTAATTTCTTCTATCTTCTCAGGGTCCACTGCTATCCCATTTTCTGAGATGATATGCCCTAAATAATGAATTTGTTTCTGATAAAATGAGCACTTGCTCAATTTGGCATACAACTGATGCTCCCTTAATACTTGAAACACCATCTTCAAATGATGTTCATTCTCTTCCTTTGAATTAGAGTATATAAGAATGTCATCCAGAAAGAAAATGACAAACTGGTCTAAATATTCTCGAAAAACACCATTCATTAAGCACATGAAAACAGTTGGTGCATTTGACAACCCAAATGGCACCACTGTGAACTCATAATGACCATACCTTATCCTGAAGATGGTCTTGTTGATATCTTCTTCTTTAATTATTACCTGGTGATATCCCGATCTGAGATCTATCTTTCAAAATATCTTTTCATCCTTCAATTGATAAAAAATATCATCGATCCTTGGCAGAGGATACTTGTTCTTGATAGTCACTTTATTCAATTGTCTTAAATCAATACACAATCTTAACATTCCATCTTTCTTTTTAAAAAACAAGACTAGGAAACCCCAAGGTGACACACTTGGACGTATATACCCCTTCTTCAAAAGTTTTTCAAGCTGCATTTGCAACTCTTTCAATTCTGGTGTACTCATTCTATAAGGAGTCTTTGACATGGGAGCTTCTCTTGGTGTCAAATTTATAGAAAAATCAATGTCTCTCTTTGGGGGTAGTCCTGGTTCCTCCTTGAATACATATTCAAACTCTTTCAGGACTGCATAATCCTCCAAATTTGGCACCTTGTCTTTAGGTGTCTCCTCCGTATGAATTGCAAATATTTGACATCCTCTTCTATAACATTTCTTCAACTGCAATGCTAGAATTTCTCTAACGATTACTACCCTGGGAATTCCCTTCACTTTCCTTTGGTTCCCTTCTTCATCTAAGCAAGTGAATTCTTTGTTATGAAAATCCAATAGAGCATGATGTGGGTCCAACCAATCCATCCCAATTAGACAGTCATAGGAACCTAAAGGTAAGATGTTCAAATTTTCTTTGGTGCTTAGTTTGTTCATGTCCATAAGACATGACTTAACCATCTCATTAACCTTTATTTTGTCTCCTATAGCCAACTGTACCAACCAAGATTTTCCATGCTTGCTTCTTGGCAATTGCAAACTTTCTACCATCTTAGGATCTATATAACTATGACTAGCTCCTAAATCAATTAAAATAGCAATGGTTTGGTCATTAATCATAGCTTCCACTTCAATCATGTGTGACTGATATTTTGCCTGCTTGTTATCTAGGGCTTCATAGATCCTTGGCACATTTCTACCCAGGTCCTCCACTATTTTAGCTTGTTGTACAATATAAACAGTCCTTCCTTTTTCACCTCTGTGAGGACAGTCTTTGAATCTATGATCTCCTTTACAACCCCAACATTGAATAGGTGGATGCCTTGGACTTTGGCCTTCTGCCTCTATCATTTTTGGCTCTTTAGGAGTTTGTGGTCCCTGTGGACTATTTTTGAAGAATGGTGGTTTAAATCCTTTCTTCCTCTGATCCACCTTGAACTTATTTTTGTCTTCCCAAGATTTTTGGAAAGTTGGCCTTGCTTTCTGCTGATCATATTGACATTTAGCTCGCCTTATGGTCTCTTCCAATGTCTTGGTATCATCATACTATATTTTTTCACTGATGAACGCTGGAAATCCACTCAAATACCTTTGAATTTTAATTGTCTCATCCTTGATGAAGGAGACGTACTTCAACAATTCTAGGAATCTTCTTTCATATTCATCTATGGTCATACTTTCGATCTTGAGTTCAAAGAACTCTTTCATTTTCTTGTCTTAATATCTCTTAGTCAAGTATTTCTTCTCAAAATACCTCTTAAATTATCTCCAAGTAACGCTCTTCTCTTTAATGTGTTGTACTTGCACAAGTTGATCCCACCAAATGGATGCCTTTCCTTTGAGTTGATAGATGGAAATTCTACCCTCTACATGAAAAGAATAATTGTGTAATTGAAAATACTTTCTCATGCCCAACAACCATGTTTCTGCATCTTCATCCTTGTTGTGCTCACCATCAAACGTAGGAGGTTTGATTTTTTTCATTTCTCTTCGTAGTTTATCCACCCTAGACCTCTTACGCTATCTGACAGGGGATGGACTTGTTTTTCTACCTACTCTTTTATTGGAATGCTTCAGGGAGTGATGGTGGTGTCTGCTAACATTTCCTGATTTCTTTTTCTCATCCGAAGGTTAGTGACTTCCAGATTTGCTTGAGTCACTTTCTTTTTCCAATTTCTTTTCTATTATGTTCAGACTTTGCAATAGCTTCATGTTCAAGTCATCCTGTTGCTCTTTAGATCTTATAATGTTAATCCCTAATATTGGCTCATTACCCCTTAATTGGGGCATATTATATTAGTAATTTTATTTTATTTATGTCGGCTTTAGGCCATTAGTTGTAATTATACCTCCTATTCTCCTATATATACCAAGGAGACATTTTCATTT
>ML790355.1:535169-564265 GCA_009831015.1 Picea engelmannii | reverse complement strand
CATATTATATTAGTAATGTTATTTTATTTATGTCGGCTTTAGGCCATTAGTTGTAATTATACCTCCTAGTCTCCTATGTATACCAAGGAGACATTTTCATTTTGAATCATCTTGTAATTGAACATTTAAGTGGGGTAAAAGGATGTTTCCCCCTTGAAGAGTCTTATTATTTGAAATTATCTCTTTTTCAAGGCATTGAGTACTTTTATGAGGTTTTTCTATGCTATATTGATATTTGGTTCTTAAAACATAAGCCTTTCATTATCATCTTTATGGCTTTGGACATCCTTTTGCAAATTTTTAATGGTCTCTACCATATTTAGGTTTTCATCCCTTTCCTCTCCATGTCCATTGGAGTTTGTTCCTTCAATGTCCAAATCATCATTCATCCCTCTGCTCTCATCTTGTTGATTGTAATTTCTCCATGTCTCTTCCATTCCTATGGATTTGGTACTGATCTGATCTGATCTAGTTGTTGTTAATTCTGCAAAATGTGCAGCCATTAAAACTTATTAGCTTAACTAAATCAACAATCCATGAGAAATATGAACTATTTCAGCTCAATAAATATATTAGAATTATCTTCTCTGATTTATTGGTGTTTCCACCATGATGATTATTAGAAAAGACCCAAGTTTTGAGAACTTAGAAAGAACTACATCATCGCACAGAGATACATTGGGTGAAAGGCAGTTTGCCGAAACCACTTTTGCATAAGTTCCAATGTCACGTGCTTCAATATGTCAAATACACCATTCATGGGATGGGTGATGACTAGTCAGATCACTCTGTCTCATTCGCTCGATACATCACAACCGTTTGAAGTTAGGTGAACGCCACCATGTAACGAACTCAAAAAGTTTAATCATTTGAAATGGATTAGTCGAGCATGGTGCCCATCGTACTTGTGTGAAAGTCTGCCAATGATTCATGATTGAGGCTCTATAATAACCAACTCTTGGGTATGGAAGCATCATCTTATCCATCAGCGAGCAGTCTCCAAATTGGTTTGAGATTCTCATCTCTGCAAAGGTATTTCGGTGCCCACACAACTGAGGTATATGGACCCAGTTAAATCCAATGAGATTAGTTATTCAGGAAACATGCTAAATTTTCCTACGAGTATGAAGGAAAAGGTAGTCACGCAAATACTCATGACTAAATTTCACACAGTACCTGTTACTGATTCTAGATTAGAAATATGGCGAAATCCAATCATGAGAGATCTGGTTATCAACAGACCAGCTGCTAGGAAGAAACGAAGCAAGAGACCGAAGAAAGAAACCATCGCTGAAGCGGCTGAAAGTGTTGAAGAGAATCAACCGGTCTGGTTACATTCTTTTAAGGAGGAGCTAGCTAAGATTAAATGAGCCCTCAAATACAATTGATTATATTTCAACGATTTTTGGACAGATGGTAGCAAAGGTAAGGAATCTTCGGAGATGATAGACCTATTCTTGTACGGTCTCTTTAAATAGGGAAACTGCTCTTTTGAATCATCCCCTTTTGTATTTTCGGATTTTAAATGAATATATAAGAACAGTAGTAGATTTTGTACTGCTTAGGACAAGATTCCAATTGATGGTGATATGAATCGTGTTTCCTTTAATATTATGTGTCTTCTTGTAACTTATATTTCACTTTCAACTGTCTGAATAAAACTCAAAATTCATCTCACTCGCTTGACTCATTTAAATAATACTTCAATGCAGTTGTGTACTCCTCTTTCTTTGAATACTATGTAAATTTTCTATTAAACTCAGGTTCGTCGTCTTAATTAGCCTTTCAAACGATTTTGCACGCATAAAATTCAACTTGTGTACCTTTATTTATCATGCAAAGTGACTTTATAAGGTAATTTCATTCTTTTGCGCACCTATATCTGCTATACATTTCCTCATCGTCGCGCCAATAACTTGCACATACTACTTCTGCGTTGCACACCAATATCCATTGCACACTGTTTCTGTATCGCACTCAGATATTCCACATGAATTTCGCTCTATGCATTGCACCACGCTAAAGTTCAATATGCCTTACCGTGTGCAATACTCTGTATGCCCCATCGAATACTCTGTCTCTACCACGCAAAATCACCTGCATGCACCCTTTCCTGCACTGTAGTGATACAAATCATACCCATATTGTGTGCGCACCAATCAAACTTCATTGTGCCTTACCATACCGTGCACACCACGTGCACCCTTACTATGTGTATGCACTCCGTGCAATGCTAAATTTAGCGCGTGCATCCCTACATATTATTCTCCCGTGCGGTGGTTCAATTTTCCATGAACGCAAATATAATGTATACCATGCTATAATCGATACCATACTGCAATCTTGTCTCCATTCGACTTGTTTGTCGCATTCGGCTCAGTGTCGAAAACTGATGCTCTGATACCGTACTATAACGTACCTCCCTGACCACCAACAGGCCAGGGAATGTCACTACGTAGACACTTAACTTATCTCTAACAACATATGGTAACAACCCAATATCCAACTGAGGTATGTCACATAATTTTTCTTTTTAAATACATATATACACACACAGGCATACATACATATTGAACTGCATGCTATTAAACATATACATAAAAATCTCTTGTGGAAGCTTCACATATAAAACATAAACAAACAGTTGCATATGTAAATATACAATTTTTAGGTTGTATTAATAGTAATCACAGACATGTAGTGTACACAGGGGTATACCCTTAAACATACAAACATATATTCTCACACATACTATAAAACCCATAAATTAACACATAAATGACAATGCAACATGTAAATTAATCACATAATCGATACTTATCTTGGTAAGAATGTCACCAACTGCATGTAGACCATCCACGAACCTCCCAGCCTTAGACTACACTGTTCATCACTCTCAATAGTGAGTCACCCCCGAGCTGGGACTAGAATCCACCCAGGTAAGGGGTTCCTAACCAGGCTAAGGGTTCACGGTCAACAGGAAAGACTCCATTTCAGGTACTCACTCAACCAACAGCCTACAGCCTCTCATTCCCCACATGCCTATCCTACCAAATTAAGTGTGCCCCTTCTCTTCTAAACAGTCCTTCAGCTGCTCCACTTCCCTTCTAGGGCTTCAGTAACAGGTCGGACCGGAAGTCTTAGAGCACTGTAGCTATAGTTTAGCACCTTCAGGAAATCGATCCCCAACAATTCTCTCACTCAAATAATTGCTCATAGGCTTGACAACCCTCCTCTTCAATCCCGCTCCCAAGCTAATAGGTACACCAATAGGAAAAATGTCCACGAAAACAGGTTCATGTACAGTGATCGGAAGGTATGAGGATAGCTCCCCCAATAACTGTTCTCTCATCCCGGAAAAAATGGTGAGATCCCCCCCAAATGGAATAAGTCTCGGCAATAAGTATGCATGTCTCCAACTTGACACTTGTCATGTTGGAAGATGATCTGATACACTTGTCCCCTTCTTTAGGACTTAGGATAAAATAATTATCCATACTTTATGTTCTAAAAAATATTAATTTAATATTCCTTTTTGGCTGAAGCTCTCTCGCTTAGCCCTTTCCTTAGATTTTGGCCCTCCCTTTCCCTAACTGGTGGAATCTAGTCCCCCTTCTCTTTTATCATGGTCGGTCTACATGCAACGATGTATTTTATATTAATCATAAGACATATACAAAATAGGCACGTTGGCCTTTAACATCTAGGTGCTCTGGCCTAATTCTAAAACATAAGCATTCTGGATTATAATATTGGCTCACCAGACTATAATTCATATTATATACATAAAGGTTCGTTGACCTTAATATTGCAGGCACTTTAGTTACTATGCACGGTATCTGTTTTCCTCAAGGTTGCATGTAGTATCCAGAAATGTGCACAATACATCACTTTACTGCGCAGCATATGCACACACCATTCCATGAAAGGTATATTACAAAAATGATGTCTAAACAACTCAGTAGCTTAAATATACTTGGATTACACTTGCATTTGGGTTCAGACAAGGGATATTACAAAGAGACAAACGTCGTTATGAGAAGAATGAATCAAATCATCAAAGTCAGCATAACAGAGTAGAAGTGGATGATAAGCTTCAAAAGTACCATGATAATATGAAATCCCTTTTCGATAAAAAATACAAAGACAAGGAGTTTCTTCCTGGTGATTTAGTTTTAAAATGGGAATATAGAAAGGAAGATGCAGAGAAACATGGAAAATTCGATCATCTCTAGTTTGGACCATTCAAGAATGCAATTGTTGAGGGAAAAAACTCATTCTCACTGGAAAATCTCGATGGAGAAATTCTTGATGCTCCTATCAATGGGCCTTTTTTAAAACATTGCATGCAATAATTACATTTTAGATTTCCATTGTATATATCAGATTGGATTGACATTGGCATTTTGATTTTCAATTGTTCTTTCCTTTTTGTAAATTACTCGAGTCATTTGATCATCTGTTGTAAATATTTTCAATAAATTTATGATTTCTTGACGTCATGGAAATGAAAAATAAAAACATATGTATCACATATCATCTCTATTCTACAGGATTTTCTGAATTTTTGCATTTTATCCCTCTTGTAGAATATATCTTGTTGAATAGGAGATAACGCTAAATAAGAATCCGACACTCATTTTTCAAACATTTTTATTTCTCAAAAAACATGTGATAAATAAATAATCTTCCTTTCTGAAATTTCAAAAGGTAAATAAGGTATGAGTTCCTATTCTTCTTATAGTTCAAATAAAATTTTAAGAAAATTCTTTTTGAAATGAATGTGAAGGAAGTTTTTCTTATGATAATACTATCACCCAACCTAAATATCAGAGAGGTATAAAATTACAACTTAAAGTGTCATGTTGATAAAATCTAAAGCCATCTCTGAAATAAAATAAAAATGAATAAGCCCGAAGGAAGTCTGAACTAAATACACAAACTTGTGTAGGATTAGGATATTTTCATTTTAGATCCTCTGAATCCTTGATTTGGTTATTTTACCTATCCTCGAGTTCTTATCCAAATCATATTTTATTTCTCCTTTCTTATTTTATTTTATTCTTCATAGAAAGAAATAAACTTACCTTGACTCTGAAAACTTAAAAACATATCCTCAAAACAAGATTAGGCGAAAATCTTTATGTTCCTTTGATTTTAATTGAAAAAGTGTGTCTAGGCTAATCCTGATAATTTTAACTCTGCTATTGGACTTTAGACTGACTAATTCGCTCAAGGTTGATCCCTAAAAATATTAAAATTCCCATAAAAAATTTCCGTATAGGCGAAGGTGTATTGAAAATTGGAAGAAAGTTAGTTTCAGAGTATTCTTCAAATAGTTGGCAGACCTTCTTTTCAAAAATTTAAAACAGATATCATCCCTTGTATGTCACATACAAATTGATTTCCCCCACTTCAAAATATTAAAATATAAGACAGATGGTGAAAGGAAATTCATAATTTGATTTCCCCCATCTTGTCCAAAAAAGAGATGATTAAAGGAAATCTATATATTGATTTCCCTCATCTTACCGAAATGAAAAAGTTGTAATTGAAGCGGTGAAAGGAAATTCAATGGGAGAAGTAGATAACTTCATCGGGGTACTGAACAGGCTTGCTGGCGTGAAGCAATATCTATGATATCTGAAAGGATGCCACACATATCTATATATCATACTCTGTTATCTAGTTCTCTTTTCTGTGATATTTACATCATGAACCAACTAGGGATTTCCTAAATAAATTGTTACAAATGCTTAACCTTGAAATGAACAAAGTCAGTTGAAGACTGATATTTTAGTTAAAGTTGTTTTGATTATCTTAAACAATTCTGAAATCAGTTTTAAGAAAAGGAAATTTCAAATAGCCTAACTCGAGATCAATCATTAGGTATGTTTTGAAGGTTATTGAGATTTGGTTAAGTTCATTTTTCTATGTATGATTAATTCTTAAATAAAACTGGAAAATGTTTTTCAAAAAGCAATAATGAATCCATTCACCCAATAAAGGCACTTGGTGTATTGTCCTTTCACACCTCACAGGGATCCACAATCCCTAGATGGAGCCTATGTTAGAACACGTTTAATTTTGATCTTTCGAGCTTTATATATTTTACCTCTTAGAGATCAAATTTTACCCAAAAAATCATAAAACTTAGAAAGCTACCTTTTAAAATTAAAATAAATCCATTGGTTTTTATTCATCAATAAGGCACTTAAAATATCTATCATCAATGATTGAACGATCCTAATGATCTTTGAATTTTTTAAGTTGCCTGAGTTTTAAAGGAAAGCCTTTAACGGTCGCTTCTCAGCTTCGTGCTCGGGTATTCCAGCAAACCTAAACAAAAAAAAACCCAAAACTCCGAAGTCCCGAAGATAGCCACTCGTGACTTTTCCAAAAGGACTTACGAACATGAGTCATAGGAAACATGTCCTTTAAAAATCTTTTCTTGGGTTGACATGTCACACTTACTTTTTACATTTACGTCGGATGATTCACATGTTTTCAAGTGACATGTGACACCTCTCTTTCCTTGACCCATCATCAGAATGACATCATCTCTGCCACATCACTCCGAGAGATTAATATTTAGGAGTTTTTTATTTCACAATTCATGGAGTATCAAAGCATCGAAGTAAAGTAATTACAAAATAAAAAGGGGGTTTCAAAGAGTTAATAAAGTAGTTAATTACTTTAATTAGTCATGATTAAGTGTTAATTAATCACTTCATAGTTTTGGACTTCAGAAATTTTCCCGTGTGCTATATTCAAAACTTATGAATTCTGAAATACCAAAATACTTAAATTTAATACAACATTTTTAGAACATGATTAACTAATACATAAAAGTTATTACTTAGAGATTAACTCCTCCACGGATTCAAACTTCGGGAGATATCCACCCCGTCACATCCAAAAAATTTGAGCACGAATTATCGAAGTATTAATGGAATTTATGATGGAATAAGGTTAATGATTTCAAATAAATATTGTGGATCACCAGGTAATGAATTCCATTAATTTTAATAAATTCTTCGTCAATAGAGCTATATGAAGATCAATAGACTTTTTGAATAAAGCACTTCGAATTTCAAAATCGTTTTTTCCATTTGCAATTAGTAGTTTTTTATTCAGTGTAGAGCTTACAGACTTCTCTTGTCATCGGTAGGATAATTCTATTTCCTTGAGGATTGTGGCACCACAAAAAGATGCAAAGAATCTTGATTCATCGGGTGATGATTCAAATCCAAATGCAGATGTTCTATCAGACACAACTACGTGAGTTGCAGACACCATCAAAACTTGGAAGCAAGTTTTTGATGTCTTATAGCATGAGATCATTAACTGTCTAGATGACTCTGTCGAATAAGATGAAGAGTCATTTAGATCTAATCTTAGATTGGTAGCACAGTTGAAACTGCATAATATCGTTGCACGACCTAGAATCATACTCTACAATGATATGATAAATTGGGCTTTGGAACATGTCAACATCCAAACCAGGAGTGTCATCAACCACCAGCAAGTTGTCATTGTCTCTTTCCGACCAGAGAACCTACAAGTAATGTACAATATTTCCCCTACCCCTAAATACACTTACAATGCCACATTTCTTCTAGGTTTTGAGAGAAAGGAATGCACTCAATACGATAGAAATGGTCATGATATAATCAAGACCTAGTGGGGACATCCAGAAGAATTCAGAGTCGATGCTCATGGTATGTATGCCATGATGTCTTTAGATGCTCATATGTTGTATATATCCATGATGATCTGTCACCTGTCTGGGAAAAAGAACCCTACATGTTTCTCAATTGAGTAGGTAGCCATTATGAATGAGGTAGTCGAGGGTTTTACCTTCAATTGGGCTAAAATGATATCTGATAATTTGGCCAAGGAAATCACTGAGTATAAATTAGAAAAATCAAAAGGGTAGCCTGCCCCTTTTTACATGTCAGCATATGTTATGGATGCCATTTGTTTCATGACCCCTTTTCCCCTGATGAACTAGAGTTGGACCCCATCCATTTTTTAGCCAATTCATTTCTATCACTCCAAATTATGGGAGGAAAATGACAAATATTTCTTTTACGAAATCTGCCACAACGTTGTGGTACCTGTTCACATAGCTATCTATGGTCACCCACCACCTTGTATTTCAGAAATAATTATGGGGAACTTTGGAACACTTTCATACTAGTTCATTGAGGAGAATTTCTCCTATATCAGAGTATTTGGTTGCTTCGTTCCTCCTCATGCCCTTCCACAGTTTTTACCCGACGGGTTGGTGTGTAGAGAAGTGGCATACCGAACAGTAGTAGGAGGTATCAACAAGGAGTTAAATGCAGCTCAGAAAAAGGTTTGGCCAACTTTTCCCATTCAAGTTGGCATGTTCAAATGACTAGATTTCGGTCACTCTAAATTTCAGGCCATAGCCTTGGAGGATGTCAATTTAGTTGACATTGAATTCAAGAAGCACGATCCACATAAGATAGTGGAAGATCATTTGGATAAGAATTACCCTTATGATGAAATGTTCATGGGAGTTAGATCTTATGAGGAAGTTCAAAGAAGATTCCATACTCTACCCCTTGACCAACAAGATGGTTTTCTCATCTTTCAAAATCACAGATGAAAGAATTTTCCAAAGATATTGGAAGGAGATTCAAAAACCATTCCCTCTTCACGGGAAGTTATACCCACAGGATCTGAGCCAGGTTTCTCCACTAAGCACAAAGTTGAATAAGTCCCAAAAATCCCAAAAGTGTTATTTCACAAAATAAGAACATCACTGTCAGGATTGGATGACCCACAAGTGTTAGCTCAGTTCAAAGCTTTCATGAATCCGAGACAAGTTGTTCCTCATTCAAAGCCAACTACTTCTACTGGCACCCTGAATATAAAAGGACATGAACATTCCACATAAATTATTTATTCTATTACATCATTAAACCCTTTACAGACCAGCTTCAAAAATTCTAGTTCTGAATTCAATTTGTTGGTGATCTTACTCCTATCTTGCATGAAGAGATGCCTCCCTCAAATTTCTTTTTCAACAAGAAATGAAAAGCCATTGTAAAAGGAGAATCTCACCAAAAGGATGGAGTAGTCCCTAAAAGGAAAAGATTGGTGTATGATGGGAAGGACCAATATGATCCTGATTTTGCAAAAGAAGTTGCAGGTTCACTAGGGGATTTTGCCACTACCAATCAATGGTCACTAGACAATTTAACTGAACAACTACGACATAAATGTATCTTGGTAGAGAAATTGCAGAACGAGATACATAGTATAGAGCAAATTGTTAGGATCAGGATGAACCAGGACATTGAACAAATCAAGGCTAGTTATCAACATCAAATGAGGCAGTTATAGGATAACCGTGAGCTTCTCTACTGGAGTTCATAGAATAGTCAATGTTTGATCACTTAGCGTGATGATTTGATTGAGTAGTTGTAGGACATATTGACCCTAACAAAGAATACAACAATATATATTACTTCCTTCAAAACACAAGCATCAGAAATCAACGAGAAGATGGAATTTGTCTAGCAAGAGCTCTATTAAAAAGTAGATGTTATTCACAAATGTTATTAGGGAGTAGACCTTTCTCTAAAAGATATTTATTTCAAGGAAAAAGAGGCCTGCGTAGCCCAATCTAAGTTTCAATAGGTCCTCATATGGAAGCAGAGAGCTAATACCCCTAGTCTTACCCTTCTCTCTCATTCTGAACAAGTAAGAGGCAAAATGACCCTAAAATCCTGGGAAACAAATCTAGAAGAAGGAAAGAAACTTGCAAGAGATGTAAAAGAGGATTTTCTAGAGGAATTATCCTCAATTAATAAAAATTTAATTGAGTTAGAAGGAAATAGTATCTTAGAGGCACTGGGGCAGATCGAAATAGAAATGAGCCAACAAATATATAGAAATAACAAGGAAAACACTTAGGCGACCATCCAAGAGATGAGCCATATTGATTTACTTAAAATCAATGAATGTTTGGTTAATCCAAGTTCACAATATCAGGTCACAGTCCAAGAAGTGAACAAGATCCAGGAGAAACTTCCACAAATACAGAAGAATATGTTTTCCTTTGAATTGAATGAAAGGATTGAGCATTCAAGATTCATGGTAGCATTGGTCGACATGTGAACCAATCCATTTAATAGATAAACTCAAGTATAGCTAGAAGAAAATGAGAAAACATGCACATCGTCCACTTTCTCCACCCACTTTACCTTCCACCCTCCAACTGTCACTTACCCCATCTATCCCTACCACTTGCATTCTTTCATCCACTCATCACACCTCCTTATTGGACACTTATTCCCGCATCATTATTTTCATGAACAATTACTCTTCCCTGTAACCATTAGCCATCCCATAATGATCCAACATTGAGCTATTAATCTAATTATCCCCCCATGTCTTCAACTGCAATTCCTTATCCCAGTGAATAGATGGCAACGAGATCAAATGGAAAAGGCAGTAAGCCGAATTATTGTGGTGGCCTTAATGGACATGTCTACCCGACTCAAATATCAAAGGAAAATGAGTGCATCTACAAGCAAACAAAGAGACAAAGGAAGCTCCAATAAAACTCAACAATATTTGCATGTTGTTATTTTATTCGGATTTATTCTATTTTTAGTCATATATTGTGGGAAGTCCAACATTTTTCAGTTGTGACAAATTTTGTATAAACAGATATATTTTAGATCTATTCTAGGCTTCTTCTTGCCAAATGTAAAAGAGAAAACCTTTTTTGAATATTAATAAAAGTGCAGAAAGAGATTCTAAGTTTCATTCAATTTGATTTATGTGTTCCTTCTATGTTTCCATTTCTCTGAATTTATTTATGTAGTTATTGAAGAGTGAATGATTACAATTTGGTACTACATCTACTGTGATCATAATATATCAACAATTCATTCAATAACAAATTTTCCTTTGTTATTACTGTGAGTAAAACAAGACCTATGATTTGTGTGAATTACTGAATTTTTATCTCATGTTCAAGGGTGCATCTTTTACTGTTCTTCTACTGCAAACATGGTGAGACTTATCTGTAATTGATACCTGACTTTGTTTTAACAGTTTTTTAAATATTTCTACATCATTTGACATTATAATTGTGAGTCAGATAACGATATACAACCTTTGTACTGTCTTATCATTAATTTCATTTAAATATTATTTCTCAGGAAATTGAAGGTAGAAAAAATCACTCACAAAACACTTCATTTAAAACCTTTTATGCTTAACATTGTTCTTTGAGCCTTAAAATCAATCCTAGGAACAATAGTACTCATAATTTCATTCATTGTAAATTAGCCAAAGCTCTCAATTGCTTTATATATCCATCACCAGAGTTTCAAGTAATGATTTCAAATGGAGGAACTATCAATTGCTCAGGAAAATTCCATGAGATCAATCTCATTATGGGGGAATATGTAATGAATAGTCCAATGATTTATATATCCATGGGTGGTGTTGATGTCGTACTAGGGGTCCAATGGTTACAATCATTGGCATCAGTAGCTTTTAACTTTCAAGAACTTTTCATGAAATTTTCCTTGGAAGGAAAGGAATTTGAGTTAAGGGGTATCACAGGGAAACCTAGTAAGGTGTTAAGCTCTAATGGCATGAAAACATTATTGAAAAATGGGCATCGGGTGTAATTGAAAAACTATTCTCACTATATGTTCAAACATATAAGCCATATATTCCTCTAGATCTCCAAGGGATCATTGATAAACATTCCAAAGTATTTGAAGATATTCCCAGAGGTCTTCCACCCACTCGTGATCATGATCATGCTATTCACTTAATTCCTGGGAGTGTTCCTCCTAACATTAGGCCTTACAGATACCCTTATGCCCAGAAGAGTGAAATTAAGTGTATGGGTTAAGAAATGTTAGAGGTTGGCATTATTAGACCTAGCCAAAGTTCTTATTCTGCACTAGTGGTAATGGTACTTAGGAAAGAGGGCTCATGGAATATGTGTCCATATTATAGAGATCTCAACAAGATCACCATTAAATATAATTTTACCATTCCCATAATTGGTGAATTGTTATATGAACTACATGGAGAAATCTACTTCACAAATTTGGATCTTCGTTCAGGGTATCATCAGATTATAATGAAGGAAGAAGATATCACAAAAGAAACATTCAGAACTCATGAAGGCCATTATGAATTTTTGGTCATGCCTTTTGGCCTTATGAATGCACCTTCCACATTCCAAGGGTTGATGAATTCCATTTTCAATCCCTTCCTTCAAAAATTTGTGTCATTATTTTTTGATGATATACTAATCTATAGCAAGTCCTAGGAAGATCATGTTCGACATGTTGACAAGGTGTTACAACTACTAAAGGAGAAATAAATATATACCAAACCATCCAAAGGTTTATTTGGGGTGAAGAAGGTAGAGTATTTGGGTCATATTGTATCTCATGAAGGTGTCAAGGTAGACTCTAACAATATTAAATCCATTATGCACTGGTTGATTCCCAAAACATTGAAGAATCTTAGAGGATTTTTGGGTTTGACAGGTTACTACTGCAAGTTTGTTCAAAACTATGGAATAATAACAAAACCTTTAACTACATTAACTAAGAAGGATGCATTTTCATGGACTCCAGAGGCAACTCAAGCTTTTGACCAACTTAAAGAGGAAATGTGCAAAGTTCCTATCTTGACCACACCAAACTTCACAAAAAAATTTATTATGGAATGTGTTGCCGCGAGAAATGGCATTAGTGTTTATCTAATGCAATAAGGAAGGCCCCTTGCTTTTAAAATTTGGTCACTCAAGGGAAAGGAATTACACAAACCCATTTATGAGAAAGAAATGATGGAAATACTACATGCATTGAAGAAATGGAGCCCTTACCTAATAGGTAGGCACTTCAAGGTCAAAACAGTTCATGATAGTCTTAAATACTTCTTGGAACAAAGACTATATTCATAAGAGAAACAAAAATGGGTGACCAAGATGTTGCGTTATGAATTTGAAATGATCTACAAAAAATGGAAGAAAAATGTTGTATATGCACTCTGAAGAAAGGATGAAGATGTTGAGGCATTTATTTGTGCTATCTCTATCATCCAACCTGATTGGATAACATAATAAAGGGATGAATGGAAGAATGATGAAGAAGTGTGGACTCTCATTCAAAGGTTACAATAGGATTCCAGTGCATCCAATAAGTTTACATGGAAAAATTATTCACAATGGTAGAAAGATTGATTATATTTATGTAATAACTCCCAACTCAAACAAAATGTACTTTTGGAATTGCACACCTCTCTGATAGGAGGGAAATCGTGATTTTTGAAAACCTATCACATGGTCAAGAGGGTTTTTTTTTGGGATGGCCTTAAAACTAATGTCAAAGGTTTATGGAAGAATTTTTTGTTTTCCAACAAAATAAGGTGGAAACAATTAAGACCCTGGGTCTTTTACAACCATTAGCCATTCCAAGTCAACATTAGGAGGATGTTTCTATGGATTT
Organism: Picea engelmannii; assembly: GCA_009831015.1. NCBI lineage: Eukaryota > Viridiplantae > Streptophyta > Pinopsida > Pinales > Pinaceae > Picea > Picea engelmannii. The sequence continues at coordinate 550,739 of ML790355.1, read as the reverse complement.
CATCACAGGATTAGCGAAGTCTAAAGGAAAGAGTGTCATCATGGTGATTGTTGATAGACTTACCGAGTACGCACACTTTTGTGCACTCTCTGATCCTTTCATGTCCAGTACAGTTGTTACTGCATTCATGGAGATAGTTCAAAAGATACATGGAAGCCCAAATATTATTGTAAGTGACAGAGATCCCATATTCACTAGACATTTTTGGAAAAAAACATTTTCTTGTTTGGGTACTCAATTGGCTCATAGATCATCTTATCATCCTCAATATGATGGAGAAACTGAGATAGTGAACAAATTTCTAGAAGGCTACCTTCATTGCTTTGTCTCTGATAAAAAAACACAATGGTTCAAGTGGTTACCCTTGGCAGAATGGTGGTATAATACTTCCTTTCATACTACAACAAAAATGACACCATTTATGACACTTTATGGATATCACCCACAGTCCATCACTTCTTCTCTAAAATAAAAATGTAAGGTTCAAACAGTGGAAGATCAAATTGAGAATAAACAACAAGTTCTCCAACTCTTAAAAACAACTTGACCATGGCACAAAATCACATGAAACAACAAGATAATCAACATCGTAGTGAAAGAAGTTTTGAAGTAGGGGATTGCATATTTTTAAGACTACAACATAAAAACAGATGTCCCTCAAGTAAGCTAAGAAGGATAATAAATTATCACCAATGTACTATGGCCCTTATAAGGTGTTTCAAAATATTTGTACTATGGCATAGAAATTGGAGTTTCCTACATCTTCGCAAGTACACCCAGTTTTCCATGTTTCATGCTTAAAGAAGGTTATAGGTGACAATTTCCTAGTTCAAACTATATTTCCATAAGTTGAAAAGGAAGGAAAAATCGTATTGGAGCCTGAAGCTATCATTGACATAATAATTTTTCAATTGAGGAATAGATCAATTTCAAAGTATCTCATTAAGTGGAAGAAACTATTTGTTGAAGATTCCACGTGGAAAGATGAGTCTTTTATACAAGATCATATAAAACTACTTAAGCGTCGAGGACACCACTTGTCTGAAGGGGAGGGGCATGTTAATCCCTAAATCATGGCACCCTACCCCTTAATTGGGGCATATTACATTAGTAATGTTATTTTATTTATGTCGACTTAGGTCCATTAGTTGTAATTATACCTCCTAGCCTCCTATATATACCAAGGAGACCTTTTCATTTGGAATCATATTGTATTTGTGAATTCATGTAATTTATAAGGAGTTTCCTCGAAGAGGCTTATTATCTAAATTTCTCTCTTTGTCAAGGCGTGGAGTACTTATTCTGAGGTTTTTATGCTATTTTGATATTTGGTTCTTAAAACTGATATTTCCTTTCTTAAGGATCCTAGCTAGTTAGTTTATAATCCATTTTATGTACGGAAGGGTGTTTTTTGTCCCATCCTCCTTATTGTGTTTTCTAGGGAGGGGTCTTTTTTCTTTCTTAACCACCTGATTGAAAGTTTATTTTTTTCATCATACTTGTTATTTCTGAAAAAAATGGTGAGATGATTCAGTTCTTGCTCCACATGAGACTCCTCATATATTATGATGGAACACAAGTCACAAGATTATTAATGATGCCTAATGTTTGTGCAATATAGTGATGTGAGTCAATGTGCAAGTATCTGTGAATGTTATTTTTCTTCCTATAACCCAATGATCCATAGAGCCAATATCATTCTCAGTGATAAGAACATCCATAAATGTTAAGCATTTGTTTTTCTCCATCTCCATTTTGAATTTTATATTATAATTTTGATTGCTGAAATGTTTGAGGAATGTGTTAAGACCCTCCTTTCCATGCAACCAAATTGTGTTTGTTTAGTCAACATATATTTTTATATAGCTTAGGCTTCAATAGGAAGGAGTCAATAGACTTTCTTTCAAAATTATCCATGTATAAGTTATCAATGATTGGTGATAATGGTTATCCTATTACAATTAATGGGAACCCCTTTGAGACATGAGAAGAAAATGATTAAGAGAGAAGAATGAGGTCTCAACTTTTAGTCATGGTGGGTATAAATGTGAGTTCCCAGGCCTAAAAATAATTGCAACATGGGAACCAAATGGAAAACGAAATGATAACTAGGGTGCCCATGAAGGGTAGGAAATATTGCATAAGTTACAACATGCAATATAGATAAAAGATGATGTCACAACCTAGCAAGATCAAACCTAAGGAACAATTTCAAAAAATGTGGAGGTTAATAATGAAAGATCATATTGAAGGGAAGAAACTATCCTTAGATGCAAATTAAGAACACATACCTCATGGTTAAGTGGATGTCATTATCAAAATGATTGAATAAAAGGTCACCAGGTCCTATAAAAACCATCTAGAAATACTAGACCCGAGGTTAAATTGCGTAGTGAAATCTCATAAAAATAATATTACAATGTACTAGATAATATTATTTTTATGAGATTTCACTACGCAATTTAAACTCGGGTCTTGTATTTCTATATGGTTTACACACACACACACACACACACACACTTACTTATGGTTTAAAATAATGTTATTGGAAATATATGGTATTATGCACACACATGATTATGTTGTAATGCTTAATTTAATGTGAGAAATGACAACATAGCTAGTGAACTAACATATGTAAGCTATCGGTCTCACCATGGGTGTGATTATGATGAGGGCCAAGGGGATCCTACTAAAATATGAAATTCAACAACTAAACATTATAATCATGAACCAAATCAAACCACATGCAAAAAATAAAAATCACTCGCAACACACACCTACTAAAATACACCATGTACAAGTACTATGCAACTTGAAAATTTACACAAAGTAGAGCCCATTGATAGGATCAGGCGAATGATCACTATCATAATCGATGAAATCATGTGATATTGTTGGAATCATATGGCACACCATGATGGGCCCATGCCACATAAACTTAAAATTTCATGTTCCTAAATATTCATGATTTTGGTCATAAACTAGAACCAAGTCACTGTCAAGAACTACATAAGGATAAACATGATGAGTAGTCTCGTGAGTTATCATAGATCCTTGATGATTATTATGAAGAAAATATTAAGGTATGAGACACTCATATTTGGTATGTTTTGAAGTATATAATGGAGTGGCGAGTTCCAAAAGAGGAATCTGAGACTCAATCTGGTCAAGACTTAACACTTCACTCAATGACCTAGAAAATGGCCCCTATCTTGAATCAATATTTTTTGTTTTCAACCACCAATTGTTGCATTTTGGGAAGAAACAATGATCGATGATGCACATATATCCATAGGCTATTGATTGTAGACATAAATTCTATTATGTCCTTATCTGAAGGCATCTCTATGTCTATGAAACCATGGGTTTAGGAGAGTTGACCACATAAGTGGGAAAATGTATCGATAATTTTCCATATCAAGATGGATTTTCTAATCAAAAGTAACTGAAGCCGACTAGATCACCTAATAAATTTATATTACCATGTCCTAAAGAGGTAAACATGAGCATGAAGGCTCCTTAGAATAAATTGAACACTTATGATATGATTCCACATAATTCACATGTGGTAAGGTAGAGTCAACCCAAATAACAGGAACATAAAATGGGTTAGAATTGTCTAAATTCAATTAAGGATTGTGATTATAATATGCAAGATGATCAATAGGGAAAATGCTTATATTTTGAGTAAAATGCATCATTCGAAAGATCGTAGACACCATAAAATTCATATCATATACATAATCATGTACAAGAAGCATATTGAAGTCTAATGGGCCATTCACCACTATCATATTGACTAGGGAATTCTTGCCACCTAATGTGATAGACAACTGAGGAATAATCCTCAAAGACTCACTAGGACTTCTATTAAAATCTAGTAGTTGAATGGGAGCTACTTCAAGCTTGGGATAACCTATAACTTTCCAATTTTAGGATGATAAAAATGGTTGCAAGGTTTCCTTCATATACTAGAAAACAATAAATGTTTAATGAATAAGATTCAAAGCTTATTTGGAAGGGTGTTGTAGCAAGATTTGCCTCACCTTATGAAAAAAAATTTAGGAGGCCTTTTTCCATTTCCCTATGCAGACTTGAAGTCCGTTTTTGCAAATCCCAGAGCTAAAAACAATATTTTTCCACATATACACTCCCTAACTATTATACAACATGCATATATGCAGGTTGCACCACTACAGCCTACATACATCGTGTTTTGTGCCCAAAATTAAAAAATGGTGTCAAGTTTTGTTTTGACTGGACCCTTCAGTTCCATTTGAAGGCTATAAATGGGCCATATCCGAGCTATGGAAAAGAGGAGAAAAATTCAACTTTGAGAGAAAAGTTACTCTGGAGAAATCATTCACTTCATATTGAGCCTGCATCCCTTTGTCCTTTTAAGTATGAACACATTGTTCAGACCCAATTCTCTTCCCTACTTGATTGAGAACCTCATTGTCTCTCTTATAAGAGCTTGCCTTTGGTGGAGGATTGAAGTGGTGGAGGCCCTGCTGGAAGGGACTTAGTTTCTCGGTTTTGAACCGTTTCGACACGAAAATTTGTAATCATTCACTTCTATTGATTACATTTTAATAGAAATACTCTTTTCTCGTCCAATTAATATCTTGGAAATATTCAAATTGTTATTCAATGGGGGTATTTGTTATGAATGTCGATGGATTAAGATACCAAATGTGCTAACATTATATATTATCACCACATGCTTGTGTTTATTGGTTGTTGAGGACAAGTTGCAGGTCTATTGCTTTGAGTCAAGTGCTCAACTGTGGACTTCATCGAACGTCTAGACGAGGTAGGCTATTTATCTTGTCTCATTAGAATATTTTATTATATAGCATATCTGATATTAGAGTTGATTTCTGCAGTCATTTCTGTCTGTTGTGGTTTACCCCTAGACATAGATATATTTTCCTTGTAATAGAATTGGCAACCATACTGGGGATAGAATATTCTTTTTGGGGTTTAGAGTGTTTTTCTCTTTTGATTTCTCTCGTTTATATTGATTTTCTTGTCGTTTGATTTCTTGCCAACCTATGTTCATTTTGATTCTGAGTTTCTTGGCCTTATCCTTAGCCTAGCAATGTTTGAACACATATACATGAGTTTTTACCTGACAGTCACGCACCTATGCCTGTTTTCCTTCTAGAAGATGCATATATACGTGGTTTTCTTCTGAATAGTCACGTACATCATCCTTTTTTGCTTGGTTGTTGAGTTTGATGTTTGTTTGGTAAGTTTTGATGGTTGTCCAGTCTTCTTGGGTCTTTGTTATGACTGTTAAGTGTTTTTGGAATGATAGGAAACCTTTCTTTGGTTGAATTTTTGGGTGGTTCCTTTCTCATCATCCTTTTCATTGATTGTCCTTGCATCTTGGGTTGGGTATTTGCTTCTTGATATCCTACTTGGTTTGTCTCTGTCTACATATAGTAGAATTTTTATATCAAGTTGTTGTTTAGTCCTTGCATTTTCATTCTTTTATATTGAAAATACAAAAATATTAATCATTTCGCATTGTTGGCATTTGATCTTCTCAGTCCTTATCATTGATCTTAGCACATGTATAGAAAGATTGAATCTTATTTGGAATTGTAGAACTAAATTGAAAACTGAATTTTAAAAGCTTATCATTTATTGGGAATTGACGTTTGGACTTTGCATTTGATTCATATTCATTTATTTTACTTGCTAAGTCATAACATCATTAGTTTCACGACTGCACCTTTTTTGAGTAAGAAAGGCCACTAAAAGCAACACTGATAATTTAAATTTGATTAGAAACAATTTTATTTTCTAGGGTGCACAAACTAGCTTAGGATTTAGAGCCTTGGAATACGATTTTGCGACTAAAATTCTCCAAGACTATTAAATTAACATATGTGTCTGACTAAGGGAGTGGTGAAATACATTGTATAATTTGTGATGTCAGGAGGCTCCTCTTACACCGAATTTAAGCACGAGGTTGCATGAGGTTGGTTGAGGGGATATCCCCCCAATACCTTCTTAGTGTCAGATATATTTCTGGGGATCTATTCATATATGGGGATCTTGCTAGTACCTTTGCCTCTGTGAGAGGTGGTGCTTTCAAGGCTTTGGGATTTTTTACCCTACCCATATGGTAGAATTGACTTACAAGTGTTTTCCTATGCATCAATTATACCGTGGTTGCTTAGTTGCTTGACATAGGTACCACATAGGTTACTTGTAGGGGCTCTTCTGCAAGTACCTTGGGTCAAATAAGGGTTGGACAACACACAACCTTTATGGAGGATTACCTCTACGGGGGGATCTGACCGAATGGTTGTTAATACCATGAGGTCCCTTATAATTTATTCTTATACCTCCGATCTTTTGCAGGGAGTCTTAGGCCCTCTTGGGCAAGTCATACCTACTTTAGGGAGGGAGGCCTCTTTTAGCAACTTTATCCTGTTTGTGTGCAAATTGTCCTTTTGTTTATTTTATTTTGGTGTGCTCCTTGATTACTAGTTGGCCTTAGGATTTTTTTTTATATCTTGAGTCTTGAGTCATCGTGGAGCCAAACTGTTGGCACAGGGGCAAACCCAGGGTTCAACGCTACAAAGTACACCAACAAAACTCTAACTACTGGCCCTTTCAGCAACACCTGCAAAGCAGAAGAAGTCTCACCTGAGGTAGAGGCATGGGTGGTTGCAAGACTCAGGTGTCTGCAACCTTATTTGGGTAACATATCTGTGATTATAATACTTAACACAACTCTTATCACTGTCAATTCCTTAATATGTAATCACTGCTCACTTCACTGAGACAACAGAGCTTCGCAGTATTCACATTAATCTACAGTATTCAAGCACGTAGCATATACAAATGGATCAAAGTGAGCACATCAAGCACTAAGCATGACTATCTAGATCAGATCTAACATTCTCACATATAATAAGCACAAAGCATGAATAGATCTATATAAACATATCAAAGCACTTAGCAAGTAACATGTGAACACATCAAGACAAATCAAAAAGAACATAACACAGTGTTTACGTGGTTCACCCCCACCTTGGGGCTACGTCCACCAACTCTTCTTTGTTATTGTCTTCAGTCAATCGGTTACAAGAACAGAGCCTCAAAACCCTTACTCTGCAAGGGACAGAAGATCTGTGCAGCTTGCTAGATCTTTCTTCCTTGCGTTACAGCACCAAGCCTTCTATAGGTTCTCACAAGGACTTGCACTCAGCTCTGTAAGGCTTACACTGAATGCACAAAGCCTTGATCACACAGATCTAACTCTTGGCACTTAGCCTACATCACATAGATGTCAATTTCACTACTTTTTCTCTATATGGCCTAGACATCTATATATACATACAAAATGGGCCTAAACATGGGTAAACCCATGGGTCAACATACCATTCCTGTTACATATTCCCAAAAACCCAAAAAGGGGCCCAAAAGGGGGCTGAGATCCTGTGATATTTTCTTCGTCTTGCGCTCTTCCTTCGACAGGTTGTTGAAGTTCCAAAATAGGTCAACATGACCAAGAAATTCCCAAAACTTGGTCAAGGGCCAACACAAACCAGCTTCCCTGTAGGTCATGCCGCTTGTTACAATTACCATTGCATTTTGAGTCATTTCATTCTAAAAGGTGTAAAGTTATCAAACGTGGTACACACACCCCCACTTACCAGACTTGTGATCATATAAGGATGAGTACTAAATCAAGTCAGAAAGATATTGGGATTCCTTCAACTCCCACACCTACTATAGTTAATGGTACTCCTACTATAGTGACGAAGATTCCTATCGTCACTCTTGTCCATCCTATAGTGAATACTCAATCTATAGCCATGAACCCTTTTGGGTCCCTTTTTCACTCGTCGGGCTACAATATTCATTCCATCCCTATGGCCTCTAGCCATTTTTCTTATGGTATGCCGAATTTCACATCGCAATTTTCATCCTTCATCCCAACGTCTAGTTTCAATACTAGTATTGGAATTTGGGGCATGGATCCTCCACATACTCCATTTTATTTTGGTGGTGCTCATGTCCCAAAAATAACTCCTACAGTTGAAGGCCTTCCTCCTATTAACCCCAGGTCTAATACCGGTCCTAATGCTTCTGGATGGAGTAACCAACCTGGTAGAAAAGATACTACTTACGGTCCATCCTTTACACCCACCTCCTTTGTATCGATTCCAACCAACACGTTTGGCACGAAGAATCCATATTTATCCTCTAGATTCACACCTGGAGGAGGTCAACTCCATACCTTTGGAAACCCCCAACTTGGAGCCACTCCAGCTGGGGGAATTGTTTACAACCTTCTTCATAATATTCCTACTGGAATGGTTCCCAACCAACCCCTCCTGAATCAGTTTAGAGGAGGGTCTTACAATCCCATACAGGGCCATGGTGCTTACCAGAACCCTGGATGGGCTGCGATTCCCCGACAACAATCTTTCCAGGGAGCTTGGGGCCAGATGTCGCAACCCCATATCCCTTTTTTGGCCGCACTCAATCTACCAGACTTGTCTAATTTAATGAATGACCATTTGTGTCATGATCCAACATGTCTGCTCGTCCCCACCAAGATTCCTTCAGATATTCCAAAATTCTAGGGAAAAACTGGTGAGGATCCTGGTGATCACATCACTACTTTTCACCTTTGGTGCTCTTTGAACTCCCTTAATGATGATTTTATTCGGTTAATATTGTTTCAATGCACCCTTACAAGGGTCACCACTAAATGGTGTATCAAGCTACCAAGGGGGACATACAAAACTTTTAATCAGATGGTTTTATTCTTCCTCAACCACTTCCAATCGCTAGTACGTTTCGATGCGGGCATAGAACTTCTATCGGCTTTCCATCAGGATAAATCCACTCATATCTTGGATCACATCCAGGAGTGGCATAGATGAAATAGGTTTATCAAGGCCTACATACCCCCGAAATTCCTGGTAGAATGGGTCCTTAAGTTTCTATAGCCTTATATTTCGAAGGATGTTTCTACATCAAGGGTTACATCTAAGGAAGAAGAAATTTTTAAAGCCTAGTAGTTAGATCTAATATATGTTCAGGATGGGATGATATACAAGATTCTTCCAGACACACTGAGGTCAAACTATGACCCTAGACAAAATACTGGGCCTCATGGTGATGGCATTGTAGGATATTCCAATTTGAAATCTGCAGACTTGGTGACAAGCCATTTGAAAGAGTTGTCTCTAAACCATTCTGTAAGATGTCCAACTTCATCTATGTCCTCTAGTCCCACTCAGTTGGTGGATGTACATTATGTGCAATTATAGACCAACCTAAATGGTAACCAATAACCAGGAGGGAATAAAAAGAAAGGATGTGGTAATAATTGTAGGGGTGAGAAGAATAATAATAAACCCAAGGACAATGGTAATAATGAGAATTCGAATAATAATTCTAGTGAGGCCAAGAAAGAAAGGTGGAAGGTGAAGTTTCCCTGCAATATTTGTACATATGACCACCTTAACCACTTATGCCCCAAACCTGTGGAAGCTGTGAGGATTTTATCTCTACCACTCGTTGTGCTGACTAATCCTTTTCCACATAATCATCACATGGCCTCGAGCTCCTCAAATGCTAGAAATGTGACGAGTGAGAGTCAAAAACCACCGATGCAAGATGATGACTGTTTATGAATAAATATGGTTAAATATGAGGTTAATGCAGCTAGTTAGTCTCACGATTAAAGTTATCCATAGACTGTACCTAGTCTAGAGTCTACCCCTCCTTCGGAGACACCCTTACATATCGAAAAACTAGATCCCCTGTCTCGTATTTAGAAAGGAGTAATCAAGTGCTCTACCCACCATCTTAATGCTAGAGCCACCCAAAATTACTCTATTGTTGAGGATCTGGGCCAAACCCCTTGTGTGATGTCGGCTCTGGAGGTACTCCAAATGTGTCCTTCATAAAGAAATGCCTTTCTATGTGCATTAGGAGATCTAGATCCTTGTGGCTCTAAAGTTATCAATTTTGACGTCAAATCCACGTGGGTTAATCAAAGTGCACCATCAAATGTATTGTTGTTGATGAAGGCGGTGCAACATGTGTGATGTCCCTGGTTTGTTGGAAAGCCCTCGGCTCTCTGACCCTTTCTCAATATCCGACCATGTTGACTAATTTTGATGGTCGTTCCTTCTGCCCTCGCGACATTCTTCCTCCCTTCTTGGTCTAGTTAGGTGGGAATATGGTAAAGGTGGATGTCTAGGTGGTTGATGTTCCCCTCTACTATAAATTGTTACTAGGATGCCATTGGACTTACTCTATGGATGCAATCGTATCATCCATCTTCAACACTCTTTGCTTTCCTCATGATGGAAATATTGTGATGATCAACCAATTGTCTTTTGCGTACGGTAGCCCCAATGCATCTATTGGATTGTCGATCCCTGTGATTGACAATTCTAAGCAAACAACTGAGAATATCAGTGTCAAAATGTATTCATCCCTTTTGGGTACCTTCCACTTCATGGCACCGGTTCATCATATATACGCCATGTCCAGTAGGTCTACTTCATGAAAGAGGTCTGTTCCTTTTTTCACTTTGTATTTTAATGATCCTTGGACCCTACGTTCCTCGACTTCATCTTGTGAAGATTAGTCACATACTGGAATGGCCATGCCAATATTCATAGCAGAGATATCGTATCAAGTTGTTCTTGACTCTTCCGTCGATCCATATCTTATTACCTCGCAAATGGATGAGGAGGATCCTGTTCTAGTGCCCATGTGGGCCACTTCATTGTCTTGTTCACATGACCACCTCAATGAGAGTTTACCTTCAGATGAAGCTATCATAGAGGCCATGAATGGTTCTGATAATACATGGGATGATATGCATCATTGCTCTTAATTTCTCCCAGATCTTGTCAGAATCGAACAAGATGATTTTAGATCTACCTTGAGCGAGATAGTTGGTCATGCCATAGTTCCAATTGATACACACAATATTTATGCCGAAGGAAACATGGAGAGTATATATCCTACCGTCATGATTGATATCTCTCGTATTCCCTACAAGGTTGAAAATGTATACATTGGTACAGATTGTTCACCATAATAAATTATGATCTACACCTAGCTCTTCAAAGAATTTTGCAATGTGTTCGCTTGGTCATATGAAGAGATGCCAGGAATCGACCCTTGGATTGTCGAACATGATATTAAAACCTACCCGGATTCTAATCCTATTTGAAAATGAATTAGAGATGTCAATCCTAGGAAGGCCCCTACTATTAAGGCATGGATAGAAAAGCTGCTTAATGTTGGCTTTATCTATCCAGTGCCCTTGACTGAATGGGTATCCAATCCCGTTTTAGTGAATAAAAAGAAAGGAACCATCTGCATATGTATGGATTTTTGTGACCTGAATAAAGACTATCCCAAATACAACTTCCTGACACCCCTCATCGATCAAATTCTCAATGAGTCTGTGGGAAGAAATTTTTTCCTTTTATGGACGGATTTTCAGGGTATAACCAAATTCAGATTAAGCCCGAGGACTAATATAAGACAACATTTATTTTCCCTTGGGGTACTTTCACATACCAGAAGATTCCTTTCAACCTTAAGTATGTCAGAGAAACCTTGCAATGATCTATGACCTTCGCATTTCATGATCTCAAGCATATAGTCGAATCCTATCTCAATGATCTCATTGCTCACTCTCATAAGAGAGTGGATCACCCTAAACACCTTAAACTAGTTTTTGAAATATGTCGCCATTATTGAATCTGTTTGAACCCTCATAAATTCATCTTTTTCATTAGGTCAGTTTGAATTCTAGTATTTTTAGTCTCTGAGAATGGGATCATGGTAGATGCGTAAAAGGTTGAGGCAATAATTTGGTTTCCTCACCCACACACTATTCGTTAACTTCAAGGTTTACAGGGGAAAGATAACTTTTTATGACGGTTTATAGTGAACTATGCCAATAATACTCAGGGTTTCATGCATCTCTTAAAGAAGGACACTCCTTTTATCTGGGATGAACAAGCCCATGAATCCTTAGATGCTTTGAAGAAAGCCTTAGTATCGATGCCTCTGCTAAAGTCTCTAGACTACGGTAGAGATTACTTTCTTTATGTCACCACATCCAAAGAGACGATTGGTATGGTATTGGTTCAGGAGGATGATGAACTCTGGGAGCACTTCATTTACTATATAATTTGAAACTTAGTTGGTCTTGAACTCAAATATTCTCATGTTTAAAAGATATCTTTGGTTGTCGCTCACGCATTCCAACGATTACAACACTATATATTTCTTTACAAAACTATTGTGATTGTCGATGTCAACCCATTTCAATACGTCCTTACTAGGCATATCATAGTGGAAAAGTACAATAAATGGATTATCATTCTACAAGAATTCGATCTCGATTTCTCTTCTATGAAGTCCAAAAAGTTACTAGTTTTTGCAGAGTTAATATCTGACTTCTCTTAGTTATATGAGGATGCCATTCATGTTGATTCATTTGTGCATGAACACATTTTCCTTGTATCATCACTGGACCCCTGGTATGGAGATACTGTTGTATATCTTCAAACTTTGAAGTTCCCTCAACATCTCTCGCGAGATGACTGACGACATATATGATACCAAGCTAAGAATTACCTTATCATCAACGACACTCTCTGCCACCGAGGAGTAGACAATATCTTGTGTCATTGTTTAACTCAAAAATAAGTTGAGTCTGTTCTAAACAACTGCCACAATGGGGCTTATGGTGGTCATCTATTTGGTCTTGTGACAACCCATAAAATTTTGCAAGTCGATTATTTTTGGCCGTTGATTTTTAAAGATTGCATCAAAATGGTTAAGAAGTGTCACCCTTGCTAGGTTTTCACTCATAAAATCCACTCGCATCAAACTCCTCTCCATCCATTCGTTATCGTCAGTCCCTACACTAGGTTGGGGGTGGATGTTGTGGATTACCACCCAACTTCGGCTGGGGGCATCACGACATTATCACGGTCGTAGATTACTTTACTAAGTGGGATGAGGCCATGCCTAAAGTTAAATCAGATGTTAATACTTTTTCCTTCTTCATATTCAATCAAATTATAGCCAGGTTCAGAATCACGAGTGAGATTGTCACTGATCATGGCAGTCACTTTCAAAATGAAATGATGGAAGAATTAGCATCAAAAATGGGGTTTAAATATGGTCATTATTCCCCTTACTACCCCTAGGAAAATGGACAACTAAAGGCCGTAAAAAGGTCTCTCAAGACCATTTTGCAGAAAACTATCATCCAAAGGAAATCTAATTGGCATATCATGCTTTACCCAACACTTTGGGCATACCAAACCTCGGTTAAAACTTCCACCAATTTTTCTCCTTTCCAGTTAGTACATGGTGTGGAGTTGATCCTACCTATTGAATGTGAAATCCCTTCTCTTAGATTGGCAGTTTCACTCATACCTGACACTTTCGATCTCGAACAACTCCTCGTACACCTAGAGATTCTATATGAGCAACGTCGAGATGCCTCCATGACTATCAAAGAAAATAAAAGATGTTTCAAGGTCCAATATGATAAGTCTATCTATCCTCAGCAGTATGCTAAGGGTGACTTAGTTCTTCTATACGATCAAGCCAAAGAACCACTGGGGAAGGCAAGTTCAAACCCATGTGGCATGGTCCCCATATCATGTGACGTGTCTTAGAAAAAGGATCCTATGAATTAGAATAGTATGAAGGGAACATGTTGGTTGAGCCCAGATATGGGATCTATTTGAAAATATATTACTCTTGAGCCCCAATATTGGGTGTAAGTCTTTGTATACTAATGTATTTTACTATATATATCATTTCCCTTTGTTTTTATCTTCATCTTTCTTATCAATTTTTCCCTTGGTTGGAAAATGTCAACTGATTCTTCGGTCTACTTAGGATTCGTTGATGGGGCCGATTGTCATACACAAAACTTGGCTTCCACCGCTTGGGTTGTTTACTCACCTGAGGGTCTACTCATGTCTTCAGGTGGAATTTTCCTAGGGCCATCCACAAATAATGTGTCTGAGTATAGCCTCATTATATAACTTTTATGCGATGCCATTTCACATGGTATTCACTCATTAGAAGTGTGTCTGGACACCCAGTTATTAGTATGTTAGTTGAACAACAATTACCGTGTGTGAGACCCTAATCTACTCCAATGATTCTTACGGGTATGACTTTTAGAATGACATTTTGATTTGATTACTTACCATCACATACTTAGAAGTTCTAATTATGAATATGATGCATATGCTAATTTTGTTTTAGATTGACATTTTTCACATAACTAATTAATCAAAGAAAACACTTTCATCAATGTACACATTGTAACATAAGTAAAGCTAAAGATCAATGTTTTTATATATATTTCATCTCTCCAAAAATATGATGATGTAGTACAAAATTGGGGATAACACCCTCAAAATACATATACGGTCGATCACACAATAGTCATGACGTCTACGCCTGTGGCGCCAGATGTTTTTTATAATGTCATACTATGGCGTTTGCGAGACACCAAAATATTCATACCCAAGAACAAGGCATGCCTACCACCTGTCGTTGCATCACCTCTGGAAGATCCTCCACCTGAACCATGGGAATTCTCTGCATCAAACAAGAAAGGTTTCACTACATGTTTTTAAGCACTCTATCAACATCCCCTCTCGTTGCCTCATCCCCCTAGTGCCTCCGTCAATGTCTTGGAAGTCCATCCGGTCATCATGGACCCATGTCTACGTCACACACATGTTTAGTTAGTACTTGAAATCATCTAAAAAAAAATTGTTTTCTTATGAAAACATACAAAAAAATAAAAAATTCAAAAAAAATTGACATACCTATGTCTCTGTAGGAGAAACATGGTGGTAACGACATGTCTCGATCTCCTCCAAAGTTAATCCCTATGTAAGGGTAGTCCTCTAGAGCCTCACCTATCAAATCTACCAGAAAAAAAACTCATTGATGTAGGTTGTTTTCACCCTACAACCCCCCTACTGCCTCATCACCTCGGTCCACCATGCCATGGTTGGATCGTGAGGCCCATGTGGAACAAACTCAACTCTAGGGCCTAAGCCTAGAGCCTACTCGAACAAAAAACTACAAAGGATAGACGTGAACCCGAAGTTCCTCTTTCAACCCAGTTTGCAGTCTGTCATCTAGATATTCATGTTATCCAGTAGTGAGTTTCACCAGTCATAAATCATGGGTCGCAAGCACTCCACTAAATAGAAAATAAGTGGCATTGATTCCTGGTGCAAAGAGGTCGACCATGTGATCCATTTCAACACTAGGACAACAATCTTGAGACTCATATTGTTGATATCTTTGATTGGGAGTTGGCTCCCTACCTTCTTGGTCCCTACAATGTAATGAGTGTATATGTTGTTACACATCCAAATCACTCAACTGGATAAGTGTCGCACATACCTCTCGCTTGTCGCAAGTGTCGCAACTCCTATACAACTTGTCGCGAAGGTCATAAGTTGGTTATAAGAGTGTCGTGAATACTGTCGGATCATGTCACCT
>ML790355.1:502335-518270 GCA_009831015.1 Picea engelmannii | reverse complement strand
TTGTTTCCAAGCATTTCTTATTCATTTTTCTTTGATTCTTTACACACCATCAGTTTCACTTTCATACCTTGTGACGTAAAAAATCCCATAAAAGAAATGCTAATTTAAAATCTATTAGACTCTTTTGTTTGTAGGGTTCATACACTAGCTTAGGACTAGGGCCTTGGAATAGGTTGGAGAGTAAATTCTCCAAGGCCACTCAAACCAAACATTGGAGTCTATCATAGGGAGTGTAGAAGTCCAATTATGTGGAAGCTATCCGGGACCCCCCTCTAACAAAGGGGATAAACACGAGGTCGCATAAGGAAATGTAGCGGAGATAACCCGTCCAAAGCCGGACCGAGCGTAGTGGAGAACACATATCGAGGATTTGTTGAGGGATTCTGTCGTTTGCATTTGCCACGGGGCTTCGTGGGTCTCGAATCCATTCGAGGTCCTCAGTTGTCTTCCAGAACATTTTCTCTCGATACCCTTGATAGGTTTCGGGCTTGATACCCTGCTCATTGTGGTCTATCCGACTATCGACTGTACCCGCCTGGTGACTATTCGTGTGCTGGAAAACTGGTTGCCAATCTTTTCTAGGGACATACACAGGTGAATGCGGGGGTATACCGCGGTACCTAGGACAAACATCGGGTCATGCTTTGCATATTATACCCGGAGGGTGCTTCCATTTTCGAGTTGCACTTGCACCGGTAAGTTGCTCTAGTGTTGGTTGTTGTAACTGTTCTTCCAACTAGTTTAGTGTTTGCTTGATTTATCTCTTAGGGGATTCTTTTTAGTGTGTGTTACTATTTGATCATGTAGAATACCTTAGCGTGTCATGGATCTTCTCACATAGTGGAGGATTCAGAGCTCCGTCGGTCACGAAGGCTTCTGGGCCTGCCGTCGGTTATACTGGAGCCATCCCCACCACCATTGAGGCGGAGGCTAGACCAACAAGGGTCTTTCGAAGCAATCGAGTTCCAAACCATTGAGCCCGAACAACTCCTGGAGGAATCAATCGCCAATCTTGGCTCGGTTGAAACCTCAACCACTAATACTTGGCCACAAGTTATTGTGCCAATTCAATTTTATGAAAGCCTATCAGTGCCTCACACAGCTATGGCAACAAATGTTGTTACTTCCTCTGGGAATTCTTCTATTCCCATCATTGTTGTCACCACAGGAGAAGCATCTCCTAACTTTCCATTGTTGGTCCAGGCCACCATGGTCTCGACTGCAACTACGTCACACAGTGGACCGTCCCCATCTATCGCGGTGGCCACACCTCCCTTCACACCTAGTGCGACAGGCCCTCCGTTCTCCTACGATATGCCTAGTTCAGGTACCAGTCCTGCACTCACTCACTCCACTTTACAGACTTTGGGTCTGGGGGTAGGGAGCTCTAACGCTCCTCTGCAAGGTCAACTTGGGGGCATTCCTGTCCCTTTCAATGCTTTTCCTTACGTTGGAGGTCATATCTCTCCTTTGTCCCCTTCGCTTGGTGGTCTGCATCAGCAATCTGTCTGGCAGCCTGCACACACAAATTCCTTTGGAGTCGGGAGTCAAGGAACACCTACGCAAACTTTTCCGGTAGGTTAGTCACCGTTTGTTTGGAATGAGACGTGTGGTAACAACACTTTCGCATCCACTGCTTTCCCATCTGGGGGCACACCCATTTTTGGACAATCTACTCTGATGCAGGGTACTATTCCTGCACCGGGGGCACATATACCAGGACCTTGGAACTCAGGACAAGGATTCGTTCCTTCCTTTGGAATGTCGTTCTGGGGTAATTCTTTCCACAGTCAATGGAACCCCGGACAGACTTCTATGCCTCTCCCATCAGGACAGACATGGGGTAATCCTTCCCAAAGTCTGTCAAACACGATGAATGCCCAACATCCTATGTCCTTCATGGGGAATCAGCCAATGATGTCTCCACAGATGCAAAACCCTTACACTAGTCAGGGCCATGGTTTCTACCAGAATCCAGGCCAACAACCAAAATTTTCCTGGCAACCTGGTGCCAGTCAAACTCCAGGACCATTTTTCCTAGGCTATCAGCAGCAACCCAAACTACCAATCCTGGTGACGTTACACTTGTCATATTTGACAAGGTTGTTAAATGATCCTATCTGTCATGATCCACGTTGGCCTCCTATGCCAACGAAGTTTCCTTCAGACATTCCAAAGTTTGAGGCCAAGCCTAATGAAGATCCAGGTGATCACGTGACTACTTTCCACCTTTGGTGTTCATCTAACTCGCTGAAAGATGACTCTGTCCAATTGCGATTGTTTCAATGCACTCTTATTGGGAGTGTCACGAATTGGTACATCGAGCTTGATCACTCACGATATTCTTCTTTTGGTGAACTGGCTATGGCCTTCCTTAACCATTTCCAGTTGCATGTGAGATACGACGCGGGCACAAAGCTGCTTGCTAATTTCGAACAGACGACAATGGACCATATCTCTGACCATATCCGAGAGTGGTGATGCCAAAAGAGTCTAATCAAAGTACCAGTTCCACCAGCATTCCTTCTTGAGTGGTTCCTTAAGTCTTTAGTCCCACAATTATCCAAAGACGTCGCGACTTCAGGAGTTTTCTCCGAAGAAGATGCCATCATGAGGGCTCAACAGTTTGAGCTTATCTATTCTCAGTCTGGTTTATTATACAACATTCTTTCGGATGCTCCACGATCAATACTAGATAAAACTAGACAGAGAGCTGGACCACATGTCGATGGTATTGTTGGTTCAGCGCAAACCAAGCCCGCTGAGCAATTGTCAAAACAATTGCAATAGTTATCTATACAACACTCAGCGGCCAGCCAGACTACTGCTTTGGCTACTCCTCCTACCCAAACATCGGAAGTACACTCCATGAAAACGACTAACCCAAAGGCCAACCAGCAGCCTGAAGAGAAAGAAAAAACAACGAAAGAAGAGTAAGGGGGACAAAAAACCCACCGACAATGTTGGCGAGGGCACCACAGAAAAGCGGAAGGCAAGGTATCCGTGCAACTTGTGTGCGGAAGACCACCTGACCCATCTATGTCCTCAACTTGTAGAGGACCAGAAGTTTATCACACAACAACAACAAGCCGTGTTGACTAATCCCTTTCAGCATGGGTAAAATTTAACTCAAGCCTCTACAAGTGTCGAAGGGGGCAGCCAAGAAACCTGCCCTCCTCCAAACGATTCCTCATCCACGAACATATATATGGTTAGGGGTGATGCTTTAATAACGACTAGAGTGCACGACTATAGTAAACCAAACGCCTTTGAGAAGGGTAAAGAAGCTGAAATCCCATCTCTTCCTCTACAGATTGAGAAGACATTGGGAGAAACAATGACACACATTCCAAAGGGTGCATTTAAGAAAGCTTCTCACAATCCAAATGCAAGGGCCGCCCAGAATTACTCTGTGGTGGAAGATTTATCATAAACCCCTTGTGCTATGTCCGCTTTGGAGGTCCTCCAAAGTTGCCCATCTCAGAGCAAAGCCTTGTTGACTGCTTTAGGCTCTACTGAGACTTGTAACCCGGGTACCATCATGTTAGATACGACTTACTTCAAACCTCGTCTACCTTACCACGTCATGTTTTAGATAGTAGTGGCTCATCCCACGAAAATTTTTACACGGAATATCTTCTGCACGGTGGTCGACGAAGGCGCTTCGACTTGCATTATGTCATTAGCATGATGGAAAGCCATTGGTCAGCCCGAGTTTTCTCCATCACCTACTCTCCTTACTGCGTTCGACGGTCGTTCATTCCAACCACATGGCATCATTCCTTCTTTCCCTGTGCAGTTAGGAGGGAAGACCATGTGCATCGAAGTAGAGGTAGTCGATGCCCCCCTTGACTACAATCTCTTGTTAGGTCATAGTTGGACTTATTCTATGCAAGTGGTGGTTGCTACAGTTTTCCGAGTCTTGTTGTTTCCACACGAGGGTCGGATAGTGACCATCAATCAATTGTCCTTCTCTAGACCTGACCCAGCTTTGGGGGCATCTACGGTTCCCATGATTGATAATCCTCAAGACGATGTCATTAACATAGGAGTTGTATTGTGCCCATCTTTGATGGGTACTTTCGATTACCCACCTCCTCATAGCGATGTCAAGTTTATATCGACTCACCACAAGGCTGAGATTTTTCATGTTTCGTCGTTCCGTACGACTTACTTTCAGGATCTGTGGATTCTTCCTTCCCCATCCGCCACGATGGATGAGACGGGGCATACTGGCATGTCCACACCCTTGTCGGCCACTAAAGTAGTGTACTCTTTGGTCCAGCAAGCTTTAGCTACTCCTGATCCGACTCCCACACAAGAGTTGGATCCACCTCTAGAGCCCATTTGGGTTCAGGGTTCTCTTGCCAACACTGATTCGTTAGATTTAGTATTGCCTTCGGATGAAGCAGTAATCGAAGCGATGACTAGTCTGGACAAACCTTGGGAATATCTTCATCACAGATCATATTTCCTCCCAGACTTAATCCGAATCAAGGCAGGAGAATTCACTATCACCATGACGGGAGATCAGCCATGTCCCATTAACCTCTTAGCTACACAGGAAATTTATGCTGAGGGAAATATGGTGACTATTGCTGAAACCATACTTATCAATATCTCCAGAACCCCTGGCGTCATAGACAATGTTTTCATCGGAGCATACAACTCCTGCGAGCAGATGCCAGGCATCGACCCAAAAAGAGTCTATCATGAGCTAACTTTGTTGTTTTTCAAGCTCACTTTGAGATTCAAAAGAAACATCCGACGAGACTGCATTTATGATTTTCGATCTTGTCCGGATTAACTGAGAAAAGTAACCATTGTGGAGTCTTCTTTAAGCCCTTTTCAGACTCCTTAAATATGAAAAGATTGCCGAGTGACCTTGTTTCTTCACACTCGTTAAATTGGTCCAGAAGAACGCTCCTTAAATGGGTCTCCTTTTAAGCCCTTTTCAAACCCTCTAAAAATGAAAAGATTGTCGAGTGATCTTGTGACCTTTCACGCTCGTTAAACTGAAATTTGAAGTCACGTATGTCTGGCGGTAGTTTACCCCTTTTTCGGTCTGGACGGTCAACTGTACGAACAAAGGAATACTCTATTGAATTCCCATTCTTTAGAAGAGTATCCTCAGGTATAATTTTATTCCTTTTTCGGGCCTGAGGGACTAAATTTACGAAAAAGAAACCCCCACGGAGTCCATAGTTAAGCTCTTTTCAGACTCCCTAAAATTGAAAACATCGCCAAGTGACCTTATTATTTCACACTCGTTAAAATGGTCCAGAAGAACATTCCTGACGGAGTCCATAGTTAAGCTTTTTTCAAACTCCTTAAAATTGAAAAAATAGCCGAGTGATCTTGTCTTTGTCACACTTGTTAAAATGGTTTTGAATTGACGTCTAATCGATGCTAGTTTACCCCTTTTTCGAACCGACTAGACTATTGTCGAAAAAGGTACCCCAATGGAGTTTCCTTTTATGCTTTTTCAGACTCTCTAAATATGAAAAATCACCGATCTTCCCTTCTCTGGGTTTGTTAAACTTACATCGAAGGAAGTTACCATCATGTGTTCTATCAACCACATTTGCATACCTTACCCATCAGCCTTGTAACAGTTTGCTTCTGCGTCTTAACACCTTTGGCCACTGGAGGATTTTTCCCGAGTATCATTTCCCTGAACATTAGTCTTTTCCTTGTGCCTTGAGCTTGTATGTTTGTTGTACTCGTTCCTCCATTGTAACGTAATATTCCTTTATTCTTTTTCAAAATCATCAAAAAGAACAAAAAAATCAAATATACCCCAAAAAGAGGATCGGAAAAGTATTTTCTTTATTGGCAGCATAATGAGTCGCCCTTGGATAAAGCACATATGTCCATTTGATTCATCAGACTTTGGGATGTAGTACGACCTTAGGAAGCTTTTCTCACTATATAGAGTTGTGTCCTCCACCGTTTGGTTACTCTTCCAAACATATGGAGAGTTTGCATTGCCTCCTGCTTCGTCGACTTATGATTAACAGATATGTTGCCTGAGTCTTATCACTTGTCGTGCTATTATCCAAGGGAATTTTGTCACTGAGCTTGAGTCATCCCCTCTGCAATATGTCTCTTGTTCGCATACCCGGCCATTCTGAATGTCCAATCACGTCTTTGTTCGAAATCACTGAAGCCTTCAGTCCGATCATCAAGATTATCAAGTCCATAACCGACGAGTCATCGAAGACCTCTGGGTAGTGCAGTAGTACAATCATATTACACTCCTACCCGAGTTTAGAAGATTTTGAAGTTGTTTCTCGAGCTCTGAAGTACAGCCATCAGGCCGAACCAGCTTCTGGGAGATGGATACTTTATATGTATATCTTTCTGATTTCGAGATGTAGCTCCGCTATGTATTATTCGCGGCTACTCTTTATAGTTATTTGACATGGATCTACAGTGTATTTGATTGGTAGCCATGGTTCTATTTTATCCCGAGCATGGGTATGCCCACCTCGGTGAGACATTTGATATTTTTTGCAGATGGCACCTCCTGATTCCTGATTCCTGGGCTCACTCATACAGCATTTCAGTACAGATTGGTAAAAGATTGGTAATGTATTTCGGCCATCAGATGCTCTTATGATCTCACACATTAGGGGGCATCTGTTATAACCCTAAATTTCACCACACATGCTTACCTGGAATTAGGCCAACTCACATCCCTTCCTTGCCAAAGCCATGCTGAATAAACTCTTAAAAATCCTCTTAAAACAAGAGACACGCACCCTAAACCACTACTGCACGCGTTGGAACACTGGCAGGCCTACTACTACACGCATTGGAATGTTGGCTGGCCTACTACAGCCCGCGTTTACCTAACAAAGCACAAAAATAGGAAAGTTTCCGATGAGACAAAAATCTATGGGTCAGTTAACTGGAACTCCCGGCCATGCATGGCCGAGAGTTCGTCCAAAACCCTAGCTCCTCCTAGCCTATAAAAGAAGGGGTATGGGTACAATTTGGAGGAGGAAAAATATAGCAAAGAAACTCTTCCCAATTGCCGAATCTGTTTGTCCCAACCCTTTATCCTTTCCTCGAGCCTAAGGAGAATTCAAGCAAAGCAGTTGGAGGACAAAGAAGAGGAGGAGCCAGGATCAGGATCAAGGAGCGGTGGCCGATCTCTATCATTATTGTAAGTTGATTCATCTTGAGATTAATAAAAGAACACTTTTCCCATCCCAATGCATGAGTTATATATGTTTATTCGATTTATGTTTAAACTCTAACCCTCAAGTAGAAAAATAGCATGCACGCATAGTGTTTTGTCTTGATTGCAGGATTGTCTTTGGAAGGAGCAGCGCAAGCAAATGGGCAAAGCGCAACAGAGGATCTACACCAAACATCTGTAAAAAGGTTAGTAGGTCCTTTCCATGTTTGTATGTGAAAAAGGGTTTTAAGTTTTGGGGTGATAGGTTAAAAGTGATTTCTTTAAGGTCATGATCTGCATGCAAGTTTAGCCCTAGCTTGTTAGTCCGTAGGGTATTATTTCCCAACAACAATGACCGCTAACCAAATGAAGTCTCATTGTGTTCAACCTCAACTCCTTTATTCAAATGATGTAGAATTTCACCTTTGGCGAACTGTGAAGAATACTTGAAGACATCAGTTCGTAGTCGCATATTTCCTGAGTTGTTTCTACATTTCATTGGACCAATACCTATATGAATTTAATGACTATGGGAGAGAAGATTGTACTCCATTGTATACATATATCTTCAGATTGATTTTGAGACTAGTGTTACTGGGCCGTGTTCATGACTATGATAAACTTTGGCATATAACCACTTTTGTATTGCCTACTCATGGCCATGAACAACTGTTTGGTATATTTTCACATGAATCTGCAGTGTATTTCAAATTGCAACCATGTGCACAAAGTCAGTACAGATTGAAATATTCTCATGAGAAACTAGTTCATCCAGATGGGTCTCCATTAATCCACTTTTGGGTATTATAATGTATTTTGACCATCGCAGATAATGCTCTGACCTCAGACATTAAGGGGCATCTGTTATAGAATTATTTTCCTCACCTTATGAAAATTTTCTCAGAAGGCCTTTTTCCATTTCTCTATGTAGACTTGAAGTCCCTTTTGGTAAATCCCAGATCTAAAAACAATATTTTTCCACATATACGCTCCCTAACTATTATACAACATGTGTATACATAGGTTGCACCACTACAACCCACATACATCAGTTTTTTTTCCCAAAATTAAAAAATGGTGTTAGGTTTCCATGTCACATCACGAGATCCATGATCCTTTACCTTCCATATATTGGAAACGTTTAGACTCGACCCTTCAGTTCCATTTGAAGGCTATAAACGGGCCATATCCGAGCTATGGAAAAGAGGAGAAGAATTCAACATTGAGAGAAAAGTTACTCTAGAGAAATTATTCACTTCATATTGAGTCTGCATCCCTTTGTCCTTTTAAGTCTGAACACATTGTTCAGCGCCCAAAATCTTCCCTACTTGATTGAGAACCTCATTGTCTCTCTTATATGAGCTTGCCTTTGTTGGAGGATTGAAGTGGTGGAGGCCCAGCTGGAAGGGACTTAGTTTCTCGGTTCTGAACCATGCCGACACAGAGGTTTGTAATTCATTCACTTCTGTTGATTACATTTTAATAGAAATCCTCTTTTCTCATCCAATTAATATCTTACAAATATTCAAATTTTTATTCCATGGGCATATTTGTTATGAATGTTGATGAATTATGCTATTTAATGTGCTAAGCTTATATATTATCACCATATGCTTGCATTTCTTGGTTTTTGAGGACAAGTTGTGAGTGTCTTTATTTGATTCAAGTGCTCAATGGTGGACTTCATTGAACGTCTGGACGAGGTAAGCTCTTTATCTTGTCTCATTAGCATATTTTCTTATATAGCATATTTGAGATTAGAGTTGATTTCTGTAGTCATTTTCATATGTTGTGGTTTTCCCCTAGCCATAGAGAGATTTTCATCATAACAAAGGGTGAAGAATAAGTAAGGTGAGGATCAAGAATACTATTCCAATAAAAGTAAACACTCCTAGAAATTGGAGGAAGAATTCTCAAGGTGATTGGAATGACCCCTTATTCAAAAGGTTATGAACTAATAGTGGATAAAACATGATTAGCAGACACATCTCTCTCCAAAAGAAGAGTGGGATTGGATAAATATTGCATTGGATCAACCACTTCATCGACTAATGGTTTAATAGGTTTCTAAGAAACTAAAGGTGGTTCAAGAGTAAAATATCCTACAAATAGGGACCACACTCTTTTTATCTCTAGAATAATAAGGCATAGATGAGTAAGGTGATATCCCTTGAAAAATGCACAAGGGAACTTAGGCTTGTGTATTGTTTATATATATTTCTTATTAATATCAACGCCCCAAGCATGACTTGCACTGGTTGGTTTCTTGTGTCTAGTATGACTCACAGTGACTAATGACATGTGATTAAGGTATTTCCCCCCCACAACCTTGGGTCAAGTTACATCAGAGAAATAACAAATTAATAAAAATAGAATCTACCCTCACAAACAAGCATGCTAACAAGAAATAACTACTTTTTACTAGGAGAGAGAAGGGAAGGAAAAATGAGAAAATTTGCATCTTAAATCCTTCGTTTGATGTTGATCCCCGCTCCTACTTCTTGAAGTGCTCCTTGTCTCTACCAGAACCAGACTGCAATAGGAAACCAAGATAATACCACAACAAGGTAGTTATATGTTCAAGAAGCTTATATCATGTGTATAAATCAAAGCATATATGAACAATGAATACATATAACATTTCAATGACCACAAGATAGGAGGGAAAGATAACTCTTCTATTATTAATAATATGTGAGAGTTAGTTACAACCTGGTTCAACTTCCAACATCGCTTCGGAGCCAACTTCCCAGGTTCCTCCAAACATCCTTCGAGCATCAACTCAGCAACAAGGCTCTTCCTCATATAACCCAATAAGGATAGGAACACACCTTATGGATATATCGGAGAGGAAGAAACATTATAAAAGGAGTTTCCAGGTCATGGATTCTACTCAGAGAATGAAGGGATTAGGGAATCTTGCTAAATCTCAACAACATAACCTTGCACCATCAAAATTTTCTTCATCAGTTCCCTCAATGGTAATTTTATACCATCCAAAAGAGGTCTAAGAGGTTGAATTCTGCTTATTATGGGCTCATTGATGTTGGGAAACAAGACCAATCGAAAAAACTACCCAAAATTGTGGAAATATTTTATTTTTCATAAGTTTGTAGGGCATTCCCGGACCGCAAGCTTGAAAGGCACATATATCCACATGTTTCATAATGGAAACACGCATATATATGAAAAATCCAAGTTTTTAAAGTAAATTTGATGAGGAAAGTTTGGTATTTTTCTTAGAAATCTAGGAAAAAGGATAAGGCCATGTCACAAATTCACAGATGTGGAAATTTGTGCTATAACAGATGCCCCCTAATGTGTGAGGTAAAAAGGGAAAAATGATGGCCAAAATCCATTATAAATATGAGAGGTGAGGATGCAATGAAGTAAACTCATGAAGGTTCCCAAACAACTGATCCAAAAACAAAAACCGTCAGCCACAATCAAGTAAGAGTATTATCTTCCCAAGTTAGGCCTACCCATGCTTAGGAGTGATATAAACATGGTCGTCAAATCAAGTACATTGTGGATCCATGGTGTTGGAGCCGCCCTTGTTTTTTTAACCCGTCACAATTTTCATTTTGGATACTTAAATTCTAAAGATGGCCTTTTGATTTTTCCCCCCCCGAGACTTTGAAAGCTCTGCAACCTTGTCACGTAAGCAGCGATGCTTTTCCACTCTCAAAAAAAGTCTACTTTCATAAGAATGTTCACTCTTTTTGTTTTACTTCGGGATCTCGCAAGTCGGATACTTTAATCCATGAGTTCACACGTCCCGAGTCATGAAACAGTGAAGTCGTTTTGATTTTTCACTCAAGACAGTAAATAGGGTAGAATCTCTTAACTCATGATTAGACGTCGTCAGGGTTTCGTGCCTCGACGTTCGCCAAGTCCAATTTTTCATTTTCACAACCCCGAGAGCCAAGAACACAAATTCCTAGCTGGGTAACCTATGTCAAAGATCAAAGGTAAAACGTTAACCATGGTAAAAGTTGTTCTCGGCCTTTCGCCACTCGGTGTTATCTTTTTCGAAGTTTGCATCTTCTAAACCCCGACTCCCGAAGCCGCGAGGAAATTATCACTTGGTTAATTAATTTCCTAATCCAAGATTTCCTTCCCCTTAATTAAGTTTTAATTATCGCCATCTCGCGATCTCGTGACTCGGCATACTAGTTTCCCAAAAACTAGTCTTCGATGTTCCGAGTTGCAATATGGCAAATAATGATTGATAAAATTAATTATTCTCCAAATCGCAGTTACCGTTAATTAAGCCAAAATCGGTACTCGCGATCTCGCGAGTTGGGGACTCAAAATGTTAAAAGAAAATCCACGATGTAGCGAACAGTGAGAAATTGATTAATGTTGGTAAGATTTGATAATTTAAGATAAAGCAAGATATATCCCGCACCCCGAGGCTTGCACGTTTGCCAAGGTAGCCATTTGCTCTCCATGCTTCGACTGACTGTCAAACCGCCAGAAATTTATAACATTTATGGATAAGTAGGGTAAATCCATGCATATAAGATCGGATTTTACGCAATAAATTTGTTTCTAATTACGATTTGACAAGGCTTGTTTCTAAAAGTACCAAATTTTCAAATATATATGAGATTTTCATTTTATTATAACGAACGCATCCTCATAAGCACACAGAGCTCGTCATTTCCGAGTGAACTAATTTCTATATGTATACGCAGTTCTATCGCAGAAGGGCGAAAACGCAAGCTTCAGCTATGGATCCACGGAAAGCAGCAAAGGCAAATGTCGAGGTCGCAGGGCAAGGCTCGGATAATTTCTCTGACACTTCGCCCCATAGTGTCAACTCAGTCCCTAGCTGGTCGTTTGTTTCATACATTCTGCAATCGGAGTTGGTGAATTATTCAGACTCAGACGATAATGAAAAGGATGACCTGAACACCAAATACAAGATAGTTGTTCAATCTGGAATGCACAGGGTAGCAACCAGACCATGGTTTCTCCCATATTATGATATGATCCGATGGGCATTGGATCACATAGACATACCCACCAGAACTATCATGAACGACTAGCGGGTCACGATCGAGACTTTTAGGCCGGAGCATATCCAAACCATGTATAAGCTCCCCATGACATATGAATATACGTATGGTGCTGAATTCCTGGAGGAAATCAAAGAGAAGAAGTGCACACAATATGATAAGACCATGCCCGGTTTGATAAAGGATTGGGTTTTGCACTCCGCAAAATTCAGAGCAAATGACCAGCGCGTGTATTCAATCGCTTCATTGGAGCCACAGTATAAATATGTGGCAATGATGACATGCCGACTATTCGGGAGGGAAGACACATCATGCCGACTATTCGGGAGGGAAGACACATCGCATTTCTACATTGCATGGGTGCCTCTCATGTTTCAGGTCACAGAAGGTTGCTCGTTTAATTGGGAAAAGATACTCTCGGACAGTTTGGCCAATCGGGTCACAGAGTATCGAGAGCAGAAGGCAAGTGGGAGGCTCTCCTCATTTTTCATGTCTGCATATATTATGGACACGGTATGTTCCATGACACCATTCCCCTTGATGAGATGGGCTTGGAATCTAGCCCAAGAAAAACCCGTACATGAGTATCACGACAAACTGTGGGAAAATAAAGCAGACAATTTCATATACGAAATTTTCAACTGGGTGATGGTGCCCCTGCATACCACCATTTTTGGTCACCCACCACTTCGTATCTCGGATAGAATTGCTGCAAATCTAAGTGGTATAGCAGACTGGTACGTAGAGGCAGAGTTCTCCTACTTCAGAGTGTTCGGGGCTACTGTTCCCCTACTTGCACTACCATTGTTCATCCTTGACAAGCTGGCTTGTCGCGAGGTCGCCCGACAAACAGTGATTGGCGGGGTGAGTAAAGAACTCAAAGCATCTTCAAAGAAGGTGTGTTCGTCTTTTCCCGTTCAGCTAAATTCTTATT
Source organism: Picea engelmannii (assembly GCA_009831015.1). NCBI lineage: Eukaryota > Viridiplantae > Streptophyta > Pinopsida > Pinales > Pinaceae > Picea > Picea engelmannii. Next base: position 505,126 of record ML790355.1, on the reverse strand, counting down.
CTTTATTGGATTTCGAGCATGCCAAAGTCGAGGCTGCAGCCCTGGAAGACCTGAAGTTGGTCTCCATCGAGTATAAAAAACATGATCCACAGAGGGTTGTAAGCAACCATTTAGCAAATTATGGGCTCAAGATGTTCGAGCATGAGAACTCACCCTCGGATGATATTTTTTGAGGGGCGAGGTATTATGAAGAAGTTCTCACCCGGATCCGATCCTTGGTGCCTGAAGACACAGTTGTTGTATTAAAATTCCAGGAGCATAGATGGAGCAGTCTCCCCGCTGTGTTGCGAGGTGAGAGCTCAGGTGTTTCTAAGACAAAGCAGAAGGATGTCGAAGATCCCAAAGATGCAAATATTGACTTGGGAAAACACCAAGATAAGGGGCAACAAACAAAGAAGCTCGAAGCAGAGGCACAGACTCCGGACCCGCCAGAGAAACAGAATCCGGAAGTTGAGACAAAAACCCCGGAACCGCCAAAGAAGCAGAACTCGGCTGACACCCCAGGAAAATCAGTGAAACAAATTGGGGAACCTATCACTTCTGTCACTCCCTTGCAGTCGGCACAGGGGAATATCGAAGAAGGGTGGATATTCAACGAGGAGCTGAGGCCTATAAGAGCAGAAGAACTTCCTCCGAACGAGTTCTTTTTTTGATAAAAAGAGAAAAGCGGTAGTAAAAAGGGAATTCTACCAGGAGGGAGAATCGACTGCTAAGAAATTCAAAGTTATGACCGACGAAAAGAACAAAAATAATGAGCAATTCGCCACAAAGATCGCAGGAACGCTAGGAGCGTATGCATCGGCGAATCAGTTTTCGGTCGGATTGCTAAAAAACCAGCTCAAAAGGAAAAATTGCCTGATCAAGACCCTCGAAGCCAGAGTAGCTTCGGCCACAGAAAATGCTAAAGGCCAGGTGAGCGGGGAGATAGAACTGGCCCAACTAGCGGATAGAAATGAAATAGAAGTGCTCAAAACCAAGCTGGAGCAAGCACATATAGTGATCCGAGACGGTCGGATATAGGCAGGTCAATAGATGACTATGATTGTAGAGCTGCAGGCTCAGGTAGAGATCGCTGAAAGCAGGATGATCGACGTCGAGGGGTTTAAATCCCAAGCGATCGAGATTCGGAACAGGATCTCTTCTACACAACAGAGTTTGCTTGCCAAAGTGTGTTAAGCCCTAATATTGGCTCATTACCACTTAATTGGGGCATATTAGATTAGTAATGTTATTTTATTTATGTCAGCTTTAGGCCATTAGTTGTGATTTAGATTAGTAATGTTATGTTATTTATGTCGGCTTTAGGCCATTAAAACCTCCTAGTCTCCTATATATACCAAGGTGACATTTTCATTTTGAATCATCTTGTACTTGAACATTTAAGTGGGGTAAAAGGATGTTTCCCCCTCAAAGAGGATTATTATCTGATATTATCTCTTTTTCAAGGCGTTGAGTACTTTTCTTGAGGTTTTTCTATGCTATATTGATGTTTGGTTCTTAACATATGGAATTAGAGCTCAAGGTCTTGGGGTTTCGCTGCTACATCTGAGACACCGTGGCATTTTCACTATAACTTGTTTTCTACAACGTTTCAGAAGGAACGGCTTGGAGGGTATTTATAAGACGGATCAAGGTACATTGGGTTAAAAATTCAGCTCCTGAGGCCTTATACTTTCAGATATATAGTCTATACAAGATAGGGTTCTGGAATCATCCTGAAATGAGTCTTTACAGCATTTTCGCTATAAAAAAATTTATGTAACGTTTCAGAACCTGAACTCCAGGGGCCACTTACACAAATTATTTTTCTATCTGTGATAAAAATTTCAACTTCTGAGTCATCATAAATTTATAGATACACCTTGTGTAAGATAGGGTATCTGACTAGTCCTATTGGCTAGTCTCAAGAAGGTGTTCCAGGTAAAACAATCATAACTTCTTCCCAGAGTATCCAAATTGGGTGGGACTGGTTTCATTGGATCTTGGACAATATGTATTATTTTGGGTGCGAGTTTCAGAATTTTATATCAATTATTTTGTGCGGGGCACACTATACAAGTGAGATCTCCTGGAAGGGACAAAAATCAGCAAGTTGTGGGGAAGTTATCGTAAATTCCACTTGGCACATCCAATTGTGATCAGAACTATGGAATTGAAGAGAATACATATCAGATAAATACATAAGATAAAGTTTCATACCCAGAAGGGCCAAAAATTGGGAGATACAATAGAAGAGATATTGTCTAGCAGAACCACCTCAAAATCAAGGTTCAAAAGTGATACTTGGCCAACATGCCACCCAAAAAGGGAACTTCTACACCAAATAAGCCTCCAGAAAATCCTACTTGGACTCTTGATGAAGGTGAAGAAATGCATAGGGACATAAATGAACTACAAAATAAGATGGATTCAATGGAAGCTAAGATGTATTCAATGGAAATTAAAATGGATTCAATGGAAACTAAGATGGATTCAAGGGAAACTAAGATGGATTCAATGGAAACTAAGATGGATTCAAGGGAAGCTAAGTTGGATACTAAGATGGATTCAATGGACACTAAGATAGATGGGTTAAAATGGGAGATCGTGGAAGTATTGAAAAATTTCATAACAGAGAAGACACCTGAAAGTGAAAATGCATCCCATGCAATTCATGATGTGGACACAAGGAAGGTGAATCAAGAATGGAGAAAATCCAACTTTGGTTTGAAGACCAACCACGTTCCTAAGATTGACATGAGGAAGTTTGATGGCAAGGACCCAATCACATGGATACTTCAGATGGAGCAAT
>ML790355.1:472170-490846 GCA_009831015.1 Picea engelmannii | reverse complement strand
TGAGTCGAATGTTTACCCTAAGATGGCACAAGCCCCTGCTTCACCCCCTGCACCCAGAAACCCTGTAGTCATACCAAGAGAGCCTAAGAAACCTCAAAATGCAGTTGACCTCTAGTTTCAGTTATTCTCTAACATTCTGGGGAATGATCAACTAATAGAAAAGTTGTGCAATGCACTGTACCTAGTTTTAGGGAATGAAGAAACCGCAGAAGCAAGGATAAGGGATAATCTTCCTGAGAAAAGTACTCAGAGAGTGCAGCGAAGAAAAGTAAGAACCGAAAAAGAATTCTGACTGGTAGCCCAGTTAGATGACTTAGAAATTAAGGATGCCATGTTTGACCTAGGGTCAGATGTGAACATTCTGCCCAAAAAGACCTAGGAAGCCTTGGGAAAATCGATATTGACATATTCCCCAATTTAGTTAAGAATGAAAAACCAATACTGTATCTTTCCCATAGGAAGACTAGAGAGCGTGGAAATCGATGTAGCGGGAGTAAAAACAGTAGCTGACTTTGAATTCATTGAGATCATGGAAGACAAGGATCCCTATCTTATGTTACTTGGCATCAATTGGGCCTACGACAACTATGTAGTAATTGATTTAAATAAAGACACCATGACTTTTGAAGCTGATGGAATCAAAGTAGTTCAACCTTTGGATCCATATGTAGGACCCAGGTACACAGAACCAACAACCAATAATATGGAAGGAGAAGACCTAGACCAATTGTACACTGTAACAGTTAGGACCAGAAATGATTATATAAATCCTATTGTGGATGGATCAGTAAGCTGGAGAAGTGTACAGTCAGTAGATGAAGATTCAGAACTAGCTTTTGATAGTTGGCAACAAGGCTCACATGAACGATTCTCAAGGAGATGTGCAACCATCAGAACGACTAGATGGATTGGGATCGAAGCTAGAGAAAACCCAGTATACGATGACACCTCATACCTAGAAAATTTTTTGCATAACATGGAAGAAAATGTGAGAGAATATCAAAGAATCTCAGTACTAGATGTAGCCTTTTAGAACACCCCCGCCAGATTATGGGCCACTCATAAAGCTATACTCAAAACTTGGGATGAGTTGAAGCAAGCTATTAAGTACAGGTTCTGGAATAAGGAGCATCTAGAATTAGGGATGCAAATGGATCCCCACGCTGTGCAACTATTCAATGGAGAATCAGACCCTAGAATACATCTTAAACAGTGCATAACACACTGGCAGGCCGTGGAGATACCCTCTCACTTATAGGTTCAGTTATTTCCCCATTATCTAGGCCCAATCCCAAATTCTTGGTTTGTACATGAGGAAACCAAACAACAGACCAACAATTGGCAAACACTAGCAGCTCAATTTTGCAAGGACTTCTCATTCAAAAGTAAGTACCCTTAGCTTGAACTAGTCCTGCAAAAGCTTAAAGAACTTTTGTTTACATCTAATAACAATAACATATCAAACTTTGTAGTGTGTCCCAAGCATACCCAAGAACTTCAGTATAAATGCCACTTATCCTCAACTGAAAAACCTATAGAATGCTATCAGATTGGAAAACATTTAGAAAGCCTGGATGAATTAGAAGAACTGAGAAACCTAGCCATCAAAGAGATAGAGGGGAGTAGAGAAATCCAAAATATCATACCTAGCCAGACTGATAGTTCCTATAATCACCCACTAAAATTGTAGAGACTCAACATAGGAACCAAAGAGAAACCTAAGATCGCCTTGGTGGGAGATTACTGGGATGAACAAACCAGTTAGGAAATACAAAGTTTACTACAGGAATATGAGGATTTTTTCCCAAAGACTTTTTCAGAATTGAAGGGAATCAAAGGAGTTATGGGAGAAATGAAGATTGAGTTAAAACTAGGATCCAAGCCTGCCAGACATAGGTCATACCATCTTAACCTAAGAGTAAAAGAGAAAGTTAAGAAGGAGATTGATAGGATGTTAGAAGCAGGTCTCATTTTTCCAATAGAAGAAGTAGAATGGGTCAGCTCGATAGTCATCCAAAGCAAGAAAGACACTGAGGATATTAGAGTCTTTGTGGACTACAGAAGCCTCAACTTTGTCTATGTACATGACCCCTTCCCAACACCCTTTATCGATGAGGTCCTAGAACAGGTTGCGAGGAAGGAAGCATACTCATTTACAGATGGATTTTCAGGATACCATCAAGTTAGGATTGCTGAAGAAGACAAGAGAAAAACCATTTTCATTACAGAATGGGGATCCTTTGCATACAATGTGATTCCATTTGGTTTAAAGAATGCCCTTGCAGGTTTCTCTAGGATTTTGATAGCAACCTTTCAAGAGTTCATTCACAAATTTATAGAAGTCTATATGGATGATTCGAAAATATATATCCTACTCAAGGAACATGTAGCACTGTTAAGGCTAATGTTTGACAAATGAAGAGAATTGTAAATCTCATTAAATCTCTGAAAATGTATCTTCTATGTGCCACATGGAAATCTGTTGGGCCACATAGTCGACTGAGAAGGAGTATTGGTAGACCCAGCTAAAGTTACGGTCATTGCGAATATGACGCCAAATACGAGTGCTAAATAGTTACGCTCCACACTAGGACATACAGGTTGCTATCGCAGGCTCATTCGAAGATACGCCAACATTACTGAACCTCTGGAAAACCTCCTAAAAAAGGTTGAAATGTTCCAATGGACTCCCGAATGTGATAAATCATTTGAGATAATTAAGGAGAAGCTCATTACAGTACTGATTCTGATATTCCTAAACTAGGATAAGGAATTTCACGTCCATGTAGATGCTTTAGGAATTTCCTTCGGAGCTATCTTAACGCAACCTGGAGATGGAGCTATGGATCACCCCATCTACTTTTCAAGTCAGAAGCTATCGCAAGAAGAGCGCAACTATAAAATGATAGAAAGGGAAGTCTTAGCAATGATTTATGCTCTGCATAAATTTAGACACTATCTTCTAGGTTCCCATTTCAAATTCTTTATGGACCATTCCGCATTAAAATACCTAGTTAAAAAACCTGTGCTAGAAGGGAGAATTTGTAGATGGCTACTCCTATTTCAGGAATTTTCCTTCGAATTTATCATCAAGCCGGGATGAAGCAACATCAGACCTAATCATCTATCCAGACTAGAGTCAGGAGAAAGTGGCGGAGCAGTGGACGACTAGCTCCCAAACGAAGATTTGTTCAGGATTGAGGCCATACCAGAATATCTAGAGGACATAACAGTCTTTCTCAGTACAGGAGCATGTCCTGAAACGTATTTCACAACCCAGAAATGCCATATGGTTTTTAGAGCAATAGATTACGAGTTGATCGTTGAACAGTTGTATAAACTAGGACTAGACAACATTATCATACGATGCGTCTTGGATCCCAAAAGGTAATATATACTCTAGGAATTCCATAGTGGAGTTGCAGGAGGCCACGTAGGAGGAAAGGCCATGGCACAGAAAGTTATACAGGCGGGACTTTGGTGGGAAACACTTTTCAAGGATGCAAAATCATACACTATATTGTGCGATGTTTGTCAACGTGTGGGCAAGCTGTCATGCCGAGATGAACTACCACTAAAACTAGTTAAATCTCTACAGGCATTTGAAAAATGGCCAGTTGACTTCATCGAACCAATCAACCCCACAACCAAACACTCAAAGTCTAGATACATCATTACCGCAACTAACTACCTTACCTGGTGGGAAGAAGTAGCAGTGGTACAGGACTATTCGATAGATATGGCTGCCCATTTCATCTTCAAAAATATCATTACCTGCTTCGAATGTCCCATGAGCCTAAATAGCGATAAGGGAGCTCAATTCATTAGCATACCATAGAAACACTTATAGCATAATTTATGATTCAACATCACAAGAGTATTCCATGCCACCCATAGGCCAATGGAACAGTCGAAGCCTTCAACAAGATCTTGGAAAGGGGACTAAAAAAGGTCTGTTGTGCAAACCAAGAGGACTGGGATGATAGAGTTACAGTGGTACTATGGGCCTATAGGACAACCACAAAGAAAATCCATAGATACACACTGTTCTAGCTAGTTTATGGGAGAGAGGCAGTGGTTCCTGTAGAGTTCATCACTCAAAGTCTGTATATTTCCCAAGAAACACATATGACAGATGAAGAATCAGTGGTGCAGAGACCTGCGGAGCTCCAAGAACTTGAAGAAACCATATTTCAAGAAGACTTCTATCAGTTGGTTGAAAAGGAAAGAAAAAAATCTTGGCATGACCGACACATTAATACCAAGGTATTTACATAAGGGGACAATGTATTACTCTACGACAACCGATACCAGAAGCATCCTGGCAAGCTATGTATGCATTGGTTGGGACCTTACATAGTTGCGAAGATCCAACCTTCAGGAGAATTCAGATTCACACAACTCGATGGTGTGCTACAACCGGGATGTGTGAATGGTGCTCGCCTAAATCCCTACCTATCTCAAAACTGAGAAAGAAGGATAGTTTCTCCAATTCGAAGGAGCTTGTACAATAGTTAGATTTGAGTTTTATTTTCTTTTTGAAATGTTGTAAAATCAGTTAATAATGTCTATGTACGCAGTGTCATGTCATAACACATAGTTCATTTGTTTTGTTTAAGTGTTGATTGCTACAAAACGGATGACTCAGTAGTACAAGAACTGAAGCATGGAAAATTCCATTAATGGCAGTCATTAAAGGTGGCAGAGACAACCTTTTTCGTCAAAGGTGCCATGAATCCCAATCCAATCTGAACTATAGGCCACACAAACCCAGTCCATTCACAACCTTTATTTCCATTATGGTACCTCGACTGACATTGTTAAGACATAAAGCCGCATTATTCCAAGATGCCATCGAAGTTCACGATGGGACACCCACCCATCAAACAGAAAGGTCTCAATTTGACCATGTCCCTATTCCACTCAAATAAGTAAATGCTAAGATCTCCCAATAGGATTTACCTTGATTAAACTGTCCCGTTGGACAACTCACACCCAGGCGCATCTAGACGGTCATGATGATGATCATTTACTGCTAAAACTTCCTAGTTAAGCCAATTATAAGGCTCTCAGAACTCTGTCGAGAATGTATTGTTTCCAAAAACAAGCATATCCATTTCTGAATCCAGCTGTGTGAACTAATTGGGACCATTGTAAAAACCACAAATGTAGCACTAGTTCTTATCTTCCATAGAAGAACGAATGTCGAGAGCCACAACAAACTGAAGCACCATGACAAAATAAGAAGTACCAGATGAGCCCTATGACCCCTAGGTCAAGATCATGGGCGACCTCAAAGGAAAGGTAGAACACGTTAAGTTATTCGAACTTGACCTCACAGACTTAGCCTTCTTCCCACAGATACACACAGATGCCTTTTGGGAGATAGATCTGGATGGAACCGAAGAAATGTAATTTTTACCAAGAGCAGAGTTCATCAACTTATTTAACTCCACCATCATGAACCTAAGAGACTTACCAGTATTTGGTACCACAGGTGATATTGGAAACTGCACGAAATTCCTGATAAGTAGAGTGCATTATAGAAGTCTATGGTTGGATAAGCGGTATCCAATCCATGTAGAAGATATCTAGTAGCTCACGGGACTATCCTCCCAAGGAGAGGATGTGTCGAAGGGATTTCAAGGTCCCAACAAGCATGGGAAAAAGAAATACAAGCCCAGCCTATACGAGAAGTTTAACACAAAGAGAGGAGGATGCACAATAGTCATTGAACCAATACTGCCTAAAATAGTCCAGACTAGTTTCTACATCATATCCAACAAGGTTATGAGGTCTTACTATAAGGGATAATGCACCCTAGATGTGCTATCAGTCGTCGAATTTTGCGCACAAGGAGTAGTGTTCAATTGGTGTAGTTTCCTACTGGAGGAACTACCAGTATCTTGTGAGGAAGCACAAGAAAAGGGAGGAACCTTCACCTATGGATACCTACTTGTGGCATTCACAATGCTCAAATGAAAGCCACCCAGTCGAATCCAATCCAGATTTGAGTGTCAAATCAACTTAGAAGCTGAACTAAAAGTGGGTGGGAGGCCGACCACTCTAATAAATGTGTTTTTCTCACATGTGCATGGCTTTTTGCAACCATAGTCGCGCATTGGGCGCATGTGCGCTTTTTTTACATTTCTGTTTTGCGCATGTGTGCGTGCACCCTGTGTAGTCATAGTGCACTTTAATTTTGTCATTGTTTGTATAGTTTTTGACCCTTTGGAAATGTTTTGTGGTAATTTTGGTCCATGGGTGACCTCATAACTGTTTGGCGATGTTGAATTCTTGTAACCATTTGCGGACGAAATTTCAGTGATAACAGATTCCCCCTGATGGATGAGGTTAGGAGCATACGTATAACCAAAATCCATCAACGTTTCTTTTACTGAGAGTGTCATTGTAAGAGAGAGAGATAGTGGGATTGTCAAGAGTTACCTGTTGGAGGGAGAAGGGAACCTGTAGAACCCAACCTTCCATAAGGTGTGTAAATCTAAACTGTGTACAAACGAGGCAGGCATGCCCCATGCTCGTGTCATGTAACTCAAAAAAGGAATGATGTGTTGATGTAGACAACTACAACACCCTTGGCGGCGGTCATGATAAAGGTAGAAGACAATTCTATGGAGGAACATACTTTGAACAGTAGGTAGTGACATTTGTAATAAATATCACAGATTCTATAGGCATTGATAGCCTAGACAAGTTCAGAGGTCTTCGACAAATATAAGAAATAACTGTAATAGTTGCAAATTAAGATCCACCATAACATGAGAAAGTGTTGAAGTCGAATGTTACGGGGGTCAACAACAACAGAGAGAAATTGTGGTTCTCCCTGTGTCGTCCGAGATCTCTCATTGGAAAGGTAATGAGAGTCAAGATATTGTCGCCCTTCAGGAAAACTGTGTTGATGTCGACAAAATGGGGGATGTGACTCCCAGAAGCAAAGGGCTTCGTGAAATCTACTAGGTGAGGTTAGGAACTGTAGGAGGTACATGGTCGAAGTCAAGATGTATGAAGACTTAATATTTCCCTTGGTTGGGGGTATATGCAAAGGATAAGTGGCCACAACCGTGCAACTAAGTCGAGTGTCAGGGGGACAATAAGACATGGGATAAGTTGTGCCAAAGGCAGGATAGAGTGAACAAACTTAGAGGGCAGAGGTAAGTGGCCTATGGGATACTCAGAGTATATGGACAATGTTAACAAGGGTAGATGATAAGGGGTGCCCCAACCAAGGGCGACATGGGTTGTGTTGGCCAAAAAAGGGAAGAAGCTTGCCAAAGGTGATGAAAAAAAGGTAATGTAAATGTTGGAAACAAAGGATTTTTACAATGTACCAAATAAATAAAGAACAATTTGGGATGAGTGTACAAATATAGAAATGGGTGCCCCGATGTAATATGGTTGGACTGGGTAGGGTGCAATTTTCTTGGAGAATTGGTGGAGGGTGGGGGGCCCATGGGTGGGTTTCTGTATGAGGTAGGTGAAATGAAGGGAAATTTGCAGAGGGGCAAACTAATTGTGGATGAAATGGAGGGTTCATGATACTGTGGAGGTGCAGTCAAAAATAGAACCTTGAAGAGATAATCTGGGAGTCCAGTGGGAAATCTATCAAAATGAGGAGAAGGAGTATGTGGCTCATTCATGACATGATATAAGACTATCGGGACTCCCATCCCTAAAGGGTTTGAAAAATAAAATGAGTGTCAACGTGAAAAAGAGTGCTATGAATGAGACAACACATGTGGGGGAGAGTGCTACTGGGTGACAGTACCTAAGATGCAAATAGAGGTGTTGGTACTGTAGAGCCGAAGATGGAGATCCTATAGGCAAATGTCAAAGGGTGTGACTGGAGATGTAATTGAGATTCAGAGGGAATGATTACATGCCAGTGCTGATTATATACCTGAAGGGGTTGCGTTGATGTATGATGACCAAGTACCTGCAGACATGAAAACCAAATACCTGGTGTGAACAATATCTGAAGAGAATCGAACATACAAGCATTTATTTGATAATTTTGAACATGAGCATGCGTACCTGGATGGTGTATGAAAAAATGGCGCCCCGGGGGCTAAGGATGAAAAATGGCCCAGTGACTGTATTGATGTAGATGACGGGATGTTGATCCCATGGCTGAAGATGGATCGAAGAACGGACACCCAGAGCTCCCGGAATGGTGACTGGAAGTTTGGAGGAAAGGCCTATATATAGTTGTAGGGCCCACATTGCCACCTAATTTGTACTTGCTGCCAGAGTGAATAGATGAGAGGTATTCAGAGGAGATTTAGAGATTCGAGGAGAGCAAGGCTACTGATTCAAGATTAGCGAGCTTCAGGTTAGTAGTTTGATCATCTTGCATAGAATTAGGTTTTCCATTTTTGGGTAGGGGTTGTACGGAGGGTCGTACAGGGGGTGTTAGGGGTGTGGGCCCCCAAATGCGTGGGCGATATGGAAATATGCACGCACAAGTGTGTGCCTATTATCTGGATGGCTGCTCATAGGGGCGCCTATAGGCGGGACAAAGACGTGCATGATGTGCATGCCTGTTTGGTACACAGTCGTGCATGCGTGAACGACTATGTAGTGGATAGGCGCGCTTTGATGTGTGCTTGTTTTCATGACAGGGGTGCATGGAGGCACCCCTATAGGGTGAGAAAGTGCGCATGTATGCACACCTGTGTGATGGACAGGCACACTTGAGTGCAGGCCTATGGGGTGAACATGCGCGCCTGCAGGGTGAATAGGCATGCATATGTGCGCACCTGTGGGTTAAACAGCCATGCCTTGCGGGCAAGGTTGACGGGTGTAAAAATGATCTTTTTTAGTGTTTTTGATGGTCAATATGGATGACCTAGGAATTTTTTATGTGGCTATCGGTGATCATTTTGCACGATGTTGGTCGGTTGGCGAAAGCAGGATTGGTCCCAGCTGAGGGATGTCGTGGCGATTAAGGAGCCGGGGGTTAGTGCTACTTTGGCAGCGTGTGGGTTGTTGAAGTTCTTTGAGTGCCCGTTGATATGGGCACAAGAGTATCTCCTACAATTCCTTATCCGGATGTGGAGTCTAGACCTGCATTGTCTTATGGTGCGGGGAGAGCAGATTGCCTTCACTGTGGTGGAGGATATATATTTTTTGACCAGGCTCCCGTTTCGGGGAACTCCCCTACCGACGGAGCCGGTGTTACCTGCGAACATGGAGTTAGTGACATTGGGCTGCAGGTATTGTTCCAGGGTGAACTTTATGTCAGGATCCATCATGAGCATCGGGGCGATGGATGCTCTAGTGCATCGTTGTATAGCAGTGATGATTGTGAGGGTGTATGGGTCCCTCACAACTCAGCGGATCAGTGGTGGTTAGATGAGTATTATGGGGAGGGTATTGGTCAGTGAGCACTTTTCCTAGGGGCTTACTCTGCATGCCAGGATGGTCAGGCAGTTGGACTGATGTTGGTCCACTGACACATGGGACTTTGCCTTTGGGTCCATCCTGGTGGCCTAGTTTTTGGAGAGGGTGCCTATGTTGCGCCCTAGGATTTTATTGGGAAAGCCTAGGGCACGAGAGCTGTGACTAAAGTGGTGGGAGACGATTTTGATTTTCCATGGTGGTGGTGAGGGCAGCCACTTTTTTACAGCGGAGGCAGCGCAGGTGTGGCGGCAGATGTCCTAGGTGGTACTGCAGTACCCATACGCTGGTGTTGACTTCTGGGGTGATTCGGATATGGTGCTACCTCCAGGGGAGGTATTTGATCACCAAGGTATGTTTATGAGTTTGATATGTATTGTTTTTTTGAGATAGCATGACATGTGTATTTGGTATGGATGTTGATACTATCTTTTGTTTGTTTGTATGTTCAGATGTGGGACCTTGTGGGTGCGAGGTTGAGCTGTTGAGAGCACCGTCTCAACAGGATCCAGGGAGACCGTCGCGAGTAGGAGAGAGACATCGATGTGAGGATGCCGAGGCGAGACCTGCTGAGGATGAGAGCGTAGCGAGGAGACGCCGATTTGATGACCCAGGTGTCGGGCCATCGCATGCTCCTCCGGCGGATGCCGGAGCAGATTTTGAGGATTTTTTCCGCCGCCTAGAGGTGGTTCTATAGGGTGTGCCTAAGGGCATGTGGTCGTGCATCCAGGATGAGGGAATCCTGGAGCAGTGTGTGGGAGTTTCGTCGCCATGGCAGGCCATGGTGCGGCAAGCAGCAATAGCAGGTGATGCTATGATTGGATGGTTACCTTTCAGTCTAGAGGGACCAGTAGTGGGTGGGGGATCACTGCCTGAGGGAGGGGCAGGAGGTGGTGCTCTCGAGGCACCATGAGTGTCACTCTATCTATTTTTGTATTTTGTATATAGGCTGGTGAGCGCATTTTGTACTGAGATGCTTCGCTGGCCTGCGAACGTTTGTATATTTGTATGTAAACATTTTGATGTCACAGTAGATCGATTTATATATATATGAGTATACATTTTGGGATCTATGTGATGTTTACATGTGCTTTGTTAATTTGTTTGATGATGTCTAATCTATATATGTTGTGACAAGTTTTTGATATTTTTATGTATGTGTAGAGGTATCTTGATGTGATATATGCCAATCTAACACCATGTTAGCTAAGTTATCTGTAATTTGATTCAATTGTCTTGGAATATGAGTAAATGTAATGAAATCAAAATGTCGAGATAAAAGTCTAACCTGTAGGTATTTGAGAAAGAGGCAAGGATCGTGGATGTGGTACACATTGTTGAGTTGGAGAACGAGTAGTTGAGGGTCGAGAAAGATGCTAAGGTGATGAATACGATGATGTTGGGCATCGACAAGGAGGCCAATGAAGAGAGTGTATTCGGCTTGGTTTTTGGTGGCTGAACCCAAACATATGCCGCTCGAATGGAGCATTTCATGTGAGGGGGTATAGAGGGCCCAAGCTGCCGAAGCGATATTTTGTGTCCAACGACTGGCGCTGTCAGTGTAACCGATGTGGTAGGCTGGTGGAGGAAGCATCTGTCAATAGCACAAATGATAGTTTAGACGTGAGGGATGGAAAAAAGATTAAAAAAACTATAAAAGAAATAACCTAAAGTAGAATTGCTACGCTTAGGCATAAAATTTCTTTAAGTATAACCCATTGACAGGTTCTTCGAGAGAGAGGCCTTTGGGAGAGGCCATGATGTAGGTGCCTTTGGTGAGGCAATGTTAGATAATGTAGGGGCCATGCCGTAGTGACTCGAATTTTCCATGACCAAGGGTATCGTGAGAGATATCGTAAGAAAGGATGAGGTCGCCTTCGTGGAATGAGCGAAGGTTGACATGGAGATCAAAGGTGGCCTTTGATCGTTTTTTAGCTACCTCATTGTTCTATAATGAAGATCGATGATCTTCATCTAGGGACTCTAAGTTCAGCAATCACTTCTCCATTGGAGCAGTGTCAGGTAATAGCTCAATTGTAGTGCGTAAGGTGGGAATTTCGCACTTGATGGGAAGAGTAGCCTCAACCCCATGGAGTAGATGAAATGGTGTGAAACTAGTGGCTATTTTCACAGTCGTACGATAATCCCATAGCATGGAAAATAACATATGATGCCAATTGGTCTTATGTTTATTGACTGTGCACTATAACATGGTCTTGAGGACCTTGTTAACTGCTTCGACCTGTCCCTTATACTGAGGGTAATATGGTGAGGCAAACTCGTGGGAGAATCCTAACCGAGATGAGAGTTAGACAAAAATATCATTCTCGAAGTGTTTCCTGTGATCAAAAACTAGTTGGAGGGATACTCCAAAGTGGGATATGACGTGGTTAAAGAAAAAATGTGCTATGGTGTTAGCGGTATTGTTGAAGGTGGGCATAGATTCCACCCATTTTGTGAAGTAATCGACTGTGACAACAATGTATTTGTGTCCATTGTTGGAAGGGGGATTACAAGTCATAAAGTCAATGCCCCATTTACAAAAGGGGTCAGAAGTAATGACTAGGTGAAGAAGAGTAGGTGGTGCTCGTGCTTTGTTGGCATAAAGCTGACATTTCTCGCATTGCTTTACGATGTGAATGCAATTGTGAAACAATGTAGGCCAAAAATAACCTGCTCGGATGATTTTCTGAGCAGTGGACATTCCCGAAAGATGGCCCCCACATGTGCCGCTATGGCAGTCATTTAGGACTTTATCAGCCTCGTCAATAGTCAAGCATCGACGAAGTATGGTGTCAACCCCTCGACGATATAAGATATCGTCGATGAGGAGATAGTGGGGGGCCTGATGGCAAATACGATGACAATCATCTCATGAGAGGTGGTTACCAAACTTTTGGGTTTGGAGGTAGACGAGGAGGTCGTCGTACCAAGGATCATCTCAAGTGATGTAAAAGAGATGTTCGTTGGGGAAGTCGGTATTGACAGGGGCATTGGTAGTGTCAGAGGGGAAGGCTATGACAAGTTCGGCGAGGATGAGAGATTTCTTGCTCTTGGGTGTTGAGAACTCAAGATCTTACTCCTGAAGGATAGCGATCCATCGGGAAAATTTGCCATTAATTTGCTGATGGCTGAGCAAGTATTGCATAGGGTTGCAATTTGCTACGACCTTAGTTGTGTGAAGAAGAATGTAATGAAGCAGTTTCTAGACTGCGAGGACGAATGCAAGGGCTAGTTTCTCTTCGTGTTTATACTTCAAGGATGGCCCTGAGAGGTTTTTACTAACATAGTAAATGACATGATCATGATCATCATCATTGATTTGAACGAGAAATCCTGCTACTGAGACAACTGATGCTGATATGTAGAGGATACAGTCACGGTTATAGTCGGGTGAAATAATTAAAGGGGCGTTAGATAGTGTCGTTTTAAGATCGTCAAATGATTTTTGGGCATGTTCATCCCAGTGAAATGGGATGTCATAGTGTAGTAAGTGAAGGAAAATTTGTGCACGAGTGGCATAGTTTGGGAAAATTCATCATAGAAAGTTAGCTTTTCCTTGTAGGCTCTGGAATTGACGTAAATTTCGAGGAGGTGGAATTTTTGTGATGGCTTGGACTTTGAGGGTTTCCATGGTAATACTGCTTTGGGAAATGATGAATACGAGGAGGCACCCTACAGTGACACAGAGCATGCACTTGAGGGGGTTAAAGTGGATGTTGTACTGATGACACAGTTGGAAGATGATCCGTAAATCATCAAGATGTTGGGTGTGTTTCTTGGATCGAGCGGTGAGGTTGTCCAAGTATGCAAGGATGATATGATCTAGATCATGAAAAATGTATGTCATGGGCCATTGGAAATTTGCACCAGCATTCTTTAAGCCAAAAGGCATGACACGGTATGAAAAAGTACCCCAAGGGGTAGTGAATGCGGTTTTGTATTGATCGGTTGGGTGAATTTGGATTTGATTATAACCAGAGAAGTCATCCATGAAGGATAGAGCCTCGTGGCCTGCACAGTCATCGATAATTTGATCGATGAAAGGCATTGGAAAGTTGTCTTTGGGACATGCGTGATTGAGATCGCGAAAGTCCTTGGTTTTGATTGCATATATGGGGTGTTGGTTAGGAGGTGTGGAGGCTTCCTATGGGAAGAAGAGCGTGCGGCGGTGTAGCGCATCCCATGGGTAGTCGAGGCTGTTAAACTCTTCAAGTATGTCCTCGTCACAGTGGAATTGATGGGAATACAAGGGGTCGTAAGGAGTGATATCAGTGATTGTTTTTGTGTGGCTATCTCCTGGTGATGAAGAAACAGGGGGAACGATGCAATGAGGTTGCGATGGTTCTCTCGACATAAACCAAATATCAAAGTACTGAGGAGTACCCGTGGTAGTTGGGTGTAAAATTTACGTAGGGAAATGAATGGGAGAATTGGGGGGATTTGGGGGTGAATCCTCAGATAAGTCATCCAAGAACCTTGGAGGCATTGGGAGCGCCTCAGGTTCAATAGAAATGACATGAAGAATCTGTAGCAACGAGATAAGGTCAAAGATCAATTCTATAGGGGTTTGAATCAGAGTTAATTGACGTTGCCTATATTCAATGATCATAGGACATTGGTATGTAAAATGATCTAAGGATTCACATAGAGAGCAAGGGAACCTCATACATTCATTGATTGAAGTTGTGACATAATGGATGTCAGTGATTTTTGGTAGGGATGATGTAGCTAGATTGGGTTCGTTCTAGAAGCTTTGGCGTACTGCGGCTAATGTCTGTCAGAAGCGTGGAAATGCTAGGAAATGGTGTGTATAATGGCCATATTCTAAACATATCGCACAAGTGAATTTAGTTACCATCCCTTTAGTACTTGAGTGAGAGGTGGGGGTGAAAGTACTTGCTACAGTGGAGAACGTTGATGGTGTTTGACTGAGCAGAATCAGGTTCTATAACACGGGTAGAGATGGGTAGTTGTTGGTTTGGTGTCCATCTTTCTCACATAGTGTGCAAGAGGGTTGGACGCAAGGGGGAAGTGGAGTTATGGGCTCATTCTTCTTTATCCTGCCCCCAGTTGTGGTAAGGAGGGTAGTGAGTGGGGGTGTAGAGGGTATGGTGGGAGTGAGTATGGGAATCATCATTGGGATTCCTTCTGTTTGGGGGGGAAGAGATGGTCAAGGGACCATCTCTGGTGGATGTAAATACCAAAATGGAATTGCTAACACCATATTAGGGAGGGTAAGTGTTGCTGCTACTTGGAAATATTGTACGCCAAGTGGAGGGTAGAAGAAGGGGATTTGAGTAATGGCTTGGGGAACTATCTCCCAAACTAGAATATGGCCTTGGGGAGAGGTGAAATCATGGACTGGTGGGGTCGATGAGTTCGCAGGAGGCTCGTAAGGGGGGAGCTCTACGACTAGTGGGATGTCAGATATTATAGAAGCCTCCCTAGGAGGAAGGGTATCCTCTATGTCAGTTCCATTGGATGATATGATGCATACTTGATTGGAAGGATGAAGGAGTGGTGGTGCACCATGGTAAGTTCCTAACAATGATGGTTCTTTGAAAATTCTGGGACCCATTTCAATCAGTGGGTATGCGTCATGACTTGTGTGGATGAGAGGAAGAATGTTATTGATGTTGGTAGCAGGGTTAGGCTCGTAATGTGAGACTTGGTCAATGGTAATGATATTCCCATTGTGGGGGAACATCATCGTTCGAAAGATGGAAGAGGCAAATGCCTTTATAGAATACATGTTTCTACGACCGAACAAGATATTATAATCGAGTGGGTCATCGATAACTTCAATGTCGATGAGAATAGTCTTGCCCCCAAGTTCTATGGGGACATTTTGGAAGAGCCCTTCAGGAGATGATGGTTGTCTATCATAAGCTCCTAAGGTAATGGTAGATGGTATGAGTTCAGGGGAACCAAGTTTCTGCCATACAGATTTGGACATAATGCATGTGGATGCACCTTCATCAATGATGCACCAATGAAATGTAATGTTCCAAATTTTTACTGGGATTTGAAAAGCGATCAGAGCAGGAAGGTGAGGTTCTCCACTGTCGAGATCAAATGTGATGAGTTGAGTGTCCATAGGTTCGACAACCCCGAAGGCGAAAAGTAATGATTTCTGCTGAGTGGGACAAGTTTGAAGGACTTCTAAGACTGACATAGAAACTGAGGTTTATGCTAAGTTGTCAACCAAACTCTAATTATGAGCCGCCCTAGCTTGGGGGTTGTGGACATTCCTGTGTAATGGGATGTGAGGGATGCAAAGAGTTGTTTTGGCATTAGGGTGAGGGATTACCAACGGGGGTCCCGTCGATGTTGGGGTTGGTTCTGGGGGAATGGGAGGAGACTCATCGGGTGTACGATACTGACGATTATGTGTTTGCAGAAGGATTTCTTCCTCACTCGTGAGGAGGATAGTACGATCAAAGGGATTGTTTGGGTTGAGATACTGTCCTAAATAAGGTGGGGTAGGTTGCGTGTCATGTTGGGTGTTTATCACACCTTGGTGTGGAATAGGGTTCTGCAGTATGGTTGGGGGGTTGTTGCATGTATTGTTGTGGGGTCTGCTAAGGGCAAGCAGTGTTGGAGGATGTGGTAGACTGCCTGAGTCTTTCATCCATTTAAAATCAGTGATTTGGGGGCAATGATGAGTATAATGACTGAACTCACCGCAAAGGGAACAAGGGAAAGAGGTTTTGATTGTATTGTTATTTATCCCTTGATGCCTATTGTTATTTCCCCCCTAGGGGTTCTGATTCCCTTGGTTTTGGTTGCCCCCAGTAGGTTGGTTTTGTTGGGGTTGATTCCCGCCTTGGCCTGGGTTGTTATTGTTCCTGTTTCTTCCTTTCGTTTTGGCATTATTTGACGGATGGGTCAGATTTTCCGTATTCAGCTATTCGAAATTTTGATATTGCTGAATGGGAGAGGCTTGAACAAAATTCACCCCAGCGTGAGGATGTGGGGGAGCCATAGGTTGTGGAGGACTAGGAAATGGAAAGTATGGATTCTATGGGATTTGTGATCCGTAAGGTACGTAGGAAGGAGTGGCGCTTTCTCTAGTACTCAAAGTATAAGCTGAGGTAGAGGGGTACCAAAACTTGTTTGGATAGGGGGGTGTATTGGGGGTGCCGACGGTGGCCCACTAATGGGTGGAGGAATAGAAACAGGGTATGGTTGTTGATAAGGGGGTGGGGGGTAATAAGAGGTTCCCCCATACATCGGTGGATATTGAGGTGTGCCATACATTGGTGGTGGTTGGGGTTGAGGATTGTACTGTGTGGTATTACCAATTAATCTGTCTACTAAGTGAGACATCCTGGGTTTGTCTTGAACGAATGGCATGGGTTTGGGGAGGTCAGGAAGTACTATGTATAAGTACCCTAATTGTGAATAGATGAGGTCGTATTGTTGAGCCTTACTGATGGCTTCCTCTTCGGATTGAGGGAAGATGGAAGGTACATCTTTAATGAGGAGAGAGACAAGTGATCTGAGAAACCAGTCAAGACATTGTTGTTTGGTGGTTTCAGCTTTGCACAAACTACATCGTCTATGCCACTTGTGAATGTGATCAGCGATATGTGTGGCTGAGGTTTGTTTGAAATTAGAGAGTAGTTCCAGGCCATTGTCATGGCAGACTGGTAATTGGAAGAAGGTCAAAAATGATTGGCCAAGGACCCCGATTTTTTGTCTACATACCATTTGTCGGATGGGCCAGTGAGTGTGCGTTGAAATAATCCTAGTTTGATGGAATCATCCATAATGTTGTTGGAAGAGCACCATAGGTGGAAATTCATGACATGGTTGGTAGGGTCATCAGTTGCCTTTCCTTCGAACTTGGGGATGTCTGAAGGTAGTTTGGTAGGCATTGTGGGCCATGTGGGGTCATGCAATATAGGATCATTGGTGAGTTTACTTAGATCTAGTATGTTAAAAGAGGCCAAATATGGCATCTGTAGTTGGGGGGGAAGATTAGATCTAGCCATGGTGTGAGTGTTTTGTGAACCTAACCCTTGAGGGGGGCTAGGTGGGTCGGTACTTCCCCCTTGAGAGGAAGTTGGTCCCCCGCTTCCGTGTAAACGAGAGTGAGTGGACAAAGAAACTTGGGAAGTGGACCCAGGTAATGTGGAACCAAGAAAAGTTGATCCTAATATAGTGGCACTCAAAAGAGTGTGTGAAGGCAGTGTCGATGAGTTGGCAAGACTAGGAACTCCCCCTAAAATAGGAGGGAGGTTTAGTAAGCGTCTTTAATTATGGGGGTTATGTGGGTCCCCTATGATGTCTGACTAGCTGAGTAGGTGTGTGCAAAATGTGATGAGAGAAAATAAACAAGAGCCTTTGTTGAAATTTTTGAAATTTACACAATATATATATCTAGGTCAAAATGTAATAAGAAGTGAATCATACATAAAGTGTTTTGAAAAAGAAGCATATATGTGGATAAGTGGGTTTTGTCTGCATGGGGAATCAAAGAAAACAAATGCTCATGTCCTAAAAGATGTAACGTCCTTCCTCTCAAATAGCACTAGTGTTTCAGGATAAATCCGTGAGTGCGGACACAAACCGATCTCCCTAGATCCACCTGGATCTAGAACAAAACAGGACAGAATATACCGCTTTCCCTAGATCTAACTATTGAATTAAATTGGAAGTGAGAAGAATATATGTACCTTGTAATCGCTTCCTTGGTCTCTGTTGTTCCTTKCTTCGCTCCARCGCTCTTGTGCGGTCAAGATCAAAACARCACAAACCAACCAAAGTGAAAGCAAATAATATATCCAATAGCTAATCTATACATATGATCAAGGAATTATGTAATAAAGTAGATCTCACTTTATGGGAAAGAAATATATCATTGTATCATATTAAATGTGAAAGAGAGATTACAACCATTGCCTTGATGTCGTAAGGTCCCTTCCAACTGTCCTTCATTCCCCACACACTTTGACTCCAAGAATTCTGAGACCATAGATCTGATAGCTGCTCACTATCTATCTTGACAAAGCAAATCTCAAAGCCACTCCAACCAAGCTAATAATTCCAAGCCAAAGAACCACAACCAAGAACTATCTTCTCCATGAGAGCTCCTCTCCTTTTATAAATTGAAGAGGATAAGGTGAGGAGGTTAGGATGATCCCACTAAATCATGAAAGCGAGTAAGATCCAAACCATTCGGATGCCACCTCACCATAGAAGCTTCCCCTTCTAGAAGATTCGAGAAACCGTACGTTTTTCCCACGTGCTG